>CM041793.1:57100482-57490481 GCA_023376895.1 Aspiorhynchus laticeps | reverse complement strand
AAAGTCCCATATTGTCAAAACTGAAATCTCCTGGCTTTTTTCATGATAACTGAGGTCTATGGGATATGTAACTACCATATAAGTTTCAAAACAGTCAATCCACATTAAAGTGCACACAGCCTTCATAAAGTAGCTGTGCTTTTTCACGAGTCTTTGTGACTTCTGTAAAAATGTGACGTCTGATCTACTCAGTCACCGCCTTCAGTCATCCCGAGCACCGTCCTTTTGCCAAACCCCCAGACAGCATCTGCCATTGCAATATGCCATTGCTGAGCAACAACAACATGGAAACATGTCGAAAAGGTTAACTTTATCGGACGAAACCAGATCGGCCGACCTGTAACGTTACACTCTCACTCAAAGGATGGACGATCTGACAGGATTGTTACTATGAGGTGGATCACGTCTAACATGTAAAGACAATCTCACCGTGTCTATCTTCATGATGAAGATGTAAATACATTTCAATTTCAGCAGGCAACTATTTTTACAGCTACATTATTATTCCAGCCACAATTAATCACAACAATGTATATACAATTACATATAAATCGGCAGTTTGTTGTTTTACACACATGCACACAGAAGTTATTTCATACACGACAGTCGTGAGACGCAAGAAATCTTCAGAGGTGCCCAGTGTTTCCCATTCATTATCTAGTCTGTGGCGGCCCGCCACAGTCTAATCAGTCCCGCCACAGTTTCATAATAAACCGAAAATATATTTATACTCTTCATTATAACATAAAAGGTCTTTAACGTTGTGCCAAACGAACTAAGTGTAGGGATGGGCGGATCGATCCTAAAGTATCGATACTTTCGATACTGATGTTGTATCGAAAGGATCGATCCTCACCATAAAAATATCGATTCTAAAGTGCATTTTTTTTTAACCACTAATTTTATTTATTAAGAAACTCTGTGCATAAAATAAGCTTCTAAATGGAAAAATAGACTATATTAGCGAACAATTGTGTTAGAGCTATTTCTCCTGCTCATCAGAACACACGCAAATGCTGAAAGACAGAAGTAATCAATCACAGACAGCGTTCGCTGCGGACGCGTGGCTCAGTCACAGTTCAAATAGAGCTGCGTTTCTCAAAAGCATCAGAAGCTTAAGTAGATCATAAGAAACCATTGCTACATTATTACATTATTTACATATAATTATTACTATATAAAATTTATTCTGAAAAGTGCATCATGATTTCTACACAAATATGAAGCAGCAATAATAATCAGAAATGTTTCCTGAGCAGCAAATAATATTAGATTTATTTCTGAAGGATTATGTGACACTGAAGACTGGAATAATGATGCTGAAAATTCAGCTTTGATCACAGATGCATTTTAAATTATTTTTTTTTTTTAAATAGGCCTACATTAAAATAGAAAATTAATTTCACAATATTGCTGTTTTTTGTATTTTTGTTCAAATAAGTGCAGCCTTGGTGAGCATGAGACTTATTTAAAAAAACATTACAAAATCTTACTAACCCCAAACTTTTGTGTACATGTAATATTTATTTTAAATAGGCTAGTTTGTGTAAATAAATTTAAACTGTTGTTAAAAGTTCAAATGGTTTCTGTTATGTTCTGTAATTGCTGTTAATAAATCTGTCAGAAAAAAAAAATAGTTTCAGCTTTAGGAGTACAGCATTCTGGCAGCCTTTAAAAAAAATAACCATGGTTTTATTACAGTAACCACAGTTTACCACAGTATTTGTAGTAAAACTGTAGTAAACACAAATTTACCATGGTAATAATAATAATAATACATTTTAGTACTTACTGTATGTAACACCATGTTTATTTTTCATGAGGTACCCTCAAAGGTGCACCTTTGTAAATTATCTATACCCTTAAAGCATGCATACTTGTATGGTACTAATATGCTCCTTTGATACCTTTGAGGTTACTGCCCCAGTAAAGGGCTAAAATACAATTTTAGTATATTTAATTTCTGACAGTGTAAACAAAAGGCCTGTGAAATGTTTAAAAAAAAAACATGGTTTTAAAATCTAACATTGAGTGAGTATAATTACTGATTATATTCTTTTAATAATTTAAATGATAATTTTAGTTTACAGGTATCGGTATCGATATCGACGATACTGGGCTTGAAAATATCGATATCGGATCGAAAATAAAATAAGAGGTATCGCCCATCCCTAACTAAGTGTAACATGGCTTTATCTCTTCATCAAGCCTGTTTGCGCTGCGTGTTTCAAAGCCAAGCGCGCACTCGCAGCTCGTGATCCGGTGTTTTCCGCGTCTCAGAGCGGCTCCGTTCACAGTGAAGTCTGTTTTTGAATGTGCTGTGAGTTTAGCGTGCATCTGAGACCGCAACGGGCACCAGTTACGCTTTGTTTTCACATCAGCATAATTTTCAACATATTAATGGGCAAATGTTGACAGTATTTCGTTAGATTTGAAATGAGCCGTTTGTAAACCTCTTTTCACAGAAGCTGGAGTTTTCTGCCAAAATAAAAGCTCAACTGCAGTTTCCGCCAAAATAAAAGTTCATAGGTTTATCTCTTGCAAGCAAGGACTAAAATGAACAGACGCGAACAAAGAAAATATTGTACAGGCAGAGCAAGCTCACTGTTTATAGGATGGAAAATATAAATATTGCGGTGGGGGTTTATATGAATATATTTCTGAAGGGAACTGGCTTGAGAGAAGTTTCGACTGCATTTTTCCCCTCTTATCACTGCTCTTCCATAAGCGCCACCTGCTGCCAGAGAGTGAAATTCAGCCTGTCTGCTGATTTAGTTTTATGCAGGTTTTAGCATAATTTCACAAAGCTGAAGTCAGTCAATTCTGTTTTTGCTTCAAATGTTGACATGATACAATCAAATAATAATAAAAAAACACTGCTCATGCTACATCTACATGTAGCATCATTGTTTGTATTGTGATTAAAATGCAGTGGTTGGTTCTAATTTCAAATGGCATTTTTTTAAATTAGTAGTTTAGTTTAGTAGTTGTAGTAGCAGCAACTGCAAAAACAGTTTAATGGCCAGGAAAAAAATATTTGTGGCTGGTAGATTTTCTCAAGTCACCAGAAAATGTTGTTTGTATCGTGATTAAAATGGCAGATGTGGTAAAAAGTTAGTTTTAGGCCCTGCTTGCACGTGTGTAAATTAGGACAAAAGTATTGTAATTTCCCTACTGTAGAATAAGGTCAAATAATATACCTGTGAAATATTAATTTTCATTTATTTTACAGTGTAATTGTTTTCCAATATATGGCTATTACTGTCATAGGAATAATAATATAACATTATTATTATTATTGTCATTTATATTCTAATTTGTTTGGCTTCCAAATTCACCGGTGTGTGTAATTTAGACTGAGACACTATATCACAACTAAAAAGAGCATCGAGTCCTTTAAACCTCAAGTGAAAGTCAATTCACCAGCTTTTTTTATTTAAGTTTGCACACTGAACCTGTGTTGGAGCTCTTAATTTTGAACTCTCAAAGTGCACCACATAGATGAATTTAACTTTAAAATGTACAAAATTTTCTTACGGGGGGGCATGCCCCCGGACCCCCCTAGAGGGACCGAGGTCCACCCACCACAGTCTCACAAAATCCTGTGGGAAACACTGGGTGCCCATAACAATAAAAGACAATACTTTATTGAACCTTTTCTGATAAGAAGTGTGCGCTGCAAATGCAAGCATTTTTGACGACCGTTTCTGTCCAGTCCGCTCGTTTTATCACGTTTAACCACAGCTGTCGTCGGTTTTTTGTCTGGCACTGGCAGCAGGTATATGAGATCAAATTTCTAATTTGAGGCTGTATTACATCGATTCTGGCACCCAACATCACAACAAGATGATATTTTAAGCTCCTTATGTAGCCGAATCTGCGCTGGTTTGAATGGGCCGCCTCCAGTTTTCCCTTTGTTTTGCTTCCAGCTAGTGCTGTGACATAATTGACCTATCGGTAAGCCCCGCCCCCCTTAGTTACTGTTGCTCCCTCGGACAAACAAACAGAGTTGCTCACTGTCTTACAATGACAGCTGCAGTGTGAAAACCTTGTCCCACGATGTTTTTGCACAATTTTGGACACAAAAGGCCACCAAATGGGAATAAAATATTCCATGGAGGGATTTATAAAATATTTAAAAATAAATACGGAGGGTAACTCGAAGCGAAGGTTTACAGATCACAATACAAGCGGGAGAAGTCTCATATTACGGTTGGTCATCATGATCGCGGATCACAACACGCAGGATCAACACTGTTCAGGTATCGCAGGGTACGATTAAATTAATGTACATTTAACCAGTTTGATATGGAGGGGCACTGAAATGTAGACCTTTGTTTGTGTTTTTGACCTACACTGTACAAGACGCGAGAACAGTCCTCTATTTCGGTTTGTACATTAACATGGACTCACTAACTTTAACGTTAGCTAGTTTTAGCCAGAGATACCTTGCTAAAGCACAAAATAACATTAACGTTCAGCTTGAGCAGATGAAAATTGTAAATTAATGAGTGTATGACAACCAGAAAATTAATGTTTTTGTCTTCATTTGTATTGGGGTTGAATACTTGGGGACATTTTGCTCTGTTTTGTTTGGATTCAGGAAATGTAATAAAATAAATTATATTGCCCATCCTCTCAGGATACCTGGGATCAGTGTTACAAGTACCACAGGCACATCGTTTTTCCATTTTTGAAGCATAAACCCCATAAAACCGATGCGAGCTTCGGATCTTCCAGTGTTTCTCTATGGCGCTGAAACCTAAAGATGTCCGAGTTCTGCTCCCCGTGCAACTGATACTCGACTGCCATTGGCTAGTCTGTGTTCGAGGGGCGGGGCTTACCGATAGGTCAATTGTGACGTCGGCCCTACATGACCCTAGTTACCTGTGGTTGGCCTGGCCGTGCGTCACTCAGAAAACAACAGGCAAATCAGAAGAGAGGTTAATGAATATTAATTAGACAGGCCAAAATCGACCTGTTCTTAGCAGAGCTCCTGAGAGAAGAGCTGTAAAAATATATTGAGATGGTTTTTGGTACTTATACCACAAATATATATTCTTAGGACATCAAAACCTAAAATAAAACTCCAGAAAGGTGTACAATATGGGACCTTTAATACTTAGTATTAGTGAGGCCGTTTTTGCTTATATACTGTACCTTTAAGATTTCTGTATGCAAATGAGCTCTGTTGTGATTGGCTGATCTCTTCATACCAGCATAGTTTAAGGCTATGACGATACAATAATATATTATGGAATATAACGTTTATATAACTTTTTTTCCACAATATTACATACAGTTTAGATCAGGGATGGGGAGTTTAGCTCCAACCCTGAAAAACACTGGGACAAAAATACCTAACTGCATCCTGAAGACCTTGATTAGCTGCTTCAGGTGTGTTTGATTAGGGTTGGAGCTAAACTCTGCAGGGACACCGGCCATCCAGGATCAACGTTCCCCACCCCTGGTTTAGATCCTGTTGTTGACATTTTGATGTTTGTGGTGATTTATATTTCCAACAGTTAATGAAGAAATTGGTTGTCTGAGTAAGTGTGCATTTCCAAACTGAGTTGGTTTGTTTTTGTTGTATTGAATGTTGAAGCACACAGTAGTGCATGACACTGTGCTGATCTTCAGTGATTGTGAATGACTGAAATCCTGCTCTGTCCTCAACAGGGCGATCATCGAGGAGGCGGAGGGCGACGTCTGTGAGCTCGAGTCCAAACTAGACAAGGTACGTCGAGAAAGCCAAACGCCAAAAGAGAAATGCAAAATGTAGAGAACATGGCCGATGTTTCCTACGGTAATCTGTTTTTGCAGCCTTTGTACTACTTTTGCTATTTTATTATGTATTAAGTCATATTATAATTAATGTTTTATTATAATATACAATTATAATATATACATAACAAATATAATTGTGTATATATTGTTAGTGAAAAGTATAGTAAAATTAATTTGTGTAGTGTGTAATTTCAATAATGAATTAAATATTTAAAATAGATAAAATAAAATGTTAAATTATTTATATTAATATAATATTCACATTTTATTGTAATATCAATAACTTAGTAGTAGTGCTGCCAATCGCTTAAAAAAATTACTAATTAATCACACTTTTTTTCTAAAATTTAATTAATCCCACCTAACATTAAAGTTTTTAAATATACTTTTATATTGCAATAATTTCACATTCAATCTTCAAATAATGTAGAAACCGCATAAAGACAGTATATTTTTTTATATTTGTTTAATGGCAGATTTTTTATGACTGAAGGTGAGTATCACTGATACCAATACTACTGATGTCTCTAGGAAATTATTTTTTTCCTAATATTTAACCATTGACTGTATGTAATGTTGACTAGACTTACTATAATTGAGAGCTATCAATTTTAACATTTATTAGACTTAAAAAAAAATACAACTTCTAAATATGATCCATTATAATAAATGGCATATTTACCCGTGCCCTTCAGAAAGTAGGAAATATACAGAAATTGAATAAAGTTATCAAACACTAAATTCTAAATTAAATGGGCTATAGATGAATCCTTAAAGCTACAAAAGCAATTGATTTCTTTTTTTTTCTTTTCTTTTGTTCTTTGATAAACAGACATCATAGCAGCTGGGTTATTAGCTTATTTGGCTGCTATTACTTTAAGAGCTGCCGCTGCTGAACGTGACGTGGATCTGACGCACACACTTGCAGTTTCATTCACGTTTTAATATGAAATGATACACGCTACAGCGCGCTGCCATATTTGTGCGTGCAATTGAAGAGCACGCGCTAAGAGCACAGTATAACTGCTAACAGGACAGGAAGATTAGTTTTTACTGACTTGTGGCCTGACAACATCTCATTACTGTGCTCGATTGACTCACGCCTGTCGCTGAGGTGAAGTGGAGTGCGCATCTGAAAAAATCTCCTGTTTTATGTGGTCGAAAGACATTCTGCGTCTAAAGAAACACACTTCTTGTCAAGAAAAACGAGACAGAAGCAGCAGTTATGAGTGGGTTGGCCAACCCTAGCTCCGCCCCTGCGTTAAATATTTTTAATGCATTAAACTGGAAAAATTAATTGCCTGCGTTAACGCGCTAATTTTGACAGCACTACTTGGTAGTAAAATTAATTTTCAGATTATGTGTAACTTCATTATATTTAAATGTACATTAACAATTGTAATAATTAGGGCTGGGCGATATATCTCATGCGATAGTCATGCGCATCTCGTCAGTAAAGCCGGTTCCTTGATTAGCGGTAAATCTCCATCAGCTGTTTTCAGATGGAGCGGCATTTAATACACAGAGCCGTAGATCACTGACAAGCTACGCAATATTGCGTTCATTATTGAAGGCGATTCATCTGCAAACACGTGATGGAGATTTACCGCTAATCGAGGAACCGGCTTTACTGACAAGATGCGCATGAGAATCGCATGAGATATATCACCCAGCCCTAGTAATAATTGTAATTTATAATTTTAAAATACATTTTCAATATTAGTAAAGATTGCGTAAGATTAAAAAATTATTGTTTAAAGATTATTGTTATTGATTAAAGATTATTGTTATTTTATAATTTTGTTATATTTGTGTGAATAAAACTAAGAAAATTGTCATTGTGTAAATATTGGAGCTGCCAAATCGATTAATCGTGATTAATCACATCCAAAATAAAAGTTTGTTTACACAATATGTGTGTACTGTACTGTATATATTTATATGTATATATAAATACAGACACACACATGTGTATATATTTAAGAAATATATGTAATATATATTTATATATGAAGAGTTAATTTGCAAAAACCTATATGAAGAGTTAATTTGCAAAGACCGATAACTCCATTTTTATTTATTTTCAAAAATCACGTTTTTTTTATTGCGCATTCCAAGTAATATCAATCAAACTGCAGTTGGGTAGTTTTGATTAAGTAATAATAACTTAAACAAATAAAGGTAATTTACCAAATTAAAGTTCATTGAAAGTATGTTTTTTTTTTTTTTTTTTTTTTTTTTTTTTACATTAATAAAAGTTTGTTTTATAGCAAAAGCAGATAACTCCACATTTCATGATTTAGAGTAATACATAAACCACTTGTTTAATCTTTGTAATCTCCTCAGATGACAATCTAGATGCCTGACAAACGTTGTTGTTTTTGTGATCATAAATTGTATGGATGTGATTACAGACCATACACGGAGCTTTTCCCTCACCATGTAACGCTCTGCTTTTGCAAGGTTCCGTTTCCTTTTTCGCCCTGAAGAAGATATCACAGGTTCATCAAGTTCATCGAAATTATCCATCCTCGATCACTTTTAGTCAGCTTTGACAAAACTCCTCTCATCTAGCACATATTTTCAAAGTGAAAGTAGCCTTGTCACCTGACCTGAATATAGCACGCTGATTTGCTAAAATGGACTTATCGGCTTCTGTTCACAAACAACAAGAGCACTTGTCGGCTTCTGCTAGGGATGCACGGTATACCGGTACTGGAAAAATACCGGTATATATTATATTTCAAACGGTACGATTACGATATCATAATTTAGCTAAATTCGGTATTTCATACACTGCTGTTGCAAAGTGCACCTGTAGGTACTTCCCAAATTGCTGCGCAACCGGTAAATGTGACAACAGAACAACACGATGGATCAAACAGATTAAACTCTATCAACACACCCGAAATTAATAAATAAAGAGAACAGTAGAAGATAAATATGGCCTTACTCTGCATACAAAACAGATGACAAAGGTGAACGAACTGACCTTACTATAAACCGTTGCTATAAATCAGTGGTTCTCAACCTTTTTTTCCACCGGGCCGCACTATGGTCCAAGTGCAAGTCTCACGGGCCGCACGCATGTCATTTACATATTACGTCATCAATACAAACCAACCAGATTTATAATATTATTTATAGCCTAAATATTATGATATCTAAACGATTACATTTATTGAAATAAATAAATAATTCTACTCACGATTAATAAACACCTGATGCTGTCAGGAGCTGACCAATTTTGTGAAATTCTGCTCGAAAGGATTTAACAGCACAATGAAGTTGCAGTCTGTAAGACGCGCACGGAAGCGTTACTTGACGCGCGACATTGCAGAATGTGCGCGTTCACAAATGTAGCCTATATGTTGATCCAAATATGGAAAGTATTTTCGAATTTAATAATCTGAGGTTCTCTCCAGAGATGTTTTGCCACATTTCTGTAATTAAGGATGATTGCTGCGTAGTAGCCTATGGATGTTTCTTTTTACCTGAACATCTTCAAGTGAGTGGCTGGGGCAAACCGAAAGTCCAGCACTCTTCTCTGCTGATGCTGTGACTATTCTTGTTTGAATGCGTTCCTTCGCTGACATTTTCTACATTTCGTTTTCTCCATTAACAAATTTGTCCATTCTGATGCTCAGTTTTACAGAACTAATGGCTGCTGATGACTATTTGAATTTAATTCTGCCAAAGTGCGCGCTTGTAAGTGTTCGTTAAATGCGTAACATTAATTACGTGAGTACATTGATCTGCTCATGTCTGAAAATATATGAAAAACTAAATTATTTAACATAAAAACATTATAGCTTATATTTGTTTAGTACATGTTTAAAGTAATGTAAAAACTAAAATGAATAAAATGAAACAAAGTTATTTTTTAATTGTGTTCAGCACATAGACTGTAACATTCAGCATGGGCCACATTTGGATTCGTGACGGGCCGCGGGTTGAGAACCACTGCTATAAATCGTGCCACAGGAGGCAACACATCAAACCTTTTTAAGCATTTGTCTCTTGCTCATCCTCATCTTTTCAGAGAATTAAGTGATCGACAGGTGAGTGCATCATTCATAAATTCAGATTTAATTTGAACTTTTATTTACAACTGATCAACGCACCTACAGATGTGATACAGTAGCTCAAACGTGCATGTGTGACAACCATTGAAGTTTTGGTCACGTAATATTATGCACTTGCATTTCATACAATCGAATATTCATTGAATTTGAATTAAGCAAGGGTTTTGTTATATTAATTTTAGTATCAATAATATGAAGGGAATGTTTCTGCCGCGCTGCCGAGAGAGAGATTTATATTTAATGCTTTTTCTTTGGCTATCTGAGTCTGAAATCTGAAAACAATCTGAGAGAGAGAGAAATAATAGCGTGATTTTGAATATTACTTCGACTGTTAGAATAACACTTTACAATAAAGCAACATTTGTTGCATTAATTGCATTACTTAAGTTTTTATTTTTCTTCAAACTCAGTCAAAATTTAACCAATGTTCCCGGTAGGTTTTTTTGTTACATTTTGAGACATTTTGTTTGCACTATGTTTTGCACTGAAAAGACAAGAATATTTGAATATATTTTCATTGTATTACTTCAGTTATATATATTTTTTTTTTTTCTCCATCAAAATGTAACCTATGTTCCCTGTAGTTTTTTTGTTACAGTTTGATACAAAGGTATTAAGATATGAATCTGTTTTTATTATTATTAGCCTATTTAAAAAAAAAATAATAAAAAAAATTAAATCACTTATCTTTTGAGGCTGGTTATTTGTCACCTATGGTATCGATTTAGTATCGATACCGAGGTATTACATTCTGGTATCGTACCGAAGCCAAAATTATGGTATCGAGCCATCCCTAGCATCCCAATTATTCCTCAAGATGGCGCCGCTGTGTTTGGAAGCCGTCCAGGTCGCTCCGCTTAGATTGTAATTTTATTTACTTTTTTACTTACTTTTGCTTTCTCTTTTTACACACATAATGTCTGCAATGATCACTTACGACAAAGGAACACTTTTGGACATTGGACACCGCTACACTAACCTGTTTCAGGTCACTTTATCCACGAATTCATCGTGGCCACTCGAGATTCTTCGGAACGCGGAGGAGAACAATGGCTACTTGAATAACCCCCCGAGGCGACGGATCAAGAAACATCGTGGGAAATGCGCTGGGATTCGCAACAGACTGAGGAAAATTGCTCACAGTCCTCCTCTACCGAGCATTCTGCTCGCCAATGTCCAATCCTTGGAGAATAAGATGGACGATCTTAGAGCCAGGATAAGTTTCCAACGGGACATAAGGGACTGTAACATCATCTGTTTGACTGAAACATGGCTCACGCCCTCGGTTCCGGACACTGCTGTAACGCCGTCTGACAACTTTTCTGTTTTACGGATGGACAGAACAGCTGAGGCCGGAAAATCCAAAGGTGGAGGGGTGTGTTTCATGATTAACAAGAAATGGTGTGACCCCAGGAATATCTCCTCTCTGTCGCACTCCTGCTCGCCTCATCTGGAACATCTATCCATTATTTGCCGCCCATTCTATCTGCCCCGTGAGTTTTTATCAATCATTGTTACTGCTGTTTACATTCCACCACAGGCAAACACCGGCTTGGCTTTGTCTAAGCTTCACGATGTGCTCAGCGGCTACATTAACAAACATCCTGATCATCGCGGGGGACTTTAACAAAGCCAACCTCAGGCAGGTCATGCCGAACTTTCATCAACATGTATCCTGTCCAACTAGAGGACCGAATACACTGGATCACTGCTACTTTCAGTTTAAGAATGCCTACAAAGCCCGCTCACTTCCGGCTTTTGGCAAATCGGACCATGCCGCCATTTTCCTCACACCGGAATATAAACAAAGGCTCACTGAGGAACCCCCGGTGAAGAGAGCAGTGACGCGCTGGTCCTCCCACTCAGATGCTATGCTCTTGATGATGTCGACTGGGACATGTTCCGGGCGAGTTCATCTGACATCAGTGAGTTCACGGATGTAGCATTAAGCTTTGTAAACACGCTAACCGAGCAAGCTACTGAAACAATAACTATAAGGACCTTGCCAAGTCAGAAACCATGGGTGGACAGAACAATCCGTGTTGCGGTTAACAAACGCACTGCCGCATACAATGAGGCTCTTTTGTCTGGAAATATGAGCGAGTACAAAGCATTGTGCTATGCTCTCCGACGTGCAGTAAGAGCCGCCAAACTTCTCTCAAACAAAGAGAATTGAGTCTCATTTTCAGCTCAATGACTCTCGACGCATGTGGCAGGGACTGAGGAACATCTGTGCCTTTGGAAATAAATCCTCCGCAGAGGTGAGACCAGATCCGTTGCTGGCCGACGAGTTAAACACCTTCTATGGCCACTTTGAATGCAATGGCGGCAGCGCGACTCTGCCGATCAGCGCATTAGGAAGCAGCAGGCAGAGCAGCGATAATCTTGTGATCACCGTGTCGGAGACGAGGTACGGAGGGCCCTTAAGAGAGTGAACATCAGGAAAGCGGACAGACCTGACGGGATTACTGGCCGTGTTCTGAGGTCCTGCGCTGATCAGCTTGCTGGTTTGTTCACTTCAATATTTAATGAGTCCCTTGCTACCTCTGTGGTTCCCACCTCCTTTAAAAAATCTGTCATTATCCCTGTGCCTAAGAACAATAAACCCTCTTGCCTGAATGACTATCGTCCAGTTTCCCTCCCATCAATAGTCATAAATAGTCATCAGTTAGAGAACAGACACTACAATTAAAAACTGAACGCTCAATGCAGCGTGCTGAACAACAGTCGCATCACAGATCAGATTTCATTTATCACGTGAGGAGCGAGTCGAGCTGACTGACAAGAAGAGTGAGGTGAGATGGACAAGACGATAGCGGATGATTTAGTTTCAAAACGAAATGCAAAAGTGCCTGTTTGTCAATATTTTTAATTTTGAAAAGCCTGCTGACTTTTGCCGTTTATCTAAGGTAATATTGGAAGTTTTTTTAAAAAAAACATTTGTTTCTTATTTAATTGGTTTCACAATATTTGCTAATTTTTACTTTATTTAAACTTCAAGGTGTATGCCGTGCCTCTGAGCTTTCTTATTCATTTTGCTAATAAACGTTCTACGTTTCGTAGGCTATTTATTTGATTCCACAATGTTTATTTATTTTCAGTATTGTATACCTATTTAGACTTTGTGTAAGTTGTTTGTTATTTTATATTAGGCATAGCCAGGGGCGTAAATTTCGTCTAACAGTAGGGGGGGGACAATATACATAAAATTTCTCAAGAGCAGGTGTCCCCTTTTTTTAAAGTGGACACCAATAATACAGCTAAAATTGTTCTTGTAAGGATGTATACACAGAGGAAAGCTACTACTATTAGTGTAGCAGGGAGACTAAGGCATTATTTTAATGACAAATGTCGAGAGCACATTATTGTAGCGTGAAAGCACACCAACGTGTGCTTGGGCTAGTCAGAATTACAAAAGACTGTTAACAGTCATCAGCTCTAGTGGCGCAGATGGTAAAACGTGTGTCGTGCCCATTATGATGCGATCGACCTGGGTTTGAATCCGCCTTTTGGCAAACATTTTTCTCCCTTTTCAAATTTCACATCACATCAGAAAAGCATTTATTTTCCATTAAAAAGAAGGAAATAATCAAAAAGTTGAAAATAAATTAACGGATAGGGTTAGTGTAGGTGTAGGGAGGGCTTTATTGTCCCATTAAGGTGGCATCCATTTAATAATTGGAATTAATATTAAAATTTACACTCAATAACTTATTGCATGTTTTATAATGTACTACAATACTGAGGTGCAGATAATTGCCACTATTTGCAATAAGTAGTATAAATAGCAGAAAAGCCTGCTATTTTAACATAGTGAAAATAGAGTAGCTATTTGTGCAAATCTCTTCCCTAGCACGCGGATTTTCTTTGCTCTCGCACAAAACCGGACGTGCGTTCCCAGAAACACGCTGCTCTCGCAAAGAGAAAATAATCACTTCATCCGATGTTTAAGTGAATAAAATAGCCAATTGACAGCCTTACTTACTGGAGTTCCACAACTACTGAGATTCTCTCTCTCACCGGACTTGTGTGTGTGATATAAAAGAGGAAAGCATTTGGACCAAAGCACTGTGAGGCAAGGGAGGGGAGACTCAAAATGTTTCTAAAAATTCGCATTTTTGCCCCGTTTGCGTTTGTGTTGTTTTACTACTTACACAATTATTTTAAGTATAAAACATTATTTACAATACACAGCATGGTTATTTAAATCATATTTTTAGGGGGGACAACCCTCAGATGGGGGGTCTTGTCCCCCCCGACCCCCCCGGGATTTCCGCCTATGGGCATAGCCTATAGCATGGTGTATTTTTATTTGTTTTGTTAAAAAAAAGTTCCATGATTTATAGGCTAAGTGAGTTTGATGTTGTATTTTGTTGTTGCCGAATTGCGGCTAAAGCGCACGGCACTTTTAAGCTATTTAAAAGCGAAGAAAAGAGGGAAAACTCAAACGAACTAAAAATGAACAATTGCTTTATGCCGCTAATTTGAAAGTGAAAGTGAAAGTAAAATGCACACACCACTTTTACAAGCTATTTAAAAGCAAAGGAAAGCAAGAAAAAGAGGGAACCCCCACCCCCCGTGTTGTCGCACGTCGATTAACTGGTGAGAAAATTTCCTCACCGTCGCAACCCTATTTGACAGCCCTAGTAAATATGTTCATATCATGAATATAGTAATGATTAAGCTGATTTGTGACCTGTGCTGGCAAAATGAGTCACAATGAGCAAAAAAATTGTTATTTTTATGTGTACATTCTCTATTAAAAGACCTTCAAAATTATATATATGATTTGTTGGAATCGGACGAAAAATGACTGAGATACACCTGTTTTAAGTTGATAAAGTCAGCAAAGTAAATTTAGAGAAAAACTGATTTAAAGTTTTCTGAAGGTTCAAAGCAAAATCACCTAGCAACATTACATCTTTTCCCCCACTTCTTAATAATCATTACTAGATTCATAATCGCTATATTCATATTTCATATATATTCGATTATATACATAATCGTGTGATCTAAGATGGCGCTGCGCATGGCAGCTACAGTGCTTAGCTCTTCAGTGTGTGTAATGTTTTTGTTTGTTTTTCCTGTTTTTTTTTTGTTTCTCAAACACGATCAGTTTTACCAGGGATGAACTGCTGAACATTCGGCAGAACACACCACAAAATCTTTTACCGGATTTTCATTACATTGACATTTATGCATTTAGCAGACACTTTTATCCAAAGCGACTTACAGTGCATTCAGGCTATAATTTTTTTTTTGTCCAATTTTCAATGTCCAGACGTTTTGCTGGACATTGTAGTTGGCGGAGCCGTAGCTCTGGTCAAACGCTTCAGGACGCGCAGACGGGGGAAGCGAGCCGGCGTGCTCGTGAAGCTCAGACAGTGCGGATTACGAATGCCGTTGCCTAGCATCCATCTAGCGAATCTCCGCTCTCTACCCAACAAAACGGATGAACTCCTTCTGCTCTCCCGGACAAATAAGGATTTTTCAAACTCTGCTGCTCTGTGCTTCACAGAAACCTGGTTGAATGACGCCATACCGAACACTGCGCTCCATCTGCTGAACGTCCAGCTGATCAGAGCAGATCGCGACGCAGAATCAACGGGGAATGCTGATGCTGTGTTAAAGAACCAGCATCTGGACAGACCAGGGACTTATGTGTGGATCCTGTTTGTCGACTTCAGCTCCGCTTTTAACACCATCATCCCGGTCACCCTTCAGAATAAACTGACACAACTCTCCGTCCCTACCTCCATCTGTCAGTGGATCCCCAGCTTCCTGACAGACAGGCAGCAGCTAGTGAGGCTGGGAAAATTCTCATCCAGCACCCGTACGATCAGCACTGGAGCTCCTCAGGGCTGTGTTCTCTCCCCACTGCTCTTCTCCCTCTACACCAATGAATGCACATCTAAAGACCCCTCTGTCAAGCTCTTAAAGTTTGCAGACAACACCACAGTCATCAGCCTCATTCAGGACGGTGACGAGTCTGCTTACAGACAGGAGGTTAAGGAGCTGGCTGTCTGGTGCAGTCTTAACAACCTGGAGCTCAATACGCTCAAAACTGATGATCGTGGACTTAAGGAGAAACCCCCCTGCACTCCCCCCACTCACCATCATGAACAGCACTGTGACTGCAGTGGAGTCATTCAGATTCCTGGGCACCACCATCTCTCAGGACCTGAAGTGGGACACTCACATAGTCTCCATTGTTAAAAAGGCCCAGCAGATGTTGTACTTCCTTCACCAGCTGAGGAAGTTTAACCTGCCACAGGAGCTGCTGAAACAGTTCTACTCTGCCATCATTGAATCCGTCCTCTGCACTTCAATAACTGTCTGGTTCAGCTCAGCTACCAAATCTGACCTCAGAAGACTACAGAGGGTAGTCCGGACTGCTGAGCGAATCATTGGTATAACCCTCCCCACTCTCCAAGAACTGTACTCATCCAGAGTGAGCAAAAGGGCTGGCAAAATCACTCTGGAGCCCTCACATCCAGCACACTCCCTCTTTGAACTGTTGCCGTCTTGTCGACGCTACAGAGTTCTGAGCACTAGAACGGCCAGGCACAGGAACAGTTTCTTCCCTCAGGCAATCCATCTCATGAACACTTGACATAAACATGGAATACCCAACACTATTTACATTATTTATTCATCACACATATTTATTTACATTTCAAATTTGCACATATCATACCTGTACATACACAATTGTCTATATTGTGTTTTTGCTATTTTGTACATTGTCTATTTTGTATATTTGGATATTATTCTTTTATTATCTGTGTCCTGTCCTGTTGCTGTCATTCTGTTGCACTGTGGAGCTTCTGTCACTATAACAAATTCCTTGTATGTGTAAACATACCTGGCAATAAAGCTCATTCTCATTCTCTCATTCTATAGTCTTAGTTTGATTTGAGCTCTTTCCTGTTGTAGTCCCTATTGAATGCTGTAAAACAGCAGCAGATCTGTCGGAGCGAGAGGGAGCGATGGAGCAGCTCATTGTTAGGTCAGATTGCAGATCCACCCAGCGTCATTTGGCCGAGTGACTCAGGCCGCTCACTTCCTCCTCGCGCCAAGGAAGGATATGAGATCTTAAGGTGGAGCTGCTGCAGCTTTTAGAAATCTATACAAAAGATGTGCAATAATTGAGCAGCCACATTAACATCATACATCAAGAAACCTGGAAACACTATTAATGTTAATGTAGATGCTTAATTATTACACATCTCACTGTGCACATTTACAAATTTGTGCTGATTTCTAAGAAAAGCTGCAGCAGCTCCTCCTTAAGGTCATTTTCTAAAGTCGTAAATTCTGTTTTGTTGATTTAAACAATTATAATGTGAACAAATTATATACAGTAACAAAAAAGAACAATACATTAATTGTATTTGTTGCAATGCCTTTATAGGGACAAAAATACATTAATTGTATTTCAGTAAATTATAGTGTCTTTGTTGCAAAAAAGAAAATAGTCAATTATGAAAATGTTCATGTTTTTGTTTTGTTTTGGGTTGGTTTTGGTTTCATTTTTTTTTTTTTTGGGGGGGGGTTTACTTTGTTTTGTTTGGTTAGTTTTCCTTTTCTTTTTGTTTTGGCGTTTAATTTTGTTTGGTTGGCTTCTCTTTTGTTTTTTTGTTTCATTTTATGCTTGTCTATTTTTTTTTGTTTTGTTTTGGTTGATATTTTTTTTTGATAAGTTTTTTGACCAATAAAGTACCAAGTTACCTTTTCTAAGCAGTCAGACTTTATTTTATAGCCTGATATTTTTTTAATGTTTTTTATATATATATATATATATATATATATATATATATATATATATATATATATATATATATATATATATATATATATATATATATATATATATATATTAGTGCTGTCAATCGATTAAAAAATTAATCGCGTTAATCAGTCATGGACTGTGATTAATCATGATTAATCACAAATTTTAAATACTAGGATTTACCTGTAAATGTGTTGAAATAAACAAATGCATAACAAACTAGTTTAAGGAAACATAACCTTTCACACTTCCGCCAGATATGAGACATAATCCTTATTATTCTTTTGTTTTTATTCAGCCATTATCAGTCTTTATACTGGCAATAAAACGTTTACCAAGCCACGTACATCACTTCAATCCCAGTATACATTTACCCAACTATTATCAAAAGTATTTCTAAATAAATACAACAAAACATTTCTTGCGACCTTACGTGAAGTATTATGACAAAATGCATTATGAAGAAGAATGCACCTGTTCTGGTACATTAGAGTGCCAAAGGTACCAAAAGCTGGTTCAATGACCATGGTGTTGCTGTGCTTGATTGGCCAGCAAACTCGCCTGACCTGAACCCCATAGAGAATCTATGGGGTATTGTCAAGAGGAAGATGAGAGACACCAGACCCAACAATGCAGATGACCTGAAGGCTGCTATCAAAGCAACCTGGGCTTCCATACCACCTCAGCAGTGCCACAAACTGATCACCTCCATGCCACGCCGAATTGAGGCAGTAATTAAAGCAAAAGGAGCCCCTACCAAGTATTGAGTACATATACAGTAAATGAACATACTTTCCAGAAGGCCAACCATTCACTAAAAATTTTTTTTTTATTGGTTTTATGAAGTATTCTAATTTGTTGAGAATTGGTGGGTTTTTGTTAAATGTGAGCCTAAATCTTCACAATTAAAACAACCAAAGACTTAAACTACTTCAGTCTGTGTGCATTGAATTTATTTAATACACGAGTTTCACAATTTGAGTTGAATTACTGAAATAAATGAACTTTTCCACGACATTCTAATTTATTGAGATGCACCTATATATATATATATATATATATATATATATATATATAATTTATAAAAAAAATTTGCAGCCTAGAATTAAACTGCTGGTTTCGTCTGGCCAGAGGAGAATGGAACTCTATTTCGACACACTATTTCCCTGTTTAATACTGTAAAGCTGCTTTGAGACAATCTGCATTGTAAAAAGCGCTATATAAATAATGGTGACTTGTTTTTATCTTTTTTTTTATTGTTTGTTTTTTGTTTTGGTAAAGCAACAAGCAATCAGACATAATTTAATTTTAACCAAATATTTTCTTTTTGTTTTGGTTTGTTTGTTTTTTCTTTTTTGATTTTTGTTTTGTTTCATTTTGTTTTTGTCTTGTCTTTTTGTTTTATGACCAAAATAGTACCAACCACTTTTCTAAGCAATCAAACCTTACTTTATAACCTGTTTTTTATTGCATTATTTTTTTTTGGTTTGTTTTGACACACCAGTTACTTAAGTCAGACTTTATTTTTTAACCTACTATTTTTTTTTTGACCACTAACAAAAAAAGTGCAATAAAGTACAAACCATTTTTCTATGCATTTTCTATGTCAGACTTGAGTTTTGCCTGACAGATGATAACAAGCCAAAACAAAATCCCACAGATTTATACATTTGTATATTTATGTACTTTACATGTATATTTTATTAATTTATGTTTACAGTGTGTTTATACATCTATGTACTGTGTATTGTGTTTAGCTGGTGAAACTATGCATTGGGATGATCGATGCTGGAAAGGCGTACAACACGGCCAACAGGCAGTTTGTGAACGGGATTCAGGAACTGGCGCAGCAATCTGCCAAAGATGATGTTATCGAGGTGAGTGCAGACGATTAATGTAATAACCAATCAGCTCTTATTAGCCCGAGGCTTTCAGAATCACAAACATATTGAGTCAGCCATATGAAAGTGTCCCTGGAGAGAAAACTAGTCCAGTTTGTTTGGCTTGCTGTAGTATGATGTGCCAATTGATAGACTGCTATTTATTTAGTGATCGTTTGAAAGCATGCTTGGTTTGTGTCCACACAGAAACATTGGCTACATACCAGCATTCCTAGTCTTTGCATATTTACTTTCATGCTTCTTTGAAATATCTCCATTGTGTACGCTCCATTGTACTATGAAAAGATACCAGTGTATTTCCTCATATAGGCATCTGGTGCAGGTAAATACTAGTGTTTCCCAACCTATTTTGTTTTTACTACCTTCACAGTTCCATCAGTAAGAAACCCTTCATCAACACCAAATAACATCCTGGACATGTTTTAACATTGTTTTGTTTTCTTTACTTAAAAATAACCAAATGTTATTGCGTTCAGAGCCAAATCCCCCCCCCCCCCCACGCCAACACACACAAGATATTTGTGGTGGTTAAAGAGAGAGAGAGAGTTGGGGGAAAATATATTTAAATGCTTTTGCATTCTCATGCGCAAATGCAACATTTTTTTGGGAAACAATATTTTTGTGAGATTTGTTTGTTTATTTATTTATTTATTTATTTATTTGTTCCATCACCATGACACCTTTTGGGCTCCATACTGTTAAGCAAAAAAAAAAAAATCACACAATTTATTTTTATTTTAATAATTTTACTATCCTATTTTCTGTTCTTTAAAGTTGAAATTTATTTTTGTAGGTTTACCAACTATAATGTGAAAAAGTATATGTATTAATGGAAAAATTAACAATATATTACTAATTATATTTAAAATAATTATTTACTTTTTGAAGTTTTTATTTTTAATTTTAAAACAATATATAAAAAGTCAAAATAAGAATTTATAGAGAAAATATGGTGAAAATGTCTGACTTCAGTTATTAAGCTTTTAAGTTTAGTTTAGTTTAGTTTTATGGTCAAATGGGACTTTTCAGTTTCATTTTGGTATTTTCTGCATTTGTGATAAATAACCATAATTTTTTTTTCTGTCCTGTAATCTGTAGCGTTGACTCTTTGCTGAACTTTAATGTTCTCTGATTTCTTCACAGTCCAGTCTGAACAAGTTTGCAGAGAATCTTCAAGAGATGATCAACTATCACACAGTAAGAAAATCTGGGCAAAAAGCGTTTGCCGTATTGCATTATTGCCTATGACTTCTCCTTTTTCTCCCCTTTTTAATAAAAAAAAAAGGAAAAGCTTAAATGTGCTGAGGTGCTGAAAATGTTGACTTCAGGAGAAATGACCGCATTTATTTCTTACGCAATGAGCAATTTCCCTCTTTCCTCTCTAGTCATTACCATTTACCATTAACTTTAACGGAGATTGTCCTCAAGATGAAATTGACCATAGAACAGAACAGTTTATGATAATTCCTGTGGCTCAGTGGTAGAGCATTGCGTTAGCAGCGCAAAAGGTTGTGGGTTCAATTCCCAGGGAACACACACAGTGATAAAACATGTATAGCCTGAATGCAATGTAAGTCGCTTTGGATAAAAGCGTCTGCTAAATGCATAAATGTAAATTCCTGCAATATCGCCCCTTGTGGCGACACTGGGAAGTGATTTCAATTTCAGCTACTGTACATGTGAAATCAAACTTGTGCAGCTATGAATTGAGCTTGACTTCATGTTATAGTGTAGAGTATGTTATTGGTCTTTTTTTTATGCCTGTAATATAAAGGATGATTCTGTGGCCCTCACTCCTCAACAGTGCTGCTGTTTTTTAAACTGGAGCCCCATGAGTCAATGTTTAAGTCTGTGGTGAAATCAGCTGACTTGTGGTTAAAGTCCTCATGAGCAAGAACTAAGCACATGATCTTTAAAGCACAAATGCGTCTTGACTATTTCATCCAACACACACTTGATGTAATTCTTCTGGCCCAAAATATCTAAAAACACACAGTTTATGCTTTGAAAGCTTAAATGTGTCAAAATCATGTGGTAAAATTAGCGTTGTAGTCAAGACCACCTAAACCGAGACCAAGACCAGAGTGTTTTGAGACCGAGACCAAGGCAGGGTTAAACCGAGTCAAGACCAAGACCACATTTACTGCCTGATAATTCAAATGTCTTATATTTAATCAATAAATACAGTTAGAATAATAATGAGACACTATATAGAGTTGTTACTACTAACAACAAAATTCATCTTTGCACTAAAGAGGTGGCATCTGAATAGGTACAACTACATAAATATTGCTCAGATTAATTGTTTTGATGATAACATTTTTAATATATAAATATCATGGAAAAATAAAATGATATTTTTAAATACGAAATTAAAATCGTCAATAGGCTAGGTGGCAGCAAATCAACGTGGAATCATTTATTAAACTGATTCACTTAAAGCTGATTCAATGTACTGTGTGTATGTGTATATGTATGTATGTATGTATGTGTATGTGTATATACTGTGTATATATATATATATATATATATATATATATATATATATATATATATATATATATATATATATATATATATATATATATGTGTGTGTGCTGGTCATATAATTAGAATATCATCAAAAAGTTGATTTATTTCACTAATTCCATTCAAAAAGTAAAACTTGTATAATGTATACATTCATTCCACACAGACTGATATATTTCAAGTGTTTATTTCTTTTGATTTTGATGATTATAACTGACAACTAATGAAAACCCCAAATTCAGTATCTCAGAAAATTAGAATATTGTGAAAAGGTTCAATATTGAAGACACCTGGTGCCACACTCTAATCAGCTAATTAACTCAAAACACCTGCAAAGGCCTTTACATGGTCTCTCAGTCTAGTTCTGTAGGCTACACAATCATGGGGAAGACTGCTGACTTGACAGTTGTCCAAAAGACGACCATTGACACCTTGCACAAGGAGGGCAAGACACAAAAGGTCATTGCAAAAGAGGCTGGCTGTTCACAGAGCTCTGTGTCCAAGCACATTAATAGAGAGGCGAAGGGAAGGAAAAGATGTGGTAGAAAAAAAGTGTACAAGCAATAGGGATAACCGCACCCTGGAGAGGATTGTGAAACAAAACCCATTCAAAAATGTGGGGGAGATTCACAAAGAGTGGACTGCAGCTGGAGTCAGTGCTTCAAGAACCACTACGCACAGACGTATGCAAGACATGGGTTTCAGCTGTCGCATTCCTTGTGTCAAGCCACTCTTGAACAACAGACAGCGCCAGAAGCGTCTCGCCTGGACTAAAGACAAAAAGGACTGGACTGCTGCTGAGTGGTCCAAAGTTATGTTCTCTGATGAAAGTAAATTTTGCATTTCCTTTGGAAATCAGGGTCCCAGAGTCTGGAGGAAGAGAGGAGAGGCACATAATCCACGTTGCTTGAGGTCCAGTGTAAAGTTTCCACAGTCAGTGATGGTTTGGGGTGCCATGTCATCTGCTGGTGTTGGTCCACTGTGTTTTCTGAGGTCCAAGGTCAACACAGCCGTATACCAGGAAGTTTTAGAGCACTTCATGCTTCCTGCTGCTGACCAACTTTATGGAGATGCAGATTTCATTTTCCAGCAGGACTTGGCACCTGCACACAGTGCCAAAGCTACCAGTACCTGGTTTAAGGACCATGGTATCCCTGTTCTTAATTGGTCAGCAAACTCGCCTGACCTTAACCCCATAGAAAATCTATGGGGTATTGTGAAGAGGAAGATGCGATATGCCAGACCCAACAATGCAGAAGAGCTGAAGGCCACTATCAGAGCAACCTGGGCTCTCATAACACCTGAGCAGTGCCACAGACTGATTGACTCCATGCCACGCCGCATTGCTGCAGTAATTCAGGCAAAAGGAGCCCCAACTAAGTATTGAGTGCTGTACATGCTCATACTTTTCATGTTCATACTTTTCAGTTGGCCAAGATTTCTAAAAATCCTTTCTTTGTATTGGTCTTAAGTAATATTCTAATTTTCTGAGAATTTCTGAATTTGGGGTTTTCATTAGTTGTCAGTTATAATCATCAAAATTAAAAGAAATAAACACTTGAAATATATCAGTCTGTGTGGAATGAATGTACACATTATACAAGTTTCACTTTTTGAATGGAATTAGTGAAATAAATCTACTTTTTGATGATATTCTAATTATATGACCAGCACCTATATATATATATATATATATATATATATATATATATATATATATATATATGTATATATGTGTATATATATGAATATTAATTTATTTGCAAATCTATAAGTTGATATAAATCTACTCTGTCTGTCTATCTATCTATCTATGTGTGTGTGTATATGTGTTTATTTTTATGTGAAACATTAGAAAAACAACAAAGTAAGTTTGTAATGCATTACAGTAATGAGAACTTTAAAAGAAAATATGGTGAATTGTTATTAAAATAATGTCAGGCTTCATTTTATTTATTTATTTATTTATTTATTTTACAGATTTTATTCGACCAAGCACAGCGATCAATCAAATCACAACTGCAGACATTCATTCGAGAGTGAGTATCATAAAGTTACATGTTGTTTTGTCAATTTACAAAATTATTAATTTCTTTGCATTAATTTCTTAATTATTATTTTAGTAACTTCCTAAATTTAAACAATTTAACATTTTATATTATCAGTTGATCATAAGGTTTTTTTAAGAGCTGATGCCAACATCTAGAGTAGCTGATTAACCAATTTAATGCTGATGCATTTTAAATTAAGCGTTAAAGGGGTGGTTGACTGTTTTTTTTCTAGGCTTGATTGTGTTTATGGGGTGCAGTCTAACATGTTCATGCTTCGTTTTTTTAAAAACGCATTATTTTTCACATAATTTACCTTTATTCCACACCTCTCTGTCCCTTCTCGGACAAACGCCTCTATTTATTTCCTGTTTTTATGAAGCCCCTCCCTCGATGGGCTCAGATTGGTTAGCTGGCTCAGTGTGTTGTGATTGGCTAAACCGCCGAGTGCACGTCTGAACGTCCCGCCCCTCGCCTCAGCAGCATGTGCTCCGGTTGAATTGTAAACAGTGGTGTTGTCTATATTTATCAGTTTGAGCCCGATTGAGACACTGAGGATATTAGTGAAGAGGATCGCGCAGAACCTGTGCAAGCACGACTCTTAATGGTATGTTTGTTTGTTGTTGCCTCATACTTTTAGATACTCTGTTATTTGTAAATGCTACTGCTTCTGTTAGCTTTAATATACGGTTTTATCCTGATTAAAGCTTTAATACAGCACAGCAACCGCACGCGCATCCATGTATAACGCTTCTCATAGCTATGTGAAAATAAGCGTATAATTGAAACAGTTGGAGCTGATCTGACGATCTGAATGAGAAAGAGAGAGAGAGAGTGTGTGTGTGTGTGTGTGTGTGTGTGTGTGTGTGTGTGTGTGAGAGAGAGAGAGAGATGCAGAGCGTGTGCAGAGCAGGCGAAGCGAGGAACAGTATTAAGAACCGTTGTTTTAGGACATTGATTTTGAAACTTGTGAATCCATTAGATTCGTTAGAATACAGAATCGCGATTCATATATGAATAGATTTTTACGTGCACCCTTGGTTTTCTCTGAAGCAGCGCAGCATGGCCTCGCCCCCCTTCGTTGCGTGTTTATCTGGGTTCTTGACGTAACGGACCCGGGAAGTAACTCGTTGTAGTCCCTTACCAGCTGTTTTTGTAGGCATTAAACTGCCAGAATTTTAAAAGACGATATCTACGTTTGCATTGAACTTTCAGCGCTGCAACTTTGCAAATATTGTTTATGCACAAACAGCAATATTGCACACTAACTAACATTATAAAAGTGAAATCGCAATCAACCGCCCCTTTAAATATTTTCATGTCCATGTGTCATGTGGCCGATATATACTTTTTTTTTTTTTAAGATTTATTTTTGGCTTTTTTTTTTTTTTTTTTTTTTTACTTTAATAGTATAGGACAGTATAGCAGTGACAAGAAGCAAAGTGAGAGAGATAGGGGCGGGATCGGGAAACTCGGGACACCTGTAGTGCAACAAAATGCATTTTCTATAAAGTTTCAGCACCAAAACAAGTTACACTTTATATTTTGTCATCAATTTGTGAGTACAGACATTCAAGCTTTTACAGGTTCCAAACCGATTTTTATCTGTCTATCAATAGACTCCATACACACAGCCATTTGTCTCATCTCAGCTAAAGCCAGAGTTTATAATGGCACGGTTTCAGCAACCGTCGAGTGCACATTTAAGGAATGGTATTGCTGTGTGCAGGGACCTTCGGAAATTTAAAGAAGCTAAGAAACAATTTGACAAAGTGAGCGAGGAAAAAGAAGCAGCCCTGTCCAAAAATGCCCAGGCGCCTCGAAACAAACAGCACGAGGTGGAAGAGGCCACCACCATCCTCAACGCCACGCGCAAGTGCTTCCGCCACATCGTCCTGGACTACGTCCTTCAGGTAAGAGCGCTCAAACTCCTCCGCAGGGACTCAGGGTTAACCTTTGTACTCAAACAACCTTTGTACAGATTCCTGTGTCGTTACATCACAGTCACAAGACGCATGCTAATGATATAGATTTATTGGAATTAATATGGCATTCATGGTTGTTTGCAAGAGAAAGAAGGGATGTTTTGAAAGAGAAAGAAACTTAATCAGTTCTTGTCACACAATACTTGTGTCCTCTCAATGCATTTCCTGTGTTCTGTAGTGACCGCACACGCTCAGTTTAAACAATTCCCCTTTGCAAGGTCAGTCTAGCGGCTATAATTCAAATGACTTGAACGTTATTACCGCGGGTTGACCTTTCTCTCAAAATGATGTGTAACAGCTCTGCTAAATCTCTCCAGTGAGTCAGTAGTCGGTGAGTGTTTAATATGTGTGGATTACAGGCGCTCTGTGAGCAGTGTATTGCGCCCCCTGGTGACTCAAAGAAAGAACTGCTTATTTCCAGTCAGTTGTGAAAGAATAAAGGATGTGCGTTTAGGAGTTCAGGAAGCAGATGTGTTAGAGTTGATAATAGACTGTCATTATTGAAGCATTAGTGGTCAATTTGCCAGTGTTCACTTTAACTCAGTTTGTTTGTGTTTGTTTGTCTTTTTTTATGGCATATGCATTATTTTTTTAGTTTTCATTATTTTACTGTGACCAAGATTGCATAGAATTGTAGTCAGAAAAACATTTTTGTTTAGAATACGTGTAAAAAGAAACCAAATTTATAAAACTGCATAAACATGTATGGCCATTAAAGATATATCCCAAGTATGTGCACATGTATACATGCATAATATAATTTATGTCTTTGTTGTTGACAAAGTAAAAAAACAGAAGAAAAAAAAAGGAATTTTGTTGACAAGATTAACTCTGATATTCCCCACCGGGAAAAATCCCCAAATTAATGGTGACCTTATGGATTTATTGTTTTACTTTTGTTTTTGAAACTTCTTTTAAGTAGGGAATTTATTATTATTTTTTTTTTTCAGATTAATGTGCTGCAGTCCAAGAGACGATCAGAAATCCTCAAATCGGTAAAATACTCTTATTCAGGACTTGTAATTAAGGCTTAAAGGGATAGTTCACCCAAAAATGAAAATTCTGTCATTAATTACTCACCATCATGTCATTCCAAACTCGTCAGACCTTCGTTCATCTTCAGAACACAAATTAAGATTTTTTTTTTATGAAATCTGAGTGCTTTCTGACCATCCATAGACAGCAATGCAACTGAAATGTTCCCAGACCCAGAAAACGTAGCAAGGACATCGTTAAAACAGTCCATGTGACATCAGTGGTTCAACCGTAATTTTACGAAGCTACGAGAATACTTTTTGTGCGCAAAGAAAACAAAAATAACGACTTTATTCAACGATTCTTTTCCTCCAAATCGCGTATTCCGCCAATATCGAGAGTACCACGACGCTTGCATGTTCATCAGCAGCATCCAGCGTGTGCCAAATTGGCGCTATAGGGTGACACGGAGGAGAAGAATTGTTGAATATAAAGTCGTTATTTTTGTTTTCTTTGCGCACAAAATATTCTCGTAGCTTCGTAAAATTACGGTTGGACCACTGATGTCACATATACTGTTTTAACGATGTAATTTCTGCGTTTCTGGGTCTGGGAACATTTCAGTTGCGTTGCTGTCTATGGAGGGCCAGAACGCTCTCAGATTTCATAAAAAAAATCTTAATTTGTGTTCTGAAGATGAACGAAGGTCTGCCGAGTTTGGAACGACATGAGAGTGATTAATGACAGAATTTTCATTTTTGGTGAACTATCCCTTTAAGATTTATAGTCTCATGTTGGAGTTGTTAAACCTGTCGTCTGTTGTACAGATGCTGTCCTTCATGTACGCCCACCTGACGTTCTTCCATCAAGGTTATGATCTGTTTAGTGAACTACAGCCCCTCATGAAACAACTGACCGGACAGGTACATCATATCTATCTGTCTGAATCTATCTCTCTGTCTGTCTAATATACAATCTACTTGTTTGTCTGTCATGCAGTCTGTCTATTTATCTCTGTGTGTCTGTCTGTTGTACAATTTTTCAGTCTGTCATATGATCTGTCTGTGGATCATACGATCAGTCTTTTTATCTGTCTTGACTGTCTGTCTGTCTCAGTCTATAGTACAGTCTGTCTGGCAAATGATCAGTCTGTCTATCGTACAGTCTGTCTGTCTATCTAGCATACAATCAATTTGCCTGTTGTACAGTCTATTGTATAATCTGTCTATTGTATATCTAATCTATTTGTCTGTCTATAATATTTGTCTGTCTGTTGTACAGTCTGTCTGTCTATCTAGCATACAAGCCATCCGTGTATCGTTCTGTAATCTGTCCGTCTATTGTACAAACTAACTCTGTCTTTGTCTTTCTGCTATTGTATGATTTGTCTGTTGTACAATCTGTCTGTAAATCATACAGTCTATCTTTCTCCCATTGTACAATGTCTGTCCATCATATGATCTCTCTGTCTGTCTGCTACCGTGATCTATCTGTCTATTGTACGATCTGTCTGCCGTAGGATCTATCTCTGTCATACGATCTGTCTATTGTACGATCTATCTGTCTATCGTACAATCTGTCTGCCGTAGGATCTCTCTTTCAAACGATCTGATTATTGTACGATCTGTCTATCGTACGATCTGTCTGTCGTAGGATCTGTCTGCCGTAGGATCTCTGTCATATGATCTGTTTATTGTCCGTTCTATCTGTCTGTCGTACGATCTGTCTGCCGTAGGATCTCTCTGTCAAACGATCTGTTTATTGTACGATCTATCTGTCTATCGTACGATCTGTCTGCCGTAGGATCTCTGTCAAACTATCTGTTTATTGTACGATCTATCTGTCTGTCGTACGATCTGTCTGCCGTAGGATCTCTCTGTCAAACGATCTGTTTATTGTACGATCTGTCTGTCTATGGTACGATCTGTCTCTGTCATATGATCTGACTATTGTTCGATATATATGTCTATCGTACGATCTATCTCTCTGTCATACGATCGGTCTATTGTACGATCTATCTGTCTATCATTTGATCTGTCGTAGGATCTATCTTTCTGTCGTACGATCGGTCTATTGTATGATCCATCTGTCTCATACGATCTGTCTGTCGTACGATCTATCTCTCTGTCATACGATCTGTTTATTGTGCGATCTATCTGTCTATCGTACGATCTGTCTGCCATAGGATCTCTCTGTCATACGATCTGTCTATTGTACGTTCTATCTGTCTATCGTACGATCTGTCTGCCGTAGGAGATCTCTCTGTCAAATGATCTGTTTATTGTACGATCTATCTGTCAATCGTACGATCTATCTCTCTGTCATACAATCTGTTTATCGTACGATCTGTCTGTGGTAGGATCTCTCTGTCATACGATCTGTCTATTGTACGTTCTATCTGTCTATCGTACGATCTGTCTGCCGTAGGAGATCTCTCTGTCAAATGATCTGTTTATTGTACGATCTATCTGTCAATCGTACGATCTGCCTGCCGTAGGATCTCTCTGTCAAACGATCTGTCTGTTGTACGATCTATCTGTCTATCGTACGATCTATCTCTCTGTCATACAATCTGTTTATCGTACGATCTGTCTGTGGTAGGATCTCTCTGTCATACGATCTGTCTGTTGTACGATATATCTGTCTGTTGTACTATCTGTCTGTCTAAATTCAGATCTATCTATCTGTATTTGTTCTGATACCAACAATACTGCATTCATTCATATTAAGCATGTGCCAACAGATCACATAGTGCTCATGTAATTTCTGTCTCTACCTAAAAGCAAAAGCTTGATTTCTGCACCAAACCAGCGTTTTCATTTTCACCCCGGAGAGCTGATGAGCACGTGAATTCTGTGAGTTTCCTGTGGGCAGAAATTTGATGGGATTCTTGAGTCCTGTGATTAGCCGCTGCTTACACAGGCCTTTCACTGGTAACAGGAAGTTAAATTGGGTGATTAAAGGGTATTCCCTGTCTGGGAGTTAAATTGAGTGTGTTTGAGACATACTAGTTCAGAGTGGACATGAAATATACCGCACAGGGTTATTAGGATTTGTTTTCTGCCATCATTATGAAGCTCAAGAGAGTGGAGCGATTATGTCGAGAGTTTTGGAGGAGCTGCTCGCAGGTCTGTGCTTCTGTTCATCATGGACTGCTTATGATACTTTTATGTTTTCATTTCAGTTTGGTGTGACTGTAAATAAAGAAAACTTATTTAAAAACAGAATAAATAATAATAATAATAAAATAAAAATAAATAGTGTTGTAAAAATAAATGAATAGCAATAGTTATAACGCAACTTTTAGTCATATTAATGCAGCTCATGGTTGATTCATGCTCACAGGTTTTGTCAGGTGGTCAGTCTTAGCACCTCTCGATAGGGGAAACTTGAGGTTGTAACTGCGACAGAGAAAAACATTTCCCATCTGATATTATCAGCCGTGCATCTGCCCACCTCTTTCCTGGCGGATCCAAACAAAGTGCTCAACCCAAATACCGCACATGTTCTTTTATGTGATGTGTTTCCATGCATGATACGAGGTGATGGACGGTCGCTTGCTGTATCTGAACAAATAAAGTGCACAGAGAGTCTATTACAGTTCCTTTCCTCAACTTCCCCTATAGAAAAGAAACATAAGTGGTGTTTTCAAAGGCAAGTTTCTCTAGTACTATTGGTTACGCATAGGGTTAGTGATTTGAACAAACCCTTAACTTTTACTAAAATTTGACAAAAAAGATTTAGCAGATTCAAAATTGTAAGCAAGTAATTTGAACACCTAATAATGACAATATGAGCCACTTCATTTACTCAGAATTTCTGCCTGATAAAATATAGCTTATCTCAACTATAAAAATGTAAATGGAGTTGCATATGGACCATTTTATTACATAACTTTTCCAGGTCTAGAAATCACACTTAAAATTAGACTTCCTCATTTTTCCAGGTTTTCCAAGAATCCTGGTTCTTCAAAAGGAATCAAGCCGTTTTTGAGGAGATTAATTAAAATTAGAAATATCTTGATTTTTATTTGTTTAGAAGCTTGTTTTGTCTTGTTTTAAATCATTTTAAGTCATCTTAAGACCAACAGTCTTGACAGATCTTTCTATTTGATAAAGCATGATCTGATGAGCTTGTTGAACAGAAAGTGAATTTATATGGAAATTTACTGTGAAATCACCAGTTTCAGTTCTAGAGGTAGTTCATTTACTGAATAATAGTAACATCCATATAGGCTATTAATGCTAATGACCTAAACTTGGTAATAATCCACATTTTTAAAGTTGGATTGATGAAGTCCTTCAATGTAGTGGAATATTCCCATAAATAAGTTTGGATTTGGCGATCAGAAAGGTTCTGAATGAGTTTTACTGTTAAAAGCGCTCTTGAATTTGTTTAGAAGTGTGTATTGGTGGTGAAGCAGTGTATTATGGTCCATCATCATCTTGGTATATGGGAAAATAATGAGGCAAGTGTGGTTTTCCGTCCAGATGTAAGAAACCAGACCATCTTCCGATCACATGACTTTGTGTTTAAAGTGGTTTTTCACTGGCAGCTGTGCCTTTAATTCCACTTTTATAATGTTCAGTACAGTTGGGTGAAAGTGGCGTCTCAAACTTTCTTTGCCTTATATATTTGCCTTTTTTTTTAAATAAAGCAGATTTTTAAAAAAATAATAACCACCTTCTTCATAGGTTGACACAAATTTCTCTGACTCCAGATTTCTCTTCAAGCATTCAAGCCATTTTTCACGTCTGTCTTTCAGCTGGATCAGCTGGTGATCGACTCCACAAAAGAGAGGAAAGATATGGAGATGAAACACTCGACTATTCAGCAGAAGGTACAAGATCTCCTCTAAACATTAATAATCCACAAACCCCCAGCCATCACACACTATATAGGGCCAATCAAAAAATATTAGTTTTTTTAGAGCGACAAATTAGTTTTTACTGCGGATGAGGCTTTGCAGCGCACTGATGAAAACTGAAACTATCATGTTGTTGATGCTTTTTGAAACAGAATATCCTTCCCTACTCTCCTCTCTTTGGGTTTGACCTTTGGAAACGATCTAAAGTACACAAAGTGAAGCTTTTGCCTGATGTAGTGTGCACGGGTTTATGAATAAAGTAATAAAGTTGCTGTTATTACAGTAGAGCAGTGAATCTTTCAGTATTAAGCAGGGCTTGAAAAAGAAAAAAAAATTAAATCGGTTCACTTCGAGCAGAATCGATATTTTAACGTTTCTGTTCCTGCGTTCCTCATGTATTATTATCGTTCCGAAACGGTTAATACCGGTTAATAACTTTTTTTTTTTTTCTTTGCCTATAATAATAATAATAATAATAATAATAAAGTACAGCGTTTTATTTACTCAAAAACAGAAAAAAAAAAAAACAACAACACAGAAAATCTGGTAGGCTATCTTAACCCGCTGCGCTTAATCATATACAATACAGCATCGTCTTTTATAGATTTTGACCAAATGTAGTCTACTAAACAAAAGAAAAAATCTGCTAACGCTTTAACGACATTAAAGTATTTTTTCAAGATATTTAAAAATGTTTGCTGCATTGTTAAACGCTCTTATAAAATTGCGTTTTGAGAGGAAAAAAAAACAGGCTAAGTCGCATTTTATGATTACATTCAGAAATAATGTAGGCTAAAATGCCGGTAAAAGCAGAACGTTTACAAACATTATAAACACAGTTAAAGTTCCCTTCTCTCCACAACAAATCATCTAAAGTTAAGGCGATTTAAAGCATTTAGGCTATATAAATGTAAAGCCAAACACGAATTAATTTAAGGTGAAACTGATGCCTACCTCTTTCATTCGGCATGAATCCAAATGTTTTCATATTCGCGACATATCTGGATGCTAAAATATTATTATTTATGAAATAGGCTTTGTGCTTCACTCGCATCGATCATCATCCTTAGTATATCAGTGGTCACGCTGAATGCAACATATTGTACAACGGAGCAGTGCTACTTATTATATGGTTCTTTAACTGTATTTTGATAATTTTGATAATGAACAGGCTGCAATATCCCAAAAATATGTTGTCTGTGCGTGTCAAGCGCCTGCGCGATAGCCATACTGGTAACTCATACAGATAGAAGCAGACATTCAAAACTGTCAAGCTTTTGCAAAGTAAAGAAAATGACTTTCTGCTGTCGTTTTCCTTTCCGTGAACTTTGGATCGTGTCACAATAAACTGAAACTCAGCTCTTTTTTTTTTTCTTTCGTTTTGTTAATCTGTCAATGATTTAAGTTAAATATATTTCGTGCATATAACTTATACATATTCCTTTTTATGTAAGCCTATAGTTTTATTGTTTTCTCCGTTCACAGAAGTGCTGCAGGTGCGTGTGATCTGTTGAATCCATCTTACACTATCCTCGGATAAACTCTAACGCCGGTGCATTGCCATTGCGACTTACCTATGAGTTCACAGCTGAGCGCGTGGGCATTTCAGCGTTGGAGGCATCAGCGCCACATTTGCAATATAGGGCGTAGCCTACTACTTGAATTTGTGATTGGTTGACAGCAAATTTCAAATATTAAATGGAACGATAAAATAACGTTATTAACCGGTTAATGGCCATTTAAATTTTTTGATTCTGTTCGGAACTATAAAATTTGATTTAGTTTCTGGTTCTGTTCCTGTCAAAATTTCGTTCGTTTCCGGTTTTCGTTTTCGTTCCTTGAACCGGTTCAGAGCCCTGGTATTAAGGCTGAGCATGATGGGAGATTTGAACTGAATCCTCACATATGACGTGCAAGTGCGTTTTATGTAGTTGATACCAATTCTGCTGAAATGTGATTATTTTTTTATCAAGAGGTGCAAATTACCTCTAAAGGTGCGGTGATATTTATGAAATTTATATTATGATATTTATGGCATTTCAATAAAATTTGATTCAACATCGGATTCAACAAAACTGAGCCCAATTGGAAATCCACATGGCAAATTTTCTGCAAGATTGAGAATACTGAGGGACTTCCGTTGGCAAAATTCATTGGAATTCTCAATTTCGCAAAAAAAAAAAAGTGATATTTATCGGCTACGATAATGTCGTAATTGTTGTTTTAACAATGTGCAAACTACCAGTATGCAAAAAACATGTCTTGAAAGTCCAAAAGCATTCATTGTGTGATAGCGCATTACTAGAATGCAGTTAAAACAGAATCATTCAATGACTCACTCTTAAGGCAGGGATTTGCCGCCACCTACTGGCCGTTTTAGTGTCATTTATTTAACCATAATATATCAGCATAAAAAACACACTCAGAATATTGCAAGCAAGTCGGCGGCGATAAGTTTGTGGGGCGTCCCGAGTTCGAATCCCGACTCGAGGACGTTTCCTATCCCGTCCCCTATCTCTCTCCCACTTCACTTCCTGTGAGCTCTGATCTGTCCTATCTAGTGCTGTCAAATGATTAATCGTGATCATCCAAAATAAAAGTTTTTATTTACATAATATATGTGTGTACTGTGTATATTTATGTATATATAAATACACAAACATACAGTATATATATTTTTAATATTTACATGTATATTTATATTCATATAATTTATAATATATATTTAATATATAAACATAACATATTTTCTTAAATATATACATGCATGTGTGTGTATTTATATATACATAATAAATATACACAGTACACACACAACATCTATTATGCAAACAAAAACTTCTATTTTGGATGCGATTAATCGCAATTAATCATTTGACAGCGCAAGTCTTATCATAATAAAGGCAAAAATTCTAAAAATAAATCTTAAAAAAAATATTACAAGCAAAATTTTGTTTAATTGTTATCGAAAAAATCCAAGAATATATAATTATGCATCAATATCGCATCCTACCTTGGTGCGAGTCATGCTTCAATACACTGTCAATACACTTTCTCTAATGCAACTCCGCATTAAAACGCAGTTAAGCTAAATTAAAGTAGGCTATATACCAATTGAAATGTCTTTGTTTAACATTGTGTGTCATTTACGTCCTGGAGACGCTTCATAAAACACTGTATTGGTATATATTCATCTATCTCTCCATAATGAGCGCTTGTGCCACAATCCAGCTTGACCTTCATCTCATGCGAAGTGTGACTCTGTCTCTCTATTTTTATTTTCCTCCTCTTTCACTCATTCTCTCTCTCTGGCTGTATCAGCAGTTGTTAACCTGCTCTCTCTTCTTTTCTGACTGTTCATATGAGGCCGTGCTGCAGGTGAGTCTGTCTCTTCTCCCTGTCCATCTCAACGCTGCATGAATCACCATGACACAGATGCATGCATTAATTGCGTTCATTAAACATGCACTTTTATGTCAGTATGTAATCAAAGCAAAGGATTGTAATTTGATTTTAAAAACCTGGTAGAAGTTTGTTAATCACCATTGTACTTGAAGAAGAAAATCCTCCAAGCAGAAGCGAACCAAAGCGCACCGTCGACAGTCTAAATGTTTAATGCTCTGCTGGGATTGGTGGATCCAACACATGAGCCACAGTTAATGAATTCATTCATCGACCGACTGCACACACACACACACACACACATGCTAGAGCTTTCCTGAAGGGGAGGAGCCAGCAATAGATACCAAGGCTAACACCAGACTCAGTCTGCATATACATGGACGTTCATAAACACATGCAGTGCGTAGAGGCTCAGTGGTGGTAGACGACCCTGATGGGACAGTCTCAGTAATGTTTGGAAGTTAGATGCAGCGTCACTGCTGACTCTCTCTCTCACACACACACACACACACACACACACACACTGCTCTGTTTGGCATGAAGATCTTCAGCAGGTTTCACTATGTGTGGTATCTGGTGAGTCAGTCATGTTTTTTTTATAGTTCATGTTCTTTGTCTCTTTAGACTTTAAGTGGTTATGAGCACGAATCTGGGTCTTGGGAGTTTGGTGTGACATCTTGCCTAAATACTGACATTTTTTTGCATTTAGCTGTCTGGTCATTGTTTCATGTAATAAGTTGTTTGGTTTGCTGAGTCTGATGTGGTTTGTTTTTATGTAGCGTTATTTCATCAAATGTTATTTTTTTTATAATGATGATTGTTCTATACATAAGTACAGGGTTCCATTTGCATTAAACAAATTCTATGGCTGGTAACACTGTTCGAATTAATATGGTTTGTCCGATATGATAGAGATTTTATTTTATTTTATTTTATTTTTTGAAGAATAATTTCAGTTTAATAACTCTAAGAATGTCAGGTTTGTAACCATCAAGTAAAATACAGTAATATATTTTTTATATATATAATTTATACATATAAAATATAAATATGTGGAGATATTTTTGGTCAAATAAATAATTGTATTATTTTATGCTATCTATTCAATAATTATTTAAGAATATTTAAAAATGACAGCCTGTTAATTATACTTTTTTTCCTGTTATAATCATGACAGTTATAAACCTTGACATTTTTGACATGCAAACATTTTAATTATGCTTATCTTGGAATTTGTAAAATTCTACTTTAGAATTATTTATGAATTTCAGCCTTTTAATGAGATGTTTTACTTGGCTACAATTTTGACAGTTATAGACTTAATTTGTTTTATTGCAAAAACTGAAATTCATTATACAAGATATCTGGTAGGAAAAAAAACTTATGCCACTATTTATAGTATTCAGTATTTATAATCTGAAGGAAAGAGGTTCCTCTGTGCTTTAATAATAGCTGTAGCTACATTCTTTGGTCCTGGCACCCTGAATATATTAAGCGGCCCGGCTCGCATATCAGCTCATGGCTGCTTGATCAGGTTACAGGGAAATGGAAACCAAATCTGCTTTTTAATAACAGTTGGTGCTGTCATGTTGCTCGCCTTACTGTAAACATACAAGTGAAGGGTCATACTGAAGGTCATGGTCTGTAGTTCACCTAGAGGTGATTTATTTAAAAAAAAATTAAAGGATCCCAAAAAAGTGAAAAAGAACCCAATTCCGTTAGTGTTCACACTGTTACTGGTCATGAAAGTGGATTCGGATCTCATTTCAGACTAGGGGTGCGCCGATCCGATATTCAGGATCGGTATCGTTCCGATACTGGCATTTTCTGCTGGATCGGGTATCGGTCAGATGAGGCCAATCCAAATCCGATATTGTGCATATACTATTGTGATGTTACAATTCTGTGTTATTGTTAAGTCCCACAAAAGCCACAAACACATTATAAAACACCATAAAGTTTCGTGCACTGTATTTCAAGTGTTTTGAAGCCATTACATAGTTTAACGTGAGGTACAGAGGAATATTTAAGTCAAGTTGACGTAAACTCTTCTCTCCGCTGCGGCTGTCTGTCATCCTCCATTCAGTGTTCAAACTGCGTGTCACGTTCGGTTACTAGAGTCAAGTAGGGGTGGGCGATATGACCTAAAATTCATATCACGGTATTTTCCACTGTCCAGACGATATCGATATTATATCGCGGTGTGCGGGAAAAAAATTTGGAATCACATTTTAGTAGACCTTATATGCAAAATATGTATTTTAACCTTATATAACTAGAAAAAAAACAACATTATTTCAAGATCTAAGGCAAAAATATAATGGTCTGACTTTAGATGTGTGCAACAAATGGACTGAAAGAACATGCAAATTCAATCTATGACAGCAGAGGGCGCTTATGACTTCAGTTTAGCGTTGCTTTGGTTACAGCTGTAAATAAAGCTGATCTGCGCTGCGCTTATGAACACGGAGGTAAAAGAAAAATAATCTAAAGTTTTCTGAAGAGAGTTCCCTTCAGATACTCATTTATATTACCTCCCTGCCCCCAATTCATAATTTATATTTTTCTTCCTATATTTGGAGCATTGTGAACATTGATCTTGCTTTGCCTGTTGCAGTATTTTCTCTCTGTGTCCGTGTTCTGCGTCTCTGTCCTGTGTTAACGGCCGTTTACAGATTTAGTAATATTACCACACAAATTACAGTTTGGGAAATTATTGTAATCCAGTTTGTGTGCAGGTCTGAAAAGCCGATCGTGTGTTTGGAGCAAAAACTATCCGGTGTCCTGACATTTTATCCTATCCGTCAGATTTTCCTACCGGGGCTTACTGCGCATGCGCACATCAATATTTTGTCCTTTTTCTCATGCTGAACAACAATATTTAATGCATCTGCATTACTGTAATGGGTAGGTTTAGGGTTGGAGTAGGTGTAGACGTTAATAAAACACAATCTAATAGGTAGAAAAAAATTATTTATTGTTGGTTTCCGGTAGCTGTATCCCTTCTGGACACAACCGCGAATATAACACATAATTACTGTATTTGCATTACTGTAAGGGTAGGGTTAGGGTTGTGGTGGGTGTAGACATTAATAAATCATAATTTAACAGGTAGCATTTTTCGTTGTCGAATTTTACTACCTACGGTTTTAATGGGAGGTAGGAAAATCTGACAGGGTAGCACAAATCGACAGAACACCGGTTCTGAATCTGATTTATGTCCGATCAAGCGGGGCATCTCTCTCTCTCTCTCTCTCTCTCTCTCTCTCTCTCTCTCTCTCTCTCTCTCTCTCTTTGATGACGCAGTAACGACCGCGGGGGAAAAAATCTTTGTCTGTCCATCCAATGAAATCCATGAATATTTAACGGTATCCACGGTATAGCAAAATCCATATCATGGCACAGCATAATACCGGTAGTCACCAGTGTTGCCAGATTGGGCGGTTTTGAATTTGATTGTGCGGGTAAATATTGGCTTGGGCGGGTGGACAAAATTTGGGCTGGTTTTTGGTCAGTTTGGTGGTTTTCAAAACATATAAATTGCATAGACTAACTGGTTAACAAACAAGCCCAAGTGTGCATATATAGCCTACTGCATGCATCCAGTCAGTCATCACAAAGTTACAAAACACACACGCACGCTCAAAGAGACTGGTGCTGATGTTGACGTCGCGGACGCACTTTTAGCCAATCACTAGGGATCAGCAGACAGACGTGATGATTCATGAGTGACGGGTTTTTAGCGCGATAAAGGATCTGATTTTGAATGTATAACTGTAAGTGATCATAATGCCTAAATATAAGTTCGATGGTAAAGAGTGGAGAGTGTTTTAACTCTCAAAACGTGAATTACACCTGTTGAATGAGAAGACACGAAGGCTATATCACTGCAACTCCGAAATCAGACCACAGTTAAATTATTTAATCAAAATCGATTTATATCTATACAATCCTGTCTTTTATCTTTTAAACGGTCCAGATTGGTAGGCTATATCCTTTAAAGATGCTGTTAGTTTTGACTGTGAAAAATTCTATATTATGTTCAATATGAACTTCAGACTTAGTTCTGTGTGAAATTATAGTGCGAAACGAAAGTAAGAGCATTATTTTTGTTGTTAATTTTTTATTATTGTCGGATTATTTTATTGCACTTTTTTGCATTTAATTTTTGACTGTTGACATTGAAAATGATGCATGTGTTTTTCGAAGGTATCGGTTAATTTCTTGATTGCCATTTTGACAGTGTCTGCTTGCATATTTTAATCATATTTGGTAGTTCTCTTTAATGTATTTGTGCCGATTTGATCCATGGGAAATTTATCTAGCATTTATTTATATTATTTTGTCGTCATTATTTCGTTATAAGGAGTTAAAAATGGCTCTTATCAGCCTTGATTTACATTCTATCACATTATTTTGACAGTTAAAGTTTTGGGCGGGTTTTTGTGATCTTTTGGGCGGGAAATCGTCCATCCAATCTGGCAACACTGGTAGTCACGTTCATACCGGTATAGCGCCCACACCTAGAGTCAAGACGATGAAACTCTCTGCAAGATTATTAAATATTCCTACTTGATCTGTAAATAAAGATAAATGGTTTTGCATAAAATTACTTTATCTTGCAGGAGTTTATTATCATGCTGTTTTCAAAATCATGTTGGTGTCTGTTAGATCACAACACTGGACTAGAGAGCTCTATGTTCTTAACGAGCCCAGTAACTGAAATTTAAAGAAAAGGCTCAAACTATCGCACAGATTTAATACACTACGCATTAATATCTCTTCACTTTGTGCTTTGAAACTTTCTATGTGGAGCGCTGAGACTGTGTTGCTTCAAGAGCATCATTCTGCGTACGGGATGCACATAAGCGCTTTGTCTATCATATGTTTCTGCCTCATTACTGTGCTATACATTTAAAAGAAATGTCTTTTAATTTTACAGTATATATATATATATATATTTGTATAAATATATTATTTGTTTTTCATGAATGTATTTTACAACAATACAAAGAGCAATGTATATCATTTAACATTATCATTTTAGATTTAGTCCTACACTTATTAATTTTTATTGTTCCCCACTAAATGTTTTTTCCCACTAATCTTATATTTTATATAATTGACCTATCGGAAAGCCCCTCCCCTTGAACGCAGATGAGCCAATGGCAATCGAGTATCAGTTGCACGGGGAGCGGAACTCGGACATCTTTAGGTTTCAGCGCCATAGAGAAACATTGGAAGATCCGAAGCTTGCATCGGTTTTATGGGGTTTATACTTCAAAAATGGAAAATCAATGTGCCTGGTGTACTTGTAACACTGATTCCAGGTATCCTGAGAGGATGGGCAATATAATTTACTTTATTACATTTCCTGAATCCAAACAAAACGGAGCAAAATGTCCCTAAATATTCAACCCCAATACAAATGAAGACAAAAACGTTAATTTTCTGGTTGTCATACACTCATTAAGTTACAATTTCCATCTGCTCAAGCTGGACGTTAATGTTATCTTGTGCTTTAGCAAGGTATCTCTGGCTAAAACTAGCTAACGTTAAAGTTAGTGAGTCCATGCTAATGTACAAACCTAAATAGCGAACTGTTCTCATATCATGAACAGTGTAAGTCAAAAACTCATAAACGAAGGTCTACATTTCAGTGCCCCTCCATATTAAAGTTTTTTAGAGAGAGAGAGAAAAAAAGTCGCATTTTATTATTTCATTCAGAAATAGGCAGACGCGAATTACAAACATTATAATAAACACTGTAAATATAGCTAGGCTCTTTTAGTTCCCCTCACTCCACAACAAATCCTTTCAATTAACAGTAGGCTATTTAGAAAAGAACAATAATTAAAAATGTAAGAAGCTATAGCTAGGCCTATATAAACGACAAACCAAAACGAATTAATTTAGGCTAAAATGAAACTGAAACCAATGTTGGGTCTCTCGTTCGACACAAAATCAAATGTTTCCGTATTTGCGATGTAGTTGAATGCCAAAATATTATTTACCTTTTATGTAGGCCTACTTAACTCGTGTTCCAATATCCAAGTAAAACAAAATGTTTTGCATTTACTTCACAGCGGCACGGTAATAACGCTTAACGTTAGTAAGATTTTACTACATATTTAAACTGAGCAGTGTGTTTTTTTCCATATGTTTGACTGATTGTTTTTTATAATGATAATGAACAGGCTGCATTGTCAAGGTAGAATGCTTAACTGTGTGCGCAGCTGCGCACATGCGGCGCTGGAGCAATCACTTGATTTTTTTCCCCTTCTAACAGTGGAAGCAACTACTCCTTTTAGTCATGAAGATAATCGGAATTGTAAAAGGTTTGCTTTTATTTGTGTACATTCACTATAAAAACTAATCTTTGCGCTTTTGTAAAATAAGCCTAAAAAAATAGGATGACGCTTTCTGCCGTCTGGTTTCCTTTCGCGCAGCACTAAAATGAACCGAAACTCTGCATAGGCTACTTGTTGCACAGTTTTTCTTTCGTTTTCTTAAATTATTAAAGTGAAAATGTATTTCTTATATAGGCCTATTTATTCATTATTTTATATATATATATATATATGCCTAGATATATTATGTTTTTCTAATGTTTTCTGGTGCGTGATGTGATATGATATGATATGATATGATCATGTGAATCCTCATGTTCTGTTGTTTGCTGCTTTTTGCGCATGTAAAATGAATTCCCGGAAAACAAATGTTAGTATTTTTAACGGGTCACAGACACCTATTCCTTCTAATTTAATTCTGTTCTAATTTAAAATTATCTTGTCGGTTAACGGTTAATAATCGGTTAACGAGCGTCGGTTGTCGGTTAGGAAAAATAACCGAAATGAACATCCCTAACATGAACAGTGTTGATCCTGCATGTTGTCATCCGCGATCGTGATGACTGTAATATGAGACTTCTCCTGCTTGCATTGTGATCTTTAAACCCTTGCTTCGAGTTACCCACCGTATTTATTTTAAAATATTTTATAAATCCCTCCATGGAATATTTAATTCCCATTTGGTGGCCTTCTGTGTCCAAAATTGTGCAAAAACATCGTGGGACAAGGTTTTCACACTGCAGCTCTCATTGTAAGACAATGAGCAACTCCGTTTGTTTGTCCGAGGGAGCAACAGTAACTAAGGGGGGTGGGACGTACCGATGGGTCAATTGTGCACTCATGATTTTTCTAGAGTAACTTTTATATATGCATTCATTTGTTTTTTCTTTCCAATAAAGTTGTATATATGTAGTATATTGTGTGTAACACAAAAAAAGTCATGATCAGGTTAGTCTCGCGTAGCCAGACCTTCAGACTGACGGCTGAAGGTCTGGAATAGATGGCAGGTTTTATTGGCCAAGGCCTGCCCATGAGGCCGTTTGACCGACATGTCAAACAACCAATTACAGTTCGTTTCGTTCAGCGTCACGTTTCGGGGTGTGGAAATCTCGCCACAATAACAGACATTTAAAATTCTCGGACGTATTTTAAAGATTCTATGCCGCAAACTTTAAATATTTCACATACTTTTGAAAATCCAGTGTTTATTTGATCCTGATAAGCGTTTGTCGTCACATTTGTAAACACGACGGCTTTCTTCTTTTGTGAGGGGGTTTGGCGCCACGGCATCTTTGTTTCCAGGCGGAACGTTAAAGAACGCAACACACACGTCTCCCGGAAATCCTGTATAATTCAACCAATCCGACGACGACTTTGACACTCCTGAAGTGTTTCCAGATAAGTGTGCCATATGCATCAGGGCCCGTATTCATAAAGATTCTAAGAATCCTCTCAGAGAGCTCCTAATTTAGCTTAAAAATTTCTAGCTAGGAGTCTTAGCTTAAAAGTGATTCAGGACCAATCTGAGAGCAACTCTGAGCGAGGAAAAGACAAAAACTTTTATCTTAGTGAGGAGGCGGGGCTGACCCCGTTGCTAGCTATGACACAGTCTTTTGAAGACTGTGATTGGTTGGTTGTCCAAGAAGGAATTAAGAGCGCTTTTAAGAGTAGGGTTTATTATAAGCCTTCACTTTGAAATTACAAACGTAATTTTTCCTGTTTTACTGTACTCTCTCTCTCTCTCTCTATCTCTCTCTCTCTCTCTCTCGTGCGCGCGCGCACACACACACACACACACACACACACACACACACACACACACACACACACATTATATTCTGTATTTTTTATTTACCATGCTGTCATACTTAACGTATTTTATAGGAAATGAACAGCGACACAATAAGGTTCTGAAAGTGCTGTAATAGACCCAAATCATCGCTGCTGCATAGTTGCATTTTTCCAGTTGCCAAATATGTTAATGTAGTGATTACGTCCATTTCTGGTGCTATGGCATTTCTGCGCAGTGTCAGGGATGTTAACATGTCTTTAATAAGATCTGTCACAAACATGATCCCTGCATGATCTAATGTGTAGCGTCTTATTAACTCAGTCGTGCATTGTGTGCAACACATTTCTTCATGTTTGGTTCATTTTCTCCACTGCTAAAGAAACTCTTAAGCCTCTTAAAAGTCCTCGTCCGTACTCCTAACAATTTCGGACCTTAAGACCTCTTTTAAGGGTTAAGATGCTTTCTGAATTACTTTTTTCTTTACTAGGATCTTTTCTTTAAATTAAAGAGGAAACATCCACATTTCTGAGAATTTTCTTAGAATTGTGTTACTAGGAGCAACTCTTAGCACTAAGATTTTTCATGAATACGGGCCCAGACGTTTAGCCAACGGTCCGTGGGCATGACATCTGAGGCTGAGACTATGATCAGGTCAACACACATTGAGGTATAAAAATGTAACACTGATTAAAAAAAAAAAAACTTCCCAGGTATCGGATCGATATCGGTATCAGCAGATACTCATAATTTTTGATATCGGATCGGTTCTGAAAAAGTGGTATCGAGCCACCCCTAGTATATATGAATGTGTATATATATGCATGTATATACAGTGCCTTGCGAAAGTATTCATACCCCTTCATTTTTTTCACGTTTTATGTTGTTGCCTTATGTTAAGCTGCTTTAAATAATGTTTTTCCCACATCAATCTACACTCCATACACACCATATTGGCAAAGCAAAAACAGAATTGTCACAACTTTGTAAATTAATTAAAAATAAAAAAACTGAAATAAGTACATTGCATAAGTTATTCATACCTTTAACTAAATATTTAGCTGAAGCACCTTTACAGCCTCGAGTCTTTTTTGTTTGATGCGACAAGCTTTGCTCATCAACATTTGGCAATTATCTGCTATTCGTCTCCTCACCTCTTCACCTCTCAAGCTCTGTCAGGTTGGATGGGGACAGACGCACATTTTCAGGTTTCTCCAGAAATATTTGATTGGGTTCAAGCTCAGGCTCTGGCTGGGTCACTCAAGGACATTCACAGAGTTGTCTATAAGCCACTCTTGCTGTGTGTTGGTCCATTGTCCTGTTGGAAGGTAAACCTTCTGCCCAGTCTAAGGTTCGGAATGCTCTGGACTGGTTCTTCATTAAAGCTATCTCAATATGTTGGTGCATTGAGCTTTTCTTCTACTCTGATGAGTCCTTCAGTCCCTGCCGCTGAAAAACAGTCCCACAGCATGAGGCTGCTACCAGCACACTTTACTTTTGGGATGGTACTCTGCATGTGATGAGCAGTGCCTGGTTTTCTTTAAACAGGATGCTTGGAATTGAGGTTAATCAGACCAGAGAATATTATTTCTCACAGTCTGAGGGTCCTTTAGGTGCTTTTTTGCAAATTCTAAGTGTGTTTTCATGTGTCTACACCGAAGAGAGGATTGAGTCTTGCCACACCGCCATAAAGCCCAGATTTATGGAGTGTTGCAGTGATGTTTGTCCTTCTGTAGATTTCTCCTATCTCCACATATGATCATGGAGCTCAACTAGAGTGACCATTAGGTTCTTGGTCACCACTCTAACCCTTCTCCATCATTTGGTCAGTTTGGCCAGGAGGCCAGCTCTAGGAAAAGTCCTGGGGCCTCATTTATCAACAGTGCGTAGAAAAGGTTATATATTTTGTCCTACGAATGAAATTTAGAATGTGCCTAAGTACAAGAAAATCCGTATTTATCAAACGTGCGCACGCAGTTCTTACGCACACCGGTAAGTAATAATTTTTGATAAATTGGGTCTGAGGAGAGAACTGTCCCAGAAATAAAACAAAAATGGTTTGACAAAGTATTAGCTAAAAAACGCATCACAGCACACAGACGAGAAATGTCTGTAACTGGAGGAGGACAGACAACAATGGCACTTTCCCCCTTGGACGACCGCATAGCCTCCATCATCGGTGACACAGCTCTGTCCGGGATTATTAAGGACGGTGACACTGATGCTCTAGCAACACAACAAGCCGGGCCATCTAACACCGAAAGTGAAGGTAAAACAAATCAAATGAAATAGGCTACTGTGTTTGCAAACACTTTATTTCAATTAGTAAAAAGTTTTAATGAAATCATTTGTAGGATAAACTCAATGAAATTAATGTGAACGTGTGTCCTTAATAGTGACACCCATTGTGTCCGAGGAGCTTGAGGAGCCGGGGAGCTTAAGGAGCTTTTCCGTGCGCCATGCACCAAGAGTGCTGAGCGAGGCGGTGCTACAAAATCAAGAGGAAACAACAAAAGCCATTACTGACCTAAATGATCAACTGATCAACATAACGAATGTATTGATTCAAATCAACGAGTCTCTGAAACAGATTTCCTCTTGCGCAAATACAATTGCTAATAAACCATAAACCATTGACTAATGTGATTTCAGTTATTTGTTCCCACCAAGCTGCAAAATACAAACTGAAAAAAATCTCTGTAATGTTTCTGAGTTACCAGACTTACCTAAAATGTCTGTATGATCCTCTGTCTTGCCTGAATGGCAGCGGCATTAGAAGGTGGCAGGGGCACTGCATAGGGCCGTCTGGTCTGGGGGGTTCCTGCAGAGGGACAAGATCCAAGATGGCCAAGTTGTGTAGCACACTGCAAGCCATGATGATTTTGCATGCTTTTTCTGGCCGACACTGCAGTGTCCCCCCCGTGCTTGACAGACACAGCCATCGTCCTTTCAGCAGGCCTATTGCATGCTCAACTGTGGCCCTTGAGTGCGTATGGGCACGGTTGTACGCCTGTTCCTGCTCGGTCCTCGGGTTGGTTAGGGGGGTCATTAGCCATGGCTTTAGCGGGTAACCTTGATCACCTAACAATGAGATAGTTTTAAGTAATTGTATATAGCCCTGTAGTAGCATTTTAAACGTATCGTAGCCTAAAATTCACCAATGAGCCAATTCACCAATGACGCACACCCACAGAGCTGTTCTGCATAATGAATGAGTCGTGTGTTCCTCCAGGCCACTGCGCAACGACGTTTAACAGCAACAAATTTGCATCACAAATGATTTGCACATTAACAGAATGAAACCCTTTTCTATTTACATAATTCAATTTGTTGGTTAGACGGTGCTTTTATGGCGATGTGGGTGCAGTCTATGGCTGCAATTATGTTTGGGAATCTGGCAATAGCATGAAAGCCCCATTTTAGTTCAGCTTGTTGAGGATTTCGGTAAGGGAACTGGATGTAGGTTGGGGCTAAGGAAATAATTGCATCTAACACCGCCGGCATGATCCTACTCATTGATGGCTGGGAAATACCACATATGTCTCCAACCTCATGCTGAAATGTGCCGGTAGCTAAAAATCCAAGGGTGGACAGGAGTTGGATGTGCACCGGAATGGCTTTCGTGTGATTTGTTTCTCGCTCCAACATTGGCCCTAAATCACGACACAAATCCTGCAGTACATTTTTGGGAAAGCGGTACCTACTTAAAAGCCACTATGTGCTCACGCCAAGCAGATCAGCACGGTCCCCTGAAATTAACCAATACTGCCCTTGTTCGAGTTTTATGTATGTCACTTTGAATAAAGTGTCAGTTAAATGGTTAATTGGTTGACTGTGAGTCTTTCGGTTTGTGGGTTGTTCTCCGCTGTACACCGGGGATGGTGATGTAAGATCTGTTAGTAGTGCGGTCTAGAGTAGATCAGACTGGATTCCCGTAGCATGCAGGTCAGGCTGTAAACTAACCTCCTCTACTAGTATGTCACTCTTATCTGTCTTCAGCTGCTTGAGGTTTCACAGACAAAAACGCAGGATCCAGTGATGCTCTAGTGTTACTGGGACTCTGCTAGTCTGAGCTCAGCCAGGCTTGACAAAACTAGTCTGAGCTCAGCCGAGCTCACATGACATCTACAGGAAACAGGGATCTTAGATTGTTTTTGAGGTGAACAAGAACCAGTGGCTAGAGCGACATATCATGATTTCTTGTAGTACTGTGATGTTATGCCCACTGCGGTATGGCTGGGTAAAATATATCGATTGCAATTGATTCTCATTTTTACGGAACAATATCGATTCTTAAATCCCAAGAATAGATTAGTCTAGCCTGTTTTCAGTTAATGAATGGAACATTGTAGCGCACCAAGAAATCACAGTAAGCTTTGTGCTTTGTTACTTTTGATATGAAACACATTCTCAGATTTCAAATTATGTCCATTTTATTACAATATTCAAACAATAAATGCCGTTTTGGCGTTGTTTAATGTGGAGTGACAGATCGCTGTAGCGCCTTAGTTTAAGAGAAGAGGCAGCGCGAAATGCACGTGAACTCTCCTGCTTTAATAACAGTTTCAGCACGAAATAAACAAGAATAAACATCCGAAGGTATGTAAAAAAAAAAAAAAAAAAAAAGTACAACTTACTGAAATCTCATGTAATCGCAGTGTTTCAACCATGGAAAAATGTAAATATAACCGCTTGTAAACAGTAGCTATGTTTCCATCACCGTTTAAATGCGCATTTTAAAATATTGCATCAGAAGCGAGTGATGGAAATGGCAAATTTCGAATAAAAATTCACAAAAAAGATTTTACGCTCGCTTGGTGTTTTTTGACTTGTGCGAAATAAGGTTAATGCGAATAATGGAAAATGGAAACACATTTGCTGAACAAATTCCTCCATGCGCATCAAAAAAGTCATGTGACTTTGCGCGATGGGACGGCAAAACCTGAATAACCAGCAGATCGATCTCGTTCCACAGCATCTGAAATGTTGTTATGGTCATTCTTAAACACCTGAGCAAAGTCTGTCGTCAAAGTATTTCTGCATAATTGTCTTACACGACTGCATTCCCAAACAGCAGGCATCCACCTCTGAAAGAAATGGCAGCGTTTATTTTGTTTCATCTGCTCGCTCTGAGGTGCAAGTAATTTATTATATATGAAAATCATTATATTCAGTGGGTTCTCCTACTTTTCTTAGTGATTTAAGCAGTGCAAAGTTTCTTGGGGGAATGCAATGCTTTTGTGTGCAAACACAAAAACTCAGATATGAAAATTACTCATGTTGGTCCGAGCAAGTATAACTTTTCGTCTAAAGAGCACAAAAGAAGAGCTTTTGATGAATGTTCATGCTGCTCCATTCCATATTATAAAATTTAATAGATATTGGGTTTTCAAGCTTCAAAATAACTAAGAAAACATCATAAAAGTAGTCCACTATATTCTGAAAATCTCTTCTTTGGTAGCTTTAGGCTGTGTCAGATTTGACGTTTGGTCGCATGACGCTCGAGAACCAATGTTGTTTGGCATCAATAATGTCAAATGACACTGACTTGCCATTTTTGTTTGTATGACTTTTGTACTAATTTCAGAAATTTCAATAAATTCCCATTTTGTTTTCTTGGAAAAATGAGTCATACGAGTTTGACTTTCATTGAAACTGATGCCAGACTTTTCAGCTTCGGATTAAAAAAGCCTTTAAATAGAACTTGTGTGCAGTTTAAGTCCCTTTGGATAAAAGGGTCTGCCAATGCCTAAAGGAATAGCTCTCTCCAAAATGAAAATCCTGTCATGTACTCAGCTTCATGTCGTTCCAAACCGGCATACGTTTCTTTGTTGAACACAAAACAAAAAAAACAAAAGATATTTTGAAGAACCAAACAGTTGTTGGTCCCTTCCAAGGAAATACTATGAAAGACAATGGGAACCATCAACTGTTTAATTACCAGCATTCTTCAAAATATATTTTGTTCAACATAAGAAACGAATGAAATGAGGGTGAGTAAATGATGGCAGGATTTTAATTTTGGGGTAAATTATCCCTTTAAATGAAATGTAAACAAAAAGATCTGGAACAATAACCAGAAGGTTGTAGGTTTGAATCCCACATAGTAATTAAAGTGTTAGTACTGCAACAGATCTGACAGATGCTAAGATCAAGTATAATGTTCTTCTTGTGATCTTCATAGTAATTGTCTTGAAGATTGGTTGTAATGTTTGTTGTAAATCCACTTTTATCATCCACGTATCGTCCATTAGCAAAACTTTGGCTTCTGTGTTGAGTGTTTATACAGCATGTGTATTGAATGTTGATATTGACTAATAATTGCTGTATTAAGATCTGAAAAGCTCAGTTCAACACTTTTGTTGTGCTCAGGACTTCTCAAATGATGACACCAAGCTGGAGTACAATGTGGATGCAGAGAATGGGATCGTCATGGAGGGATATCTGTTCAAGAGAGCCAGCAACGCCTTTAAAACCTGGAACAGGTCCGGGACAAGACTTAAAATCATACTGTGTCCACTTACGTAGACGTTGACTAAATGTTCATTGTCGCTAACTGCGTTTTCTTTGCAGGCGGTGGTTCTCAATTCAGAACAATCAGCTAGTGTACCAAAAGAAATTTAAGGTGAATATAAGAAGAACACTAATTTCTAACTCCAGCTGTCTTTAGCACTCATTTTGGCATTTTATTTCAGGATAACCCTACGGTTGTGGTGGAGGACTTGAGGTTATGCACCGTCAAACACTGCGAGGACATCGAGCGCAGATTCTGCTTTGAAGTGGTTTCTCCAACAAAGTGAGTTGAAGCACACAATTCTGATTCTCATACAAGGAACACAAGTCACGTTCACTTTTTGAACGCAATCATTTAAATGTGCAACTTTTCTGTTAATTTAAATGATAAAGTGTCATTTATGTGCCACAATTATCAAATTGTTGACTGCTTTGAAAGAAACATTCTATTTTATTTTTATTGGTTACACTTTATTTTAAGGTATCCTTGTTACAATGTAATTATACATTTAAGTACTGAGCAATATTAATTAACTTACTATACATGTAACATGTACTTACTATATGGTTTGGATCATGATTTGGCTTAGGGTTACTTGCATGTAATTATGCATAATTTATTGTTATTATAATTGTAAGTACATGTAACGTGTAACAAGGACATCTTAAAATGAAGTGTTACCAATAATATGTAAAAATAATCTGTCTTTTGTCTTTTTTTACAGTAAAAATACCTTAACATCCATTAAAAATAAGACACATAAAAATTGTGCATGTTAAATTTCTTGTTTCTAGAATATATTTTGAAATATTATTTTTCTAACCAGTTTTGCAAACTGTTTCTGTTTTTAAGCATAGCGCAAATAAAATGTCATAGCTTTGACCATGAATGAATTAATGAATGAGTTAGTAAGTTAGTTAGTAAGTTAGTTAGTTAGTTTGATATGTATTTTATGTATTTTGAAGTAAGGTTTATTTTTCTTAACCCTTTTTCAAACTTATGTGTGCATACAGTTGAGGTCAAAAGTTTACATCCACCTTTCAGAATCTCCAAAATGTTAATTATTTTACCAAAATAAGAAGGATCATACAAAATGCATGTTATTGTTTATTCAGTACTGACCTGAATAAGATATTTCACTTAAAAGGTGTTTACATATAGTACAAAAGAGAAAATAATATTGAATTTATAAAAATGACCCTGTTCAAAAGTTTACATATCCTTGAATCTTAATACTGTGTTGTTACCTGAATAATTCACAGCTGTGTTTTTGTTTAGTGATAGTTGTTCATGAGTCCTTTGTTTGTCCTGAACAGTTAAACTGCTCAGGTCCCCCTAATTCTTTGGTTTTCCAGCATTTTTGTGTATTTGAACCCTTTCCAACAATGACTGTATGATTTTGAGATCCATCTTTTCACACTGAGGACAACTGAGGGACTCATATGCAACTATTACAGAAGGTTCAAACGCTCACTGATGCTCTAGAAGGAAAACCATGCATTAAGAAAACTTTTGAACAGAATGGAGACGTGTACATTTTTCTTATTTTGCCTAAATAAATATCATATTTTTTCATTTAGTACTGCCCTTCAGAGGCTACAGAAGATAGTTACATGTCTCTCAGAAGAGAAAATAAGTTAAATTTACCCTGATCTTCAAATTCTAAAAGTTTTCACCCCCCGGCTCTTAATGCATGGATTTTCCTTCTGGAGCATCATTGAGCGTTTGAACCTTCTGTAATAATTGCATAGGAGTCCCTCAGCTGTCCTCAGTGTGAAAAGATGGATCTCAAAAGCATACAGGTATTGCTGGAAAGGGTTCAAATACACAAAAATGTGGAACATTCAGGTAACAACACAGTATTAAGATTCAAGGGTGTGTAAAATTTTGAACGGGGACATTTTTATAAATTCAACTATTTTCTCTTGTGGACTATATGTAAACATCTTTTATGTGAAATCTCTTATTCAGGTCAGTACTGAATAAACAATAACATGCATTTTGTATGATCCCTCTTATTTTGGTAAAATAATTAACATTTTGCAGATTCTGAACTTGACCTCAACTGTATGTATGTATGTATGTGTGCATTCATTCATTCATTCATTCATGCATTTAAAAATGATTTATTGATATTTTACTGGAAAACAAGATAAAATACTGAGAACTATGATGATTATTTTTCAGTGCACATGTCATACTGTACATATGATTGATGTTGTTTGTGTTAAAGGAGCTGTATGATGCAAGCGGACTCAGAAAAGCTCCGGCAGGCCTGGATCAAAGCCGTCCAAAACAGCATCGCCACAGCCTTCAGAGACAAAGCAGAGGACGTCGAGGTAGCACAGCTTCTCTCTCAACCAGCTAGTTCATGCCGCGCTAGAGGCGCCTTGCTAACAGTGCGATGTGTTTGTCAGAAGATGGACAGGAAGTCGTCCACATCGACAGGCAGCCTGGACTCGGCCGGCGAGGTGAAGGAGAGGAGTCTGAAGGGCGAGAGCGCGCTCCAGAGGGTCATGGCCATCGGCGGGAACAGCATCTGCTGCGACTGCGGTCAGCCGGAGCCGCACTGGGCCAGCATCAACGTGGGCATCACACTCTGCATCCAGTGCTCGGGCATTCACAGGTGTGTGTGTGTGTGTGTGTGTAAGAGAAGATATCAGAGAGTGTGTTGTGTGGTTTATTAACAATACTGGGCGTTTTGTTTGTCAGGAGTCTTGGCGTTCATTTCTCGAAGGTGCGGTCTCTGACGCTGGACACGTGGGAGCCTGAGCTGCTCAAGGTGAGTTGTGATGAACATACGGATGGACAGATGGTGGTTGAGCAAACAAACATCTGTCCAGATGCTGCCGTCCTTCGGAGAACATCAGCAGCTCTTTCATCTCATAATCATCTCATACGCCGTGAATTCAGAGATGCTTTTATGTCACACTGAGGATCGGTGTAGCAAGTTTTCTTTTCCTGTTCAGATATCTTCATTTGAAAAAACAGATTTGATTTATAAAAAATACATTTCTCAAGATTTTTTTTTCCTCTTTCCAAAGTGGTCCAGCTTTCGAATAATAATAATAATAATAATAATAATAATAATAATAATAATAATAATAATAACAAAAAAAAAAACTTCTTCAGTTCTTATATATGAATTAATAATGCAGTTACTTTTTGTATAGCTGATGTGTGAGCTGGGAAATGGTGTCATAAATCAGATCTACGAGGCTCGACGAGAAGAATTAGGAGCCAGGAAACCACAACCAGGAGATCCCAGGTACTGCACAGGAATTTTATTTTGTTTTGTTTGTTTTGTTTATTTTGTTTTTAAGTTGTTTAATACATTTTTTGTTCATAAATATAAATAAATAAAAGTTTTTGTTTGCATAATATATGTTTGTGTTCTGTGTATATTTATTATGTATATATAAATACACATACAGAATATATTTCAAAAATATTTACATGTATTTACATGTCTATATTTATATTCATATCATTTATATTATAAATAAATATATTTAGTATATAAACATAACATATTTTTCTGAAATATATACATGCGTGTGTGTGTATTTATATATACATAATAAATATATACAGCACACATACATATATTATGTAAACAAAAACTTTTATTTTGGATTAATCGTTTGACGGCACTAATACATATATATATATATATATATATATATATATATATGTATATATATATATATATATATATATATATATATATATGTATATATATATATATATATATATATATATCAGAGATGGAAACTCGAGTCAGAGACTTGGACTCGAGTCGCACTTAAGTCGCATAAATAAAGACTCGAGACTTGACTTGGACTCGTGAGACTCGTAAAAAACGAGTCATGTGGTATAGGAGTTTATATGAATGTATCTCTGAGGGAAACCGGCTGTCTTAAAAAAAGTTTAGATGGTATTTTCTTTTCATCTTGCCTCCGTGTAATGCATATTAAAGTAGTGTTCATAACCGCAGCTCTGCTTTGTTTACAGCGGAAACCAAGGAAACAATGTTTAATTGAGGTTCAAGCGCCACCCGCTGGCAGAGAGTGAATCTGCATTAATTCAACCTGTCTTCACTGTCTGCTGAACTTGTTTAGTACAGATGTTTTATGTAGAATAGTTTCACAAAACTAAAGTCATACCATTTTGTTTTTGCTTCAAATTTCGAAATTATACAATCCAATTTAGATTAAAAACTGCTCATGCTGGATGTACAGGTACATCTCAGAAAATTAGAATATGGTGAAAAAGTTCATTTTTTCTAGTAACTTGTTTCAAAAACTGAAACTTTCAAATATTTTAGATTCATTACATGTAAAGTAAAACACTTCAAAAGTTTTTTTGTTTTAATTTTGATGATTAGAGCTTACAGCTAATGAAAGTCAAAAATCAGTATCTCAAAATATTTACATTTGAGTTTCAATAAATAACCATCCATACAGTATAAATTCTGGGTATCTCTTGTTCTTTGAAGCCACAATAATGGGGCGTATATGAGATGATTACATGAGATGTACCTGTATGCAGCCTCTTTGTTTGGATTGTGTTGTTTAAAATACAGTGGTTGCCTCTAATTTTAAATTGAAAAAGAGCACAAAGCCTTAGTTTGTTTATATGAGATTTATTTAATTTGTGTAATTAATTTGATTAATTGGGGTTTGTTTTAAAATTTAGTTTTGTTTTTGACATTTCAATTTTATAAAGAAATGTGCTGCATTTTATCTGACAATTAATAAATGGACACCTTTTCATTTCTAATTTGTCTTAAATTTTGTTCAAGTTTTTTTTTTTTTTTGTTGAGAAAATCATATCGTGAAATCAGTATTTCAAAACTGATTTAGCCTCAATAACAAGCTGAAAGAACTGTTGCTAATAAATAGAACAAAGACTTGAGACGTGACTTGGACTTGACCTCAAAGACTTGAGACGTGACTTGGACTTGACCTCAAAGACTTGAGACTTGACTTGGACTTGACCTCAAAGACTTGAGACGTGACTTGGACTTGGACCTCAGAGACTTGTGAACATGTCTGATATATATACATATATATATATATGTATATATATATATATATATATATATATATATATATATATATACACGTGTGTGTGTGTGTGTATATATATATATACACACACACACACACACACACACACACACACACACACACACACACACACACACAGTGGGGAAAATAAATATTCGATCCCCTGCTGATTTTGTACGTTTGCCCCCTGACAAAGAAATTATCAGTCTATAATTTTAATGGTAGGTTTATTTGAACAGTGAGAGACAGAATAACAAAAATTAATCCAGAAAACACATTTCAAAAAAGTTATAAATTGATTTGCATTTTAATGAGTCAAACAAGTATTTGATCTCCTATCAATCAGCAAGATTTCTGGCTCCTAGGTGTCTTTCATACAGGTAAGGAGCTGAGATTAGGAGCACTCTCTTAAAGGGTCTGCTCCTAATCTCAGTTTGTTACTGTATAAAAGACAACTGTCCACAGAAGCAATCAATCAATCAGATTCCAAACTCTCCACCATGGCCAGGACCAAAGAGCTGTCCAAGGATGTCAGGGACAAGATTGTAGACCTACACAAGGCTGGAATGGGCTACAAGACCATCGCCAAGCAGCTTGGTGAGAAGGTGACAACAGTTGGTGTGATTATTCACAAATGGAAGAAATACAAAATAGCTGTCAATCTTCCTCGGACTGGGGCTCCATGCAAGATCTCACCTCGTGGAGTTTCAATGATCATGAGAACGGAGAGGAATCAGCCCAGAACTACACGGGAGGATCTTGTCAATGATCTCAAGGCAGCTGGGACCATAGTCACCAAGAAAACAATTGGTAACACTCTACGCCGTGAAGGACTGAAATCCTGCAGCGCCCGCAAGGTCCCCCTGCTCAAGAAAGCACATGTACAGGCCCGTCTGAAGTTTGCCAACGATTCAGAGGAGAACTGGGTGAAAGTGTTGTGGTCAGATGAGACCAAAATCCAGCTCTTTGGCATCAACTCGACTCGCTGTGTTTGGAGGAGGAGGAATGCTGCCTATGACCCCAAGAACACCATCCCCACCGTCAAACATGGAGGTGGAAACATTATGCTTTGGGGATGTTCTGCAAAGGGGACAGGACAACTGCACCGTATCAAAGGGATGATGGACGGGGCCATGTACCATCAAGGCCAGGGCATTGAAAATGGGTCGTAGATGGGTATTCCAGCATGACAAAGACCCAAAACACACGGCCAAGGCAACAAAGGAGTAGCTCAAGAAGAAGCACATTAAGGTCCAGGAGTGGCCTAGCCAGTCTCCAGACCTTAATCCCATAGAAAATCTGTGGTGGGAGCTGAAGGTTCGAGTTGCCAAATGTCAGCCTCGAAATGATCAGCGCTTTCACACCTCACACCTTAATGACTTGGAGAGGATCTGCAAAGAGGAGTGGGACAAAATCTCTCCTGAGATGTGTGCAAACCTGGTGGCCAACTACAAGAAACGTCTGACCTCTGTGATTGCCAACAGGGGTTTTGCCACCAAGTACTAAGTCATGTTTTGCGAAGGGGTCAAATACTTATTTCACTCATTAAAATGCAAATCAATTTATAACTTTTTTTGAAGTGCATTTTTTCTGGATTAATTTTTGTTATTCTGTCTCTCACTGTTAAAATAAATTTACCATTTAAAATTATAGACTGATAATTTCTTTGTCAGTGGGCAAACGTAAAAAATCAGCAGGGGATCAAATAATTTTTTCCCCCACTATACTCTGATCTCCTTTTCCGGTGTGTATTTGGCCTGCTTGTACAAGACTTTGTCCCCCTTCTTGTAGGCATATATATATATATATATATATATATATATATATAACAAGAAAACCCAAGATGACTTTCTACCATTACTAATGAAAAGCTAAATAGATGTTGAGGTGTGAAAGCGCTGATCACTTGTGTCTCCTCAGGCATGAGGTGGAGGCCTACATCAAAGCCAAGTATGTGGAGCGCAGGTTTGTGCAGAGACGCTCCGAAGACCAGATCAGACAGAAGGTTTTATCACTGAGTAAACAGGATAAACGTCTCAGCGGCTGCTCGGATGCTCGACCTGCCAGAGGACCATCACCGTCTACAGCGTCTGCTTCCTCAGGTGAGAGGATCTGCAGCTGTACCCTTGGCTGGCTCTGCCGTTTAACCTTTGCTTGTAGCCCGTTTACCTGCTGTTATCCTCCGAGCGATGTGTTGGGATCAGCATAGACGATGTTTGAACTGGTTTGACTCTGTGTTTCTGCTCCTCTCTGTGTCTGTGTGTGCCATCCTAACGCTGCTCTGGGCTTTTGTGTTGCTGAAGCGAACCACGAGTCTCTCTTCTGTGTAGATGAGCTCGATTCTCTCTTCTCCTACTTTAACTCCTCCGCCAAGCTCTGCTGTCGTAAGTACAGCTGTGTGTGTGTCTCCCGCTCAGCAGAACTCACAGCATCACAGCTGCCTCACTTTCATTTCACCAGTGTGAATTTGAATTGAATTGAATCCAGGGTTATTATAGTCGGCTTAAACTTAACTCAACTCAACTAAAATAAAATAAGAAAAATAGTAAAATAAACTAAAATTATTACTTGTTAACTGAAATAACTTATTTTATTTCAGTTGTTAACAAAACATTTATAATTTACATTTAGTTTAACTTGTTTTACTAAAACTAAACAAAAATAATAATAAATTAATAAAAATGACAAAAACACAACAAAATTAAAACATGACAACATTAACAAAAATAACATGAAAGCAGAAAATGACTAAATAAAAATAAATAATTTTGTTAATATCAAAATGTAATAGTATTTTGACAATCTTTTGTTTTGTTTGGTTTTCTTTTTGATACATTTTTGCTTTTTTTGGGGGGGGGGGCTTTTTCTTTTCTAAGATGTAATCTATTAAAGTTATTAAAAATATACCATCACAAATTTCAGATTTCAAATATTGATTATATTGATTAATTACATTTTAGTTTTACTGAATTTCCCCATTAAATGTAGTACACTTAAAAAAACTGCTACTATTAGCGGTTATTTGATCTTCTTTGAATGTTGTTCCAATTTAATTCTCCTTATTAAAATTAAAATTAAAATTCTATAATTTCACATCCTGATTCCTAACTCAAGTTCATGTTCACACCACATTTAGTTTTAAATTGAATTAAAATTATGAAAGCCCTGCTGGCTTTCATCATCTCTCCATCTCTCAGCATCCCATCATACATTTCCATTGTCTTCTCCTTTGGACATTTTTGTGCATTTCCATTAGAGATGCACCGAATGTTCTGCAACCGAAATTATTCTGCCGAAAATAGCAAAAAAAAAAGGCTCTTTTAGTGTTCAGCCGAATAAGCGAAAAGACAGAATAAATTGTACCGAACAATGACGTGACGCAATCAAATAGAGGCGCGCACTCATGCAGCAAACATGACGGCAGTGTGGAGGCATTTAAAACTGTCCGAGAAAGACGCAAAAATAATTACAAGCACCAACAGCAAGAAACTGTTTAGTGCTGCATCGCATGTCTCCGATGAGAAGAGGAAGGGGTGGTTGTTGCTTGTTACTTTATGATGATTGAAATCGCCAAATGGCCTCAAACAATTAAACAAACTGCAGCGCGTTATGTTTTCTAATACACGCAGGGATTCCATGTTAAAAAATGCTCAGTGTTAAGTAAATATTTTTAAATTGTTGTTTTGTAACTTTTTGTTGTTGTTGTTTTTAAAGCAAGACAAAACAGTAAAAAGCACATTTTGGCTATTTAATTTATGCAGTGGTGAAAAAAATTGGGTGGGGGGGTGCCAAAAAAACGTGTTCGGTATTCGGCCCAGTGTTTCATTTTGTTCGGTTTCAGCTTCGGCCAATAAATTTCATTTCTGTGCATCCCTAATTTCCATTGGTTTTCCTGTGTCACGCTGTGTTTTGTGATGGTTTGCACTAGGGGTGTAACGGTACACATATTCGTACCGAACATGTTTGGTAAAGGTCATTCGGTTCGGTACGCATGTGTACCAAACAAACAATTAAATTTTTTCAGGAAATTCAGACAATATTTTGTGAAATATTAGACTATATATTTCACTTTACCTGTAAGTGATGTCTTATTTAGTGCATGTTTAAATAAATCTTTTATGAAACAAGTTATAACAGCCACTGTGTAAATTATTATATTTCAACAACAAATAGAAACTGTATGATTTAGAATTTAATTTTACATTTTTTAAATTGCATTGTGCAATTTACATGTTTGCATTTTTTTTTTCTTGTGTTGATTATTATAGTTAAAAATAAATAGTAGTTGAATTTAAGTTGTTAATTGTAACCTTATAATGTAAAAGGGTTCCCTATAGTTTAGAGACCATAAGCTGAGGTAGGTTTTTATCCCTAAGAAAATTTGTATTTATTTTAAGACAGAGCAATTTGTTCAGTAATCCATTGTTCAATAAATAATAATAATAAAAAAAAAACAGTGTATGTTTAGTTTTTTTCCTCCTGCTGTACCGAAACCATACCGAACCGTGACGTCAAAACCGAGCTACGTACTGAACCATCATGCTTGTGTACGTTACACTCCTAGTTTGCACACTGTATCGCAGAAGAGTGTGTGTGTGTGTGTGTAAGTGTCTCTCTGTTTGACAGTGAAAAGCCCAGACGGTGACGTGCAGAAGCTGGCAGATGGAAGCAGAGAGTCGCTGAGCTCAAGTGCTTCCTCCGGCGCGCTCAACGATTCAGGTCAGTCCGATCTCGCTCAGCTCGAGCAGAGTAAAGCTGTCCTGTAGCCTTCCACTGTTCCTGACTCTGACTGTGTGGTTGTTCTGCTTCAGACGGCCCAGAGCTGCACATCTCCGAGCCTCAGGAGGAGTGCTCTGGGAAAGGTCTGGTGGTTTCCTGCGAGCCGCAGAAGCCCACGCCGGGCCTGCAGCTGTACTGGGCGTCTTTCTGCTGCAGTCTGCCGGACATGGCCGAAGCGCTCGCTCATGGAGCAGCAGTCAACTGGACCAACGCCGAAGAGCAGAACAGGACGCCGCTCATAATGGCCGTTCACGGGGTGAGCAGCCAGAGCCACTCTCTCACACACCAGACCTGATACACTGGAGGAAAACTTTCTCACAAGTTTTCTTCAGGAAATACTACACAAGTATTCTCTTGTGTGTGAGTGTGTTTGGTGTAGGATTTTTTTTTTTTTTTTTTTTTTTTTTGCTTTTAGTTGTGTTTTTGCTTTTTTTTGTTTTCTTTTGTGTCCTTTTGTGTTTTTTTTTGTTTTTTTTGTATTTTGTTTAGTTTTTTGTTTTCTTTTGTTTTTAGTTTTTTTTTTTGTATTTTGTGTGTTTTTAGTTTTTTCATGTTTTGTTTTTAGTTTTTTGCTTTTTTGTGTGTTTTGTTTGGGTTAGTTTTGTGTAATACTTTTTGTTTTGGTGTTTTGTTTCTTTTATATTTGTTTTGTTTGATATTCTTTTTGTATAATTTTTGTGTGTGTGTGTGTTTTGGCTTCTTTTTTTCTTTTGATATTTTTTGTTTTAATTTTGTGTTTTGTGTAGTATTTTTTTTTATTTTATGTTTTTCTTTGGTTTCCGGGTTTTTGGTTTCCTTTTATTTTTGTTTGGTTTTCTTGGTTAATTTTTGCTTTTTTGGTTTTGTTTTAGTTTGTATGTTTTGTTTTGTGTAGTATTTAGTTTTTTTGTTTCTGTTTGGTTTGGTTTTGGCTTTTTCATTTGTTATTTTTGTTTTGTATTTCTGCTTTGTTTTGCTTTTTGCTTTGTCGACAACAACTTACTATACACAATAGGTTATTTTATTTTTAAAATATTGAGTGCTTCTCTTTCAAATAATTAATGGTCCTGGTTTTATCGTATGATTCATCAGTGCATGCAAAAATGTAAATATGAAATGCATCACATTACAAAAGTATTATGGATTATGAATGCTGTTTTGAAAGTGCCTGATGAGTTTATCACCTGTGTGTCTGTATCAGGGGTCTCTGGTCACCTGTGAATTCCTGCTCCAGAATTCAGCCAGCGTCAATCAGCAGGACAATCTGGGCAGAGGACCTTTACACCACGCCACTATCCTGGGCCACACCGGGTCAGTTCTGCTCAGCACGCAGTTCTCATTATATAAATGTCTGCTGCGGTTTGTTTCTGACCCTTTGTTTGAATGCGTTGCACATTTCTTAGTTGTGACGCCTGGTTTACTGTCATATTTTTTTTTTCTGCTGCAGGCAAGTGTGTTTATTTCTAAAACGGGGAGCCAATCAGAATGCAGCAGATGTCGAGAATCAAACGCCGCTTTCAATCGCCGTCGAGGCAGCAAACGCTGATATTGTCACGCTGTGAGTTGCCATTGCTGTTTGCTGTGTCGATACATTTGTGTCAGACATAAATCATTAAGTGTTTAATGTGTTTCTGTGTCTACAGGCTTCGGCTGGCCAAGATGAATGAGGAGATGCGTGAATCTGAGGGTCTGTATAGTCAGTCAGGTCAATATAACTCTAACAGCCCTACTGAAATGCAGTATCGCAAATGTATGGAAGAGTTCATAAACTTACAGCTCAGAGACTCCTAACATATGGCGAAACCTGTAGCAAATGCACAAAACCAGTGAATGTACACAGATATCACATGAAGCTGAGCTTCATTAGGCCCAGGATGGGTTCATCTAGTCTAGTATTTTAATGTAAAGTGACCAATAATAGGACGTTGCTGCTGGAACATGTGCAATAACTAGTCGACGTGAAAACATGCACCTTATTTATGTTGTGTATGTTTGTCTTAAAACTGTCAGTCTGTAAGAGTAGTATAATGAAAACTCTGTGTATTCATGATTATTCAGACACATTCCTGATATTTATCACTTCATTATACTTGAGGAAGTGAAACTGTCTAAATCAAATCAGTATGTTTCTAAATATTACATTTATGAAGACGTAGTTCGTCTGTACAATTCAGTATTAGTTCTGGATTAGACGACACTGTATTTGACCATAGATAATATATCAGTAATTGTTATGAGTGCATGTTTTGGTAACGATAACAGTTAAAAAAAATGTATCTATATTGAAAATCTATTTTAGCACAAAGTAAAACTTTTTTTTTTTACTTTAAAAAAATTATTTTATGTAGCAGCCTTTTGTTTTATGCAGATCAATTGAAATTTTACAGAATTTACATAACAGAAAGAAATCAAATAATATATTCACATTTAGCATTAATTATATGAATATATAATGTTATAAAAACTTCTGTAATATTGGTAAAAGCATATATATACATAATAAATACACTAGTGTGTATATATATACACACACACACACACACACACACATATATATATATATATATATATATATATATATATATATATATATAAATATAAATTCTCTAAAGAATAAATATTTTTTATATAACTATAATACTATTAATATAATATAATTATACATTTTAATTTATTATTTAATATGTAAATTATTTTAAAATGTTATTGTCTATAAAATTGTATTTTTATAGTTTTTTGTGGAATAACTGAAATATTTTAAGTAATTACAGTTTATTTATGTATATTACAAGGGAAATGTGACAGTCTGAATGCTGCTATAAATATATATATTTTTATTTAATTTAGCATCAATGAATGTCCCAAATTAGTTCATCTAATTATTAGCTAGATTTGTGGTACTGGCATCGGTCACAGAGGGGCGCAGTAGAGCTGGACTTTGCTGCTGGTCACACAGACACATATGGAGGTTCATTCAAAAGGGTTTCATTTTCTTCCTCCGTTTGGTGACAGATGTTTCCCTCTTAGATTTTCACTCATTTTAAATGAGCTCTTTTAAACAAAACCTAATAATTCAACACTTAAGCATCATATCGTTACTGCAATCTCTTTACAGAGCAGTCTCAGGTTTATTATTATGCAAATAAAAAACATGAAGGTGTTTACAAGGTCGTAAGTGATGGCATTATCATTTTGCAAATCATGAAATACTGTTGTATACTATGTTATATATTTGTGAGCAGCTCTCTTCATTTATCTGCTTTTTTTCTCTGTCACCGTTTCATTTCTTTAAACTATTTGCCCAATACTTGACAGTATTTCATCAAAATGTGTTTTATGTGCTACTACATATGTGCTAAATATCAATGTAAAGGGTCAATAAACGTACTTCATATGCATCATTTGGTGTCATGTGCTTTTCACCTCTGCATTTCCTCCTTTCCTCCTGCGATCTCCTGCTGAGTTTCTGCTCTGAAGCAGCACAGGTATGAGAATCTCTCTGTGTCTGTGTGAGTTTTGATTATAGTATGCGGTCGTGTGCGTTTAGTGCTTGATGCAGGTAAATCGCACTCTACTTCCTCCATAATCAAGCTGTTTTCTCTTTGCAGGAGATGAAACGTATCAGGACATTTTCCAAGACTTCTCCCAGATGGCATCGAATGACCCAGACAAACTCAACCGTTACTGAGCAGATTTTGGATGGTATATCACACCACAACAACCTCCTCATAACTGCATTTTGGGATTTTTCTCCAAATCGGATTGAAATGAAATGTTTTCATTGTTAGGTTTTGTCTTAATTGACCATGTTTTTTTTTTTTTTTAAGAAATCAGTGTTGTTGCCCACAAAATACACAGTGGGTGACACCAGTTGAATTGTTGCGTTTTTATTGTAAATGTAGATAAAACTATTTCATATAGGATTTAATTGATGGATCCATTGACTGTATCTATGTAGATTTTCAGATGAATAAGCGTAATGTAATATTTGAGCCATAGGACTTCATTTACGAAACGTGCTGAATTAATTTTTGTGATTGTAAATCATTCTAAAGCAAATTCATTCTGCTTGTTTCACAAATGAGGGTTTTTAGCTAAATAGTAGATTTTAGTAAATTGCATTGGTGTATGATTGTAGAGCGAGGATGAAACCATTTTAGTTTACATATCAATTTTAAAAAGTATACTTTCATTACGTCGTTTACTTGTTCATTTTTGAAAGAAAACTCATTTTAGCATGAACACCCCACTTTCTTTATATGTTGAAATAGTATACAAGTGAAACCAGTGTAAGGGGTGTAAATTGTGTATATTCTGTACATATGTTATCTTGGGCTGGGAAGTTTATTTTGTGGTACTTCAAATGTTGTAATAAGCTTGTTTGGATCGATTTTTGTGCATTTTTGCCCTGTATTCATTCTGTAATCATCTCTGTATAATCCATGCAGTTTTTAAGATTATTTTATCCACTGCGAATGTCTGACTGAAAATAGCTCAAAATATATTTAAAATGGTTTTCTCATTTTTTTTATAATGCCTTCTTATTCATTACCTAAACATGTTAACATTTTAGCATTAATTAAATAATTTTCTGTAATATTGGTTACATACACGTATACACATACATACAAATACATATACAGTATATACACACACATACACAATTTACAAGAGAAATTTGATAGTCTGAATGTTATTTTATAGCTTTTACCATTACAGAAAGAAATAAAATTAATGTAATATTCATGTAATTAGAATTTGTATATTACAAGAAAAAAATTGACAGTCTGAATTGTATGAATATTTGTTTAATTTATTCTTCACTTCATTTTTTTTTTTAAAGATTGCTTTTTTTGGCATTTTCACCTTTATTATAAAACAGATCAGAACTATGACAGGAAGTGAAGTGGGAGAGAGATAAGGGGCGTGATCGGGAAAGGTCCTCGAGTCAGGATTTGAACTCGTGTCACCCGTAGCGCAATGGTGCTGTATGTCGGTGCACTGCCCTCAAGGCTATCGGCGCCAACTACTTTTTCTTTACTTAAACCACTCAAGAACTTTTTTTTATCAAAAATCTAGCCTAAATCAGTAGTCTAACCCCTCTCGTTTCTACCTTACATTATCAGATTGTATGAAGAAGGCTCCCATGCGGGGGGTTGCCATGTTTGTAATAGGCTCAGCTCCATTGGCAGAGGCTGATGTTATGTAAACATTGGCACTTTCTCTCTATAACGCGGCAAGCGTTCAGTCGCTTGTGACGGGATGGCCTCATGCCCCTGCCAGCTGTGCACTGACTCACCTTTTCATATCATGCACTTTTATAAACTGAGAACATTACCCATCACACCGTTTCAGGAGATTTATGAACCTTGTAAAATAAGAAGATTCAAGCCATGTATTATGGTTATTGCTAAGCTTAAAGCCAAAGTGAATGGTGACTCTTAGAATCAGTGCTTCTAGGAAGTCATTCAAGTAATGTAGAAAAAAAAGGTGTTAGGCACTAAAATTGTTGCAAGTGAAAGTTTGTCAATCAATTATCATTTTGAGAAATTTAATTGGCTTATATCTGCCAAATGAGTGAAAAATTATGGTCATATGGTTCAATTAAATTGAAACCTAATACCTTCAAGGTCAAACCAGAATTTTCTCTCAAAAACTCCTGTTTTTACGTGCACACAATGACTCTTGGGATAGTCTGGGCTGTGAAGGGGCCATCTGTTAAATCATAGATCTTCAACCCTGTTCCTGGGGACCCACAGTCCTGCAGAGTTTAGCTACAACCCTAATCAAACACACCTGAAGCACCTAATCAAACTCCTTAAGATTGCTTGAATATACAAAGGCAGGTGTGCTGAAGCATGTTGGAAATAAACTTTGCAGGACAGTGGGTCCCCAGGAGCAGGGTTGAAGACCTCTGTGTTAAATCATTAATGGCCCATGAAACACAAGATGCATTTCAAGACCACGTTTGAAGCTGCATTTGTTGCACCGCTGTGATGCATTTGGTCTTGAATTGTGACAGCTATAGATTATGTAGACCAGCGGTTTTCAACTCCAGTCCTCGCGCCCCCCCGCTCTGCACATTTTGCATGTCTCTGTTGTTTAAACACACCTGATTCAGATCATCAGCTCATTAGAAGAAAGTTCCATGAATGAACTGTGTTCCGATTGACATGCTCCCTACACAGTGTTCATTGCTCCCTACTCCCTAAGAGCATGAGAAATCCGTTGATGTTTACTTCACTTCGGAACTTATTTATTCACTGATTTATTCACGGATTTGCGCTACGCCAGCGTCATCACACACAGACTTCACACTTACTAGTGAAGTGTGACAAAATATACCTCTGTAAATAAATCCAATTTAAATTCACGTCTCGCACACTTCAATGCCCTTTGGATGGAACATATACGCTCGCTTCGAACTGGAATGATGGCGGAATATCCTGTGAAGTCCACTTCGCAGGGCACTTACGGTCGAATAGAACAAAGGTCTGAAGTGAAGAGAGAAACATACAAAATGTGCAGAGCGGGGGGGCGCGAGGACTGGAGTTGAAAACCGCTGATGTAGACCAGTGGTTTCCAGTCCTGGTACTGGAGAACCCCCAACACTGCACATTTTAGATGTTTACCTAATCAAACACACCTAATTCAACTTATCAGCTCAATAGTAAAGACTCCAAGACCTTAAATGTGTGGGTCGTGTCAGAAAGACCAGGATTGAGAACCAGTGATGTAGACCAGGGGTAGCCAACCCTGCTCCTGGAGGGCTACATTCAGTTCCAACTCTGTCCCGACACTTTTAAAGTAATCTTGAACAGATTAGCTGGTTTAGGTGTGTTTGATTAGCATTGGAGCTGAACTCTGCAAGAACAGGGTTGGCTACTGCTGATGTAGACCTGAAAATCCTAGCAAGCCCCACTTGGTAATGCCAAGGTTGACTATAGCTCTTTAACTCTTCAAAGTACTGTCAAACTTGTCCAGTTTCTTGCAGAGCTCAAACACACCTGCCTAGAACCTTCTAGTGATCCTGAAGACATTGCTTATTAGGTTCAGGCATGTTTAATTGAGGCTGGAGCTAATCTATCCTGGAAGGTGGCCCTCCAGGAGCAGGACTGTCTTTAAGAATACTAGGAAATCACAGGCAGGTGAGTTTGATCAGGTTTGAAACACAACAGGACAGCCCCTCTCCAGGACCACAATTGAAGAGCAACTCCAGAAGTCAAAAGGTTCCTCACTTGGACTTTGTACAGCAGGTACTGGGGAAGGGTGAGCATATAAAACAAATCAAGCAATGTGAAATGGTTTTAAAAGTGAATGACTGGACAGTAACCAATTTGAAATAATGTTACGTCATCATTTCCATGTGGCGACTGGTCAGATGATAAAGTAATTTCATTTTATTCAAGCTAGCGCTTAACGTCTTCTGGGCATCCATCCTTGCTCTGCGGTGGAGAGGAAATCTGCAGTTGGCTTCCTGCAGAGAGACAAAGAGCCACTGCTTGAGTCCTTTTCCCTCCATAAAATAATACATTTGCACAAAAACAAAGGCGGCAGGCTCCATTAATGTTAGTATACAACCCTCACCCTGACGAGCTGTCCTCAAAGAGTTCCAGGATAGTTAACTGTTATTTTAAACCTTTCCATACTTTGATAGTTAACTTTCCATACACAGCAAAAGCTACGACATAAGATTGGGACTGATAATGCTTCTATTCTGAAACACAAGAAGCCAAACTCTGTCATAGCCTACTTAACATTAACATCAAGTGGAAAGTCTAGGAGCCAACCACAACCATTTTCACGGCCCACATTTGTTCTACCTCTCTGCTTAATGATTTCTTTGCCTAATGAACCGAAGTCTTCTCTCTTCTTTCCAGAAGTTGACCATTCAGGATTGACTCGAGTTCACTTTCAAAAAAATCACTAGCATGCAAGCGTGGAGAATCTAAACAGTCTTTGTGGGATTGTTCCTTTGACTGTAATGATGAATGAAGATGGAATGAAAGGGAGCTGTCAGCAACATACTTTCACACCGCAATCGTCCACCTAATGGCTGGAAAATTGTGGATGTTTGTTGCCCTATACCATCTATTTAGCCAACTCACTTGCGTTGCTTTTCTATTACTCTATTCTCACTTCCCAGAATAGGGAGGCCCCTGTAGTTGCTCTCTCCAGTGGAGACACTTTTAAGAGCAGAATCCCAAGGGTCTCATCAACTACACCTCGCCGGCGAATGTCTGGAAAATCTACTGAATCCATGACAGTGAATCTGGCTTCCAGCTGTGCTCAAAGAGAGAACTCAGACAGGTTAGTCCAGACCCTGACCAACACAAGAACCCTCTGTTGTGGAGGTTAATTCAATCAACTTACAGCCCGAGTGTCTATCGGTGTCTAAAATTTCTTGGCACGGTCTGCTCTGGAAGTGTTAATTTTATTCGAGAAACACTGGACATAGAGACCCAATGCAACACATTACGAAAGCAACTGGAAGCACTTCTGTGGTCATTGCCAAGTCAAACCCTAAACAAAGCAACTATTTTTCAGTCACCACAACAAACAATAAATTGTATAGGTCCTTGTAATGTTTAACACTTCCTAATCCTGTTCTATAACTGAAAATACAATTAATAATTATATATATATATATATATATATATATATATATATATATATATATTATATATATATATATATATATATATATATATATATATATACACACACAGTGGGTACGGAAAGTATTCAGACCCCCTTAAATTTTTCACTCTTTGTTATATTGCAGCCATTTGCTAAAATCATTTAAGTTCATTTTTTTTCCTCATTAATGTACACACAGCACCCCATATTGACAGAAAAACACAGAATTGTTGACATTGTTGCAGATTTATTAAAAAAGAAAAACTGAAATATCACATGGTCCTAAGTATTCAGACCCTTTGCTGTGACACTCATATTTAACTCAGGTGCTGTCCATTTCTTCTGATCATCCTAGAGATGGTTCTACACCTTCATTTGAGTCCAGCTGTGTTTGATTATACTGATTGGACTTGATTAGGAAAGCCACACAGCTGTCTATATAAGACCTTACAGCTCACAGTGCATGTCAGAGCAAATGAGAATCATGAGGTCAAAGGAACTGCCTGAAGAGCTCAGAGACAGAATTGTGGCAAGGCACAGATCTGGCCAAGGTTACAAAAAAAAATTCTGCTGCACTTAAGGTTCCTAAGAGCACAGTGGTCTCCATAATCCTTAAATGGAAGACGTTTGGGACGACCAGAACCCTTCCTAGAGCTGGCCGTCCGGCCAAACTGAGCTATCGGGGGAGAAGAGCCTTGGTGAGAGAGGTAAAGAAGAACCCAAAGATCACTGTGGCTGAGCTCCAGAGATGCATTCAGGAGATGGGAGAAAGTTGTAGAAAGTCAACCATCACTGCAGCCCTCCACCAGTCGGGGCTTTATGGCAGAGTGGCCCGACGGAAGCCTCTCCTCAGTGCAAGACACATGAAAGCCCGCATGGAGGACTCCAAGATGGTGACAAATAAGATTCTCTGGTCTGATGAGACCAAGATAGAACTTTTTGGCCTTAATTCTAAGCGGTATGTGTGGAGAAAACCAGGCACTGCTCATCACCTGTCCAATACAGTCCCAACAGTGAAGCATGGTGGTGGCAGTATCATGCTGTGGGGGTGTTTTTCAGCTGCAGGGACAGGACGACTGGTTGCAATCGAGGGAAAGATGAATGCGGCCAAGTACAGGGATATCCTGGACGAAAACCTTCTCCAGAGTGCTCAGGACCTCAGACTGGGCCGAAGGTTTACCTTCCAACAAGACAATGACCCTAAGCACACAGCTAAAATAACGAAGGAGTGGCTTCACAACAACTCTGTGACTGTTCTTGAATGGCCCAGCCAGAGCCCTGACTTAAACCCAATTGAGCATCTCTGGAGAGACCTAAAAATGGCTGTCCACTAACGTTTACCATCCAACCTGACAGAACTGGAGAGGATCTGCAAGGAGGAATGGCAGAGGATCCCCAAATCCAGGTGTGAAAAACTTGTTGCATCTTTCCCAAAAAGACTCATGGCTGTATTAAATCAAAAGGGTGCTTCTACTAAATACTGAGCAAAGGGTCTGAATACTTAGGACCATGTGATATTTCAGTTTTTCTTTTTTAATAAATCTGCAAAAATGTCAACAATTGTGTTTTTCTGTCAATATGGGGTGCTGTGTGTACATTGAGGAATTAATATACTGTGTGTATATATATATATATATATATATATATATATATATATATATATATATATATTATATATATATATATATATATATATATATATATATATATATATATATATATATATATATATACACACACAGGTGCTGGTCATATAATTAGAATATCATCAAAAAGTTGATTTATTTCACTAATTCCATTCAAAAAGTGAAACTTGTACAATGTATACATTCATTCCACACAGACTGATATATTTCAAGTGTTTCTTTCTTTTAATTTTGATGATTATAAGTGACAACTAATGAAAACCCCAAATTCAGTATCTCAGAAAGTTAGAATATTGTGAAAAGGTTCAATATTGAAGACACCTGGTGCCACACTCTAATCAGCTAATTAACTCAAAACACCTGCAAAGGCCTTTAAATGGTCTCTCAGTCTAGTTCTGTGGGCTACACCATCATGGGGAAGACTGCTGATTTGACAGTTGTCCAAAAGACGATCATTGACACCTTGCACAAGGAGGGCAAGACACAAAAGGTCATTGCAAAAGAGGCTGGCTGTTCACAGAGCTCTGTGTCCAAGCACATTAATAGAGAGGCGAAGGGAAGGAAAAGATGTGGTAGAAAAAAGTGTACAAGCAATAGGGATAACCGCACCCTGGAGAGGATTGTGAAACAAAACCCATTCAAAAATGTGGGGGAGATCCACAAAGAGTGGACTGCAGCTGGAGTCAGTGCTTCAAGAACCACTACGCACAGACATATGCAAGACATGGGTTTCAGCTGTCGCATTCCTTGTGTCAAGCCACTCTTGAACAACAGACAGCGTCAGAAGCGTCTCGCCTGGGCTAAAGACAAAAAGGACTGGACTGCTGCTGAGTGGTCCAAAGTTATGTTCTCTGATGAAAGTAAATTTTGCATTTCCTTTGGAAATCAGGGTCCCAGAGTCTGGAGGAAGAGAGGAGAGGCACAGAATCCACGTTGCTTGAGGTCCAGTGTAAAGTTTCCAGTCAGTGATGGTTTGGGGTGCCATGTCATCTGCTGGTGTTGGTCCACTGTGTTTTCTGAGGTCCAAGGTCAACACAGCCGTATACCAGGAAGTTTTAGAGCACTTCATGCTTCCTGCTGCTGACCAACTTTATGGAGATGCAGATTTCATTTTCCAACAGGACTTGGCACCTGCACACAGTGCCAAAGCTACCAGTACCTGGTTTAAAGACCATGGTATCCCTGTTCTTAATTGGCCAGCAAAATCGCCTGACCTCAACCCCATAGAAAATCTATGGGGTATTGTGAAGAGGAAGATGCGATATGCCAGAGCCAACAATGCAGAAGAGCTGAAGGCCACTATTACCCCCTTTCCACCAGCAGGAACCAGGTGCTAGTTCAGAGCCAGTGCTCTTGCCGGTTCTTAGTTGGTTCGACTGGCGAGCCCTTTAAGAACCGGTTGCTTTTCCACAGGCTAGAGAGCCAATACAGAGCCAGGTGTTACGTCACTGAATACATTTCATGTTTCGTTTCACTAGCGCGGCCGCGGCAGCGCCAAACATAACAGACTTGTTTGAAGTGCATCAGCGCCACGCAGACTGATCGGCACACAACACACCAAAGCACTGCGAGAGCGATCCAAAAGCATAAAGAGCCATCTGCTTTCCAGTCACTCCCACAGCACCCCGATGCCTCGAATTGGTCCGCGCAGCGCCGATCCATCCCGAACAAGCCTAAACAAACTATCAACAATGGCGGACGTTGCATTGCTATTGATCTTCATGGCTTTGCGAACCTACATCGGCATCCAAATACGGCGAATCCAACATGTTCGTGTTTAGCTGCTATTTCAAATATGGCAGTCCAAAGTTTCTGTCGTCTTGTTGTTCACGGTAACCCCGCCCCCAGCCCCTGATGCAAGCGGTTCTTACCTCTAGCCCAGCAATGTTTTGGTGCTACTTACGAACCACTTTTCCTGGTTCGGAGCTGGTGCTTTGGGTGTCGAAAAACAAAGAACCGGTTTGAAACTAGGCTCTGAACCAGCACTGGAACTGCCTTGGTGGAAAAGGGGTATATCAGAGCAACCTGGGCTCTCATAACACCTGAGCAGTGCCACAGACTGATCGACTCCATGCCACGCCGCATTGCTGCAGTAATTCAGGCAAAAGGAGCCCCAACTAAGTATTGAGTGCTGTACATGCTCATACTTTTCATGTTCATACTTTTCAGTTGGCCAAGATTTCTAAAAATCCTTTCTTTGTATTGGTCTTAAGTAATATTCTAATTTTCTGAGATACTGAATTTGGGGTTTTCATTAGTTGTCAGTTATAATCATCAAAATTAAAAGAAATAAACACTTGAAATATATCAGTCTGTGTGGAATTAATGTATACATTATACAAGTTTCACTTTTTGAATGGATTTAGTGAAATAAATCAACTTTTTGATGATATTCTAATTATATGACCAGCACCTGTATATGCTTGGAACAGCTCATGATCCAAAGCATACAACGTCATCTGTGAAACATGGTGGAGCAGTGTGATGGTTTGAGCGTGCATGGCTTCCAGTGGCACTGGGTTACTGGTGTTTATTGATGACGTGAGAGGACAGAAGGAGCTGGATGAATTCTGAAGTATATATACTGTCTGCCCAGATTCATTCAAATTGAGCAAAGTTGATTGGGCGGCGATTCATAGTACAAATGGATGATGACCCAAAACATACAGCAAAAGCAACCCATTAATTTTGAAGGTAAAAAAGTGGAATATTCTGCGATGGCCAAGTCAATCTCCTGGGGCCTCATTTATAAAATGGTGCACAGAAACCATCCTAAATTTGATCTTACGATCATATCTCGAATATACGTACGTTTGATTCATAGAATGAACGTACGAACAGAAAACGCGCTTGCGCGTCTCTTTCAGATGCGAGATCTATGAATCGCAAATTATCTTGAACTTGCACGCAATTGAATGGTTTCAGCTCTCTGCTTGTAAACGACTCCTAATTAATGTCATTAACACATAAAATATCACCAATCATCATAATTTATAACAGTGAGCTGCAAGAACAGCTGACATTTTAAAAAACCTGCAATACTCCGACAATAAAAAGTGCGTACGCCTGCTCAGACCCTGACGTGACGCTAAGCACTTTTTCACGTCAAAGACCGTCTTTATAAATATGAGCGCTGGCATGGATTTAAGCGTATGCACACTCTACGATCAAATCTGTGCGTACGCACGCTTTATAAATGAGGCCCCTGATCTCAACCTGATTGAGCATGCATTTCACTTGCTGAAAACATAACTAAAGGCAGAAAGACCCACAAACAAACAACAACTGAAGTCAGCTGCAGTAAAGGCCTGGCAAAGCATCACAAAGGAGGAAACCCAGTCTCTGGTGATGTTCATGAGTTCCAGACTTAAGGCAGTCATGGCCTGCAAAGGATTCTCAACAAAATATCAAAAATGAACATTTTATTTATGATTATATTTATTTATTTGTCCAATTGCATTTGAGCCCCTGTAAATGGGGGGACTGTATATACAAATGGTTGTAATTCCTAAGTATGTTATGTTATATTTTTGTTCAACCCCTTGAATTAAAGCTTGAAGTCTGGACTTCAATTTCATCTTGTTTTTTTTATTTATTTTTTAAGTCTGTTCTGGTGGCATACAGAACCGACATTATGGAAATTGTGTCAGTGTCCAAATATATATGGCCCTAACTGTATGTACACGTTTATCTTTTAAAACAAGTACCGTGTGCTCTTCCCATCACACAGAACAGGGGTGCCCAACCCTGTTCCTGGAGATCTACCTTCCTGCAGAGATCAGCTCCAACCCTGATCAAACACAACTGAACCAACTAATTAGGATCCGAAGGAGGACTTGATAATTACAGACAGGTGTGTTTGATCAGGGTTGGAACTGAACTCTGCAGGAAGGTAGATCTCCAGGAACAGGGTTGGGCACCCCTGACATAGAACCATTACTTTTACATGGAAATGATTTCCCTCAAATTCAGAGCAATGTTAAAGATTACGCCTGGTGTTCGCCCAGCAAAAACCTACTCCCTTATTCCCTATGATGTGCTATTGCAAACAAACTTGGGAATCTGCAATGGCCTCCACTAACAAAAATGGCTTAATTACCTGGCACAATTATCAGGCTGACATAAAAAGTAGCAGGTATTTAGTCATAGAATACACTGTGGCACTGAGACTGAAGAAGATATCAAAACATTTTATGGTGCATTCTCCAAGCTTCATGTGCACCTATTTTCAAAAATGAAATAGGCAACAAATGGCAAACTCCCCACTTAATACTGAACTAGGGAGCAGACTGAGGAGCACCCAAAGACTGTCCGCTAACAGAAGCTTATCAGCTAGGTTCATCTCTTATATAAACTCAATTCCTTTGGCGTAGTTCATGGGATGTGGGCAATGTAGACAAGCAATCATGGTAACAAACAGTTTACTGTCAAACAAGTCCTTATCAGGATGGTTTGAAATAAATGACTTCAGTTGTGGTTGAAATGAAAGAGCTGCGAGTGCTCTCAGAGTCAAGGTATAAGGAATTAATAGGAATAAATGCATCAACAGAATTTACAAAAAAGACTTTAGTTTCAAACTTGGCATCTTCCATTGTCTGCTAAACTCACATTATTGTTATAAAAGTCGGGCCTTTCAAACGAACAGATCGCAGTTCCATTTGATGCAGCAAGAAATTCCTGCAGATCATTGTAACCCAGATCCATATTGCCACTTTCACTATTCCCACTGGGAGAGCCATTGGTCTGACCCTTGTGTTCCATTACAGCATTGTTTTTATGATGTTCCGCAATTTATGCCAAGATCCACAAATTCCCTGACTCTCGAGAAATCATAACAGTCATCCCTGTCCCCAGTTCAAATGGCCAGCCAGCGTGTCCATCACTGCACCCAGCAAGTACAATAAACAAGGCTCTCGACCACCTCCAGTGCCTGGACACCCGTCATAAACGTTTCTCCAACACCACTCTGGCCAGACTGCTGACTGACCGAACAAAAGAGGTTCGCTCTAGCCATCTATTCAGTCATCAGTGCGGCTTCAACAGACTGTGACTAAACGGCAAAAAGCGATGGAGGTATTTCTTCACCAACCATCGTACTTGGGCAGGACGCACCATTCTCCAAGTGTTCGCTTTGACCCTTTAGGGTCATATCAAGACAAGTCTCTGTTTCCATCATAGATATATCACCTTGTATGGTCATATATCCAGAAATGGGCAATGAAGGAAAGATGTTGACACATAATAAAGAGTAATAATATAGTGGTTTCATCTGCTTTTGCTATGACGTTGACTCGCCATTCTTCTAAATGCAGTTTACAAGAGCACGGTCCATTAAGAGAGGTTGATGATGACTGGGGTCCGTGTTGCAAGGTCCTTAAAAGAAGTATGGAACATTTTCTTTTTCTTATTTGGAAAACAAACTAATTAAGATCTCTGCAGTTACGACAGAATTTACAATTAATTCCCTGTAAAAAGAGTATTTGAAGGTCAAAATCCTAGACTCCCTAAAATTACAAAGAGATGCTAAGACATGACCACAAATTTCAAGGAAATATAAATGATATACGAGTATCTTGCCGGAACTGTGCCAATTTTCCTGAAGTCAAAGTCCAATGCATCCCGCCCACTTTGTAAAGACATATGGGAAATTAGCGCCTTGACAAAACTCTTTTCCTTTTATATGATATAGTGAACAGTGGGGGGAAAAGTGTGACAATGCTTCTTCCGGTCAGTTTAGGTTGGTAAAACACCTCTGACTACATACCATTAACAGTCACTTTGTAGTTTCTGTAGAAAGCACCTTATGATATACAGTATATGGAAAAAAGGTGGCTTATTTATTTTTCAAGATAATACTGACTGATGCCATTTCTCACACGATGTGAGTGAACTGATGTGTCTTTCCTCCAGACAGTTGGTTATTCTTTTGTAACTATTTTGTGTAAATTGAGATTTAAAAAGATATTAGCTACAGTGAGTGTATGACTTAATGTTAATATTTTACCAATCTCAATGAAAGGCCACCATTTCTTTTTACATTTAAACCACTTTTGTGTCTTCGCTCTTTAATTTTATATATTGCAATTTGCATGGAATAATTTATCTTATGTTGTTTAAAATAGTATAGCATGTCTTCTCAAAAGCATTTAATGTCAACTACCCACCTTATGCAACATAATTGAGAATAATTCCAAAAATAATCAAATACCAAAAATACATATAAAGCATATTGTAGATCCACCACAATAAAAGCACCCAATCTCATGTTCAACATATATATTTTATTGTAATGACTGAAAACCATTGTGTAAAACATCCCTCAAGTGACCACGATAGGCCAAGTGGAGGAAACAACGTAAAAAAGGAAAAGGGGTGGGCATTTTGAGTAGACATGTAGCGGTGCATGCTGTGAACACGCAGAATTCATAACACCACCTGCAAAAAAGAGAGGAGATGAGCATATGAGCTTCACCGAGTTATAACAAGATCACTTCAGACCACTACAGTTTTATGCAAAAGTTTTGGCACCCCTCTGAGTCTGCATGATATCTTTATAAGAAAAAATTGTAGTGACATACCATGAAGATTCTAGAGAAAGCTGCATGATATAATGTTTTCCAGACAGAAATTCTTAAAGTAGCAGTATTGAGTTGTATGAAATAAAGTTGAATGTGAAAAATAGGCTGTGTAAACGTTTGGGCACCCTTTCAATTGTGTTGTTGATTACCTGTAGTCACTTATTGCTGATTAATTACAACACAATATTGATTTGATTGGCTCAGTGAACCTTAACACTGCAAACTCAAGAGCAACCCATCATAGAAAATTATTTTTAAGGTAGCCAATTGCTAGTTGTGCTTCTCCTTGATTCTATACTGGAAAGTAGCAGCATGGGAACCTCAAAATAACTCCCTAATGACCTAAGAACTAGAATAATTTGTTAATATGAATTGGGAGGATACAAAAAAATTCCACAAAGGTTACAGGTCTCTGCCTCCACAGTCAGAAATATAAGTTAGAAACAGGAAGGCCACAGAAACGGTCATTGTTAAGGAAAGATGTGCTAGGCTGAGAAAAATATATATATCTGAAAGAATGGTCACAGACAAACCACAGACCACCTCCAAAGAATACATCGTTACACAGTCCAGCGCACCTTGCACGAGGAACAGCACAATGGAAGGGTGATGTGGAAAAAGCCTTTTCTGCGTACTGCAAAAAGCAGAGCTGTTTGATGTATGCAAAGGCTCATCAGGACAAGCCATAATTATTTTGGAATAAGACAGTTATCGGGTAACAACCAGAAGGGCTTTACATGGCGGCCTACTGTTCAATTCGGTGGAAGGTCCAACCTACTATGGGGTTGTGTGACAGGCACAGGTACTGGAAACATTGTCAGAGTTGACGTTTGCATGCATTCCACCCAGTATCAGCAGATTCTTAAGAACAATGTTCAAGAATAAGTCAAGAGGTTGAAGTTACACAAGGGTTGTTTGTTTTAGCAGGACAATGACCCAAGGCACTGTTCCAAATCTACCAAGGAATTCATAGATGCAATGTTCTAGAATGGCCACCCCAGTCACCAGACTTGAACATCACTGATAATCTATGGATTGTTTTGAAGCAGGCTGTTCATGCTTGACAGCCATCAAACTGGAAGACATTTTGCAAGGAAGAAGAGTCAAAATAACTGCAGTCAGGATTCAGGGACTTATCAGTGGCTATAAGAAGAATCTACAGGCTGTTATTTCAGCAAATGATGGCTCTACTAAATATTAATGTGATTATTACATTGGGGCGCCCAAACTTCTGCACTTGTCTGTTTTTGTTATGATTCACATTGCATCGTTTCTGTTGATTCAATAAATGTTATTTCAAAATGTAAACTTTGTTGTACTCACAAGGTATAAATTCTATCCAAATGAAGTTGCTGCTTCGAAAGTCTTGCAGATTATAAATTGAAACAATTATCTGGGGTGCCCAAACTTTTGCATAAAATTGTATTGGAATTTCATGAAATGTTAATTTAAATATCTTTCTTAGTTTAGCATCTTCACATGAACAACGGAGTCTAAACTAAAATAATTCAATATACAAAACAAAAGTACAAAAAAAAGCCCTTTGTGTTCATGTAGAGGAAGTACCTGTAAGGTGGCGTATCTCACTCATCTATGTATTCAAAGGGTTCTGGGGCCTCGGGCTCCTGTTCTTCCTCCTCGATCTTAGGGCCATGAGCAGACACAGGCTCCACAAGCTCCTCCTCTTCCTCACTGGTGTCTTTCAAGATGATGATGCCACCTGTGTGTAACTGGGAGCGACAATGTGGCCGAAGGGGGTTATTATATGGTGTGACAGTCCAACTATATACTTTCAGGCAAAAATAATTGTCTAGATGTTTTATTTAATGCAAAATCCATAATCATTTTCCTGCTAAAAGCAGACATTTTCACATCTGAAGTCTCCTAAAATGCAAAAAACAAGTGGCTGGAGTCATGCCAGCTGACCTCTGAGCACTAAACTGCAGCTCTCATTGCTGTTTATTTAGAGCCGTTAGACAAATGTCTTCTCTCTGAAGAGTTTCTCTCATTGGCAGCATGAGTGGTTTTACAGATGAAAACTGTCAAACATTCACAACAGGCCTAAATTAAAGGAGTTAAACTCACAGGTTTGAAGGGCTGGTATCTGCAGCTGTCAGGCATGGTGAGGACCTTGAGCTGGGCGGCCATGACACGTGCTGGGTTCTCCAAAATCTGGAAGTTTGGCTCTGGCTCTTTTTTCTTTTCTTTTTCTTTCTCCTTTTCCTTCTCCTTCTCCTTCTCCTCGTCTTTCTTCTCTTTCTCTGCTTCTGCCAGTGTTTCCTGCATCAGATAAAGACCAAATCACTGGGGTTCTGCGGTACATGACATGCTAAAGGTTTCTGGAAGTGCTGTGGGACATGCATACCACTTCCATCTTTTCCTCTTCCTTCTCTTTCTTCTCCTTTTCCTTCTTCTTGGCTTTAGCCGTGATGGACAGAACGGCAGTGGAAACCTGACAGAAGAACAGCGGGACAAGTTACACCATGAAATCTAGGACTAGAACATTGGAACACTGGTTTTTGGTATCAAGTTGAGATTTGACAAGCCAGCTGAGAGTTCACGATACAAGGGTTAAAACAGACCTTCTCTTTTTCCTTCTCCTTTGGCACTTCCAAGGGTGGAGGGTAAGCAAAGGTGGAGGGCTTGCAGTTTGATCGATACTGCACCTTCGGCATCTGTTAACAGGACAGAACTTATTCATTCAAAATTGAAAAGTGTAGATTTAAAGACTTCAATTATTTTATTTTATGCTGTTCTCTTAGAAATAGGTTAATGTCAAACAAGTCTCCTGTGTGGTCTGTTTGAGAAGTGTTATTTGTATGACACCCGAAGTTGTTGCCCCTGTACAGCCTTCCAAATAAGTCACATAGGAGGTTCAATGACAGTTAGGATGCTGCCCAGAGAGGCAACAGCCGCTAAGTTAACTAGGGTTTGAACAAAGTGGGTTTTTTTGAGAGAGAGATAAACAAAAAAGTGTTAAGCCGCGGTCACATTAGACTTTGAGCATGCAAAATTCCCTCGGACGCTGCAACAGTCGTGATATGATGTCATGCTCATACACATAATAATACATCTAAAATGTGAAAACATGGGAGGATCACGTGACCCCTCGACGGTGATGCAGGCTTAGTTTTTCGCTCCGCTCACTTTGCCAAATATTTCACGATCCTGTCAGTGAAATTTGAACCACTCTGCATTAGACCCATCATGAGTGCTAAGGCAGACAAAGGAGATCGGAAAAGGGAGATTGAGCAATCGCCAATGAAGAAAAAATTCAGAGATTCAGCCATCTCCAGTGAAGAGCTGGACAGTGCTATTGCTAGCCGCATTGAACTAGCATTTAAAGAACACCAAAGCACTTTGAATTCGGTTGTGAACTCGGCAGTAAGAGATGCGATGGACTCTGTGCTGATTCCAGCATTGCGCGAACTGCGTGAGGACATACTAGCGACCAATAAGTCTGTTAAAGAGCTAAGAGAGGAGTTTGAGGCCATAGTTACCAAGACGAAGCAGACACGTGACCGCGTTGATTCTGTTCAGGCAGCGGCGCGACTCACCGAGAAGATGACAGCGATATGGAGGACAGGTGCAGGCGGAACAATGTTAGACTGGTGGGACTCCCAGAAGGGATGGAAGGTCCAGATGCAGCTAGTTTCCTCCGAGCTAATCTTTCCAAATGGATTCCTTCCTTGAGGGGCCGTGACATTGAGATTGATCGGGCGCATCGCGTGTATGACGGAGGGAGGGGCTCCGATCGGCCGCGCACTCTCATCTTCCGTGTACTGAGATGGCATGACAGATCAGATATCCTGAAAGGTGCTCGGCAGGCGTATCCGGTGAAGTGCGCACAGAACAATGTCACACTGCTGTTTTTTCCTGACTTTAGTTCGGCTACAGCGATCAGGAGAAAGGCATTTGGTCCGGTTTTGAAGAAGATGACTGCACTTGGTCTCCAGCCCTTCCTCATCTATCCAGCGGTGATTAAGCTACGGAACAAAGGAGAACAGAGAAGCTTCGATTCCTCTCAGAAAGCGGAGGATTTTATCAGTTCCATGTCTCAGCAGAAGTCATATGCCGCCGCTCTGCGGGGGGACGACGGGGGAGCAGCGGCCGCGGTTTCTCCATTTCCACGGGAGGGGCGTTACGGCCGGTATGGACTTGGCCCTAGCTGCCCAGAAGGGGATGATAGCAGGATGAGCATGGATGCTTGCTAAACCTATTGTTTGCGTTTTCTTCTCTTATACTGGGATATTGTCCTTATTTATCCGGTACAACGATTTCTTTGCTGGTAAGACTGACACTCCATTTTTCTGTTTTGGAGGGGACTAATGGAGAGTAGGTTTAATTACTAAAAAATATTATTTTTTTTTGGGCTGTGTGAGCCTTTCGGGAGACATGTCTTGCGTTAGGGTGGATCGGTCACAACCTATCACTGTTTTTTGTTGCTCAGTCAGACCTATGTTCTCGGTAATGTGCGGTCTGAGTTGTTCTTTGTTTATGGTTGTCAGTTGTTCACATTTTTATGTTGTTTTTGTTTTTTACAGCAGACATTTATACTTTTATCTATTTTACACTATTTCTAGAGGGATTTTTCATATAGGAGGTTTGGTATCTAAAATGCACATCAGTGTTTACGGGTTATTTACGGAATGGAAGTGCTTCTCTTTTTTGTTTTTTTTGTTTTTTGCATTTATTGTGTACAATCTTGGGATTATGAATATTCAATGCATACTTTAAATATTTTATCACTGAATGTGAATGGTTTAAATTCTGCTGTTAAAAGAACCCGTGTATTAGAATATTTACACCGTAAATCTATCTCCTGTGCCTTAATACAAGAGACACATTTAAAACAATCTGACGTGGCACGTTTCCAGAATAAGTATTACAAATTAATAGCTTTTTCCTGCGCTCAAAATAAAATTAAGGGGGTGCTTATCCTTGTTAACAGGAAGTTAAATTTAACAATTGAACACCTTGGTAGTGATGAGAAGGGTAGATTTGTTTTTATCCGATGCAAAATATATAATAATAGGTTAGCATTGGTCTCTATTTATGGTCCGAATGAGACAGACAGTGCATTCCTTACACAGATTTCCAAAACTCTACTTGATGAGATTGATTGCCCTCTAGTGGTGGGTGGTGATTTTAATGCTGTCATAAATCCTGCTTTAGATAAGTCTCAATCTGATACAACAGCCAATCCATCCTCTAAATTATTGAATAAATTTATCACTGAGCTCAACTTAATCGATTTATGGAGAATTCAGAACACTAAAGCTAAGGACTTCACTTTTTTTTCTAATAGACAAGACTTTCTCTAGGATAGACTACATATTTCTCAGCCCATCTTTAATTTCATCTAATTCCTCTATATCTATATTACCAATTTTATTATCTGATCATTCTGCTATGTTGTGCAGTGTTCCTCTTTCCGATGTCAAAGCCAAGTCCCCTAGATGGCGCTTTAACATATCATTATTAAGTAATCAGACTTTTATTACCTCTCTAAAAGAATATATTAAGGACTTTCTTGAAATTAATATGCCCTCTGATGTGGATCCTCAAATACTGTGGGAAACGACTAAGTGTGCTATACGAGGTTTCTGTATATCTTTCTCTTCTACTCTTGCCAAAGCGAGAACTCACCAGTTTACACAATTAGAAAATAAAATCCAATCATTACAAAACCTACAAAAACAACATTTTACTGAGCAACAGGCTACACAGCTGTCCTCTTTAAAAGAAGAATATGATTTACTTTCACACTCAAAGGCAGAATTTATTTTACATAGGACTAGACAAAAATATTAATTTGAATCAGAGAGACCTAGTCATTTATTGGCCCTTAGGTTGAAAGAATGCGAGTCTAAGGCATATATTAGCGCAATAAAATCATCGGATGATCAGGTCACTAGGAACCCTGTGGCAATTAATGACATATTTAAAGGTTTTTACACAAATCTGTATAAAGCCGAAACAGATTTTGATGAACCAATTTGTAAGCAGTGTTTAGATAAATTGGAACTGCCTCGGATCTCACAGATGGATAAAGAATCTTTGGAGGCCCCATTAAGTTTGGAGGAACTTCACGTCTCTCTAAAAAGCCTTCAAAAGGGCAAATCGCCGGGTCTAGATGGTCTCCCCCCTGAATTATATTTAGAAATTTGGGATTTGGTAGGGATACTTATGCTTAACTCATTTAATTTTGCAATTGAACATGGGGCATTTCATAGAGATCAAAAAACATCACTGATTTCATTACTTCTTAAAAAAGGGAAAGATCCATTAGATTGTTCCAGCTACAGACCGATTTCGCTTATCCCATGTGATCTAAAAATCTATGCTAAAGTTTTTTGCTTCTCGTTTGGAGAAGGTAATTCATAGTCTGATCAAGGAGGACCAAACTGGTTTCATCAAGGGGCGCAATGCATCTGACAATATGCGTCGACTCCTTCATATTCTTGACTTTACGGACTCCCACCCAACACCTTGTGCGGTCTTTTCACTTGATGCAGAAAAAGCCTTTGACAGGCTAGAGTGGAATTATATGTGGGCAGTTCTGCAATGTTTCGGCTTCGGTGAACACTTCGTTTCTATGATTAAGACATTATACCACTCACCTGCAGCATCAGTCATAACTGATAATATTATTTCCCCCTCATTCCCTTTACAGCGGGGAACGAGACAGGGGTGTCCACTTTCCCCCTTATTGTTTTGTCTATCTCTCGAACCCTTAGCACAAGCCATCAGGAAATCTGAAGTATCGATTAAGATTCATGACCATAATCATTGTATTTCATTATACGCTGATGATATTATTCTATATTTAGACCACTTTGATGTTTCAGTCTCTAGTGTAATTAAGGAATTTGATAATTTTAGTAGCCTATCAGGATATAAAATAAATTGGAGCAAATCTGCTTTAATGCCAATTAACAATGTTAAGGTTAATTTTTCTATCGCCTCATTTATCCCTATTAAGGAATCTTTCATCTATTTGGGCATTACCATATATAAAAACATTCATAAGATTGCCAGAGACAATTTTAATAACATTTTCGTTAAGGTCAAAAATGACATTCAAAGATGGAAGAATCTTAAAGTCTCTCTCCAAGGAAGAATCTCCACTGTTAAGATGAATTTGTTACCTCCATTTAATTTTTTTTTCTCTATGCTACCACTTTCTCCCCCTCCAGGTTACTTTAAGGAGATCAACTCCATAATTTCTAAGTTTATCTGGAATGATAAATGTCCCAGAATTAAACTTACCACATTACAACATCCTAATAGCGCAGGAGGACTGGCTGTACCAAATTTTGAATTATATTATTGGTCGTTCCAGCTTAAGGCTCTTCATAATTGGGTTGATCCTCAATCTACAGTTTCATGGAGGGTGATTGAAGCTGACAAGGTTAAACCAAATAGACTTCAAGATATTTTATTTACTGGCACAGGAAAAAAAGGGGATAATTATAAATTTGGTCCGGTTGTGGCTAACTCTATTAAAATCTGGAAAACGGTTGAACGTCGGATAGGTGGACCCTTCAAATTCTGTAACAGTACACCTTTATGGCACAATTTGAACTTTGTATGTGGAAATCGTCCATTTGTCCAACCCTCTTGGTCCTCTTTAGGTGTGAACACGTGTGGTGATATGTATGATAACCAGGGCCTCTGTTCATTTCAGGCATTGAGAGCCAAATTGTGTCTACCAGCATCTGCGTATTTTGTTTTTCTTCAATTACGTTCTGCTCTCAAAGCGTATGGCGTTCCTTGGTCTTCTTCCATTTCCTCTCATCCTATGCGGGACTGGATTACACCATCTGCTGGTCGGCCATCTGTTTCCTTAATATATAATAAAATTATTGATTGTATTACAAAACCTCTTTCTATTAAAACTATTTGGAATAGGGAATTATCTGATCTTAATTTATCTGTCGACTGGGAGAGAGTGTGGTCTAATCTCAGCTTAACATCTAAAAATCTGGCTCATCGTCTTATTCACTTCAAAGTCATTCATAGAGCATACATAACTCCTTACAAAAGATTTAAAATGAAACTGCAGTCAAATTTGAACTGCCATATATGTAACACTACATCATCAGGCACTTTTCTGCATATGTCTTGGGAATGTCCTTTCGTCATCAGTCTATGGACACATGTAAACCTGGTTTTGTCATCATTACTGAGAATTGATTGGTCTGTTAACCCGAGTTTATGTCTTCTTAATGATGATTCTGATCTCTGTATTAGTTCAATGCAAAAGAGAATGTTGTTTGCTGGATTTACAGCTGTGAAGAAGACAATAATTCAGAACTGGTTTACACCACACATTTGTAGAGAGGCATATTGGATCCGTAGCCTCCTGCAAATTGTCTCATGTGAGTGTACAACGGCGCGAGTCGGTGGGGCCAGGCCTTCAATCATTGAGGCTTGGCAGTGTTTTTTACTGAATGTACGTGATTATTTAAAGGAGTGACTTTTGTGTTCTTGTTGTCCTTCCCTCTCTCCCTCCCTTTTGATTGAACTTTTAGATGTTGAGTATGTGTCTGCTGTTTTGTTTTGTTTTATTTTGGATATTTTGTTGTGTTTGTAAAAAAAAAATGAAAATAAAAAATTGTTGATAACAAAAAAAATAAAATGTGAAAACATACAATTTACTACACTTTCCTGCAGCGCTGCAGTTTTAATTTTATGTTCTTTTAATTCAGCTACGAGGTCATGCTGTGACTTATCGATTTGCCGTTGGTCACACGGTGTCACGTGATGTGAATTCGCATGGCAGAGTTCACCAAGCTTGAACTTTGGAACGCAGTGAAATGCGAAAACTTTTCGCACAGGCGTGCGTTTCCGGTCTGACGCATTCGCATGCGTATGAATGGAAGTCAGTGGAACGAAAAGTGCAGTGTGAGCGCCCCTTTACTCTAGCATGCAGTACTTGTGTTTTCTCAAGTTTTAACGATGTGAACATTTTCATTAACCCTGGGGTGTCCAAACCTGCTCCTGGAGGGCCAACATCTTACACAGAAGTTTCTAGAAATCCTGAAGACTCTTGATAGCTGGTTCAAGTGTGCTTAATTGGGGTTGCAGCTAAACTGCAGGACAGTGGCCTTCCAGAAACAGGATTGGACATTCCTGAACTAACTGCTTTACCAGTGCTCCAACTGCTGCTAGTTCTTCTTACATGGATTAATGGTTTGGCTCCATGCTGGATACATGGGGATTATAACGTTTGACACAATGCAGGAGATAAAAATATCCTACAACTGTTTCTCTTATATACGAGGGAAGTCAGCCATGTTGAGGTTGCACTGTGTTGCTTTATAGGCTGGAAGATGTTTCTTCTTACCTTCAGATCCTTGTTGAGGCCGATGATAGCAGTGGGTGTGAAGGCCAGAGACAGGAAGTGAGAGAGCGGGAACCAGAACCAAAACTGGGTGAAGACCAAGAGACCCACCACAGATGGCATGTGGGTGTGGCCTGTGCGTGACTGCAGAGAGATCGTCACATTACGACCACCTGAGAAGAATCAGAAAGATGGAGTGTTAGCAAGCTCCTCTGGACCTCCAACCAGCCTCTTCATTAGCAAAGTTTCAACAAAAGAGGTCTGCTGTCAATAGTGTAGAAATCCATGAAGCGCCACTCACAAATCACTTATTTTTTTAAGATTTAATTTTGGCGTTCTGTCTTTATTACGATAGGACAGTGTAGAGTAGAGAGGAAGTGAAGTGGGAGAGAGAGGGGGGCCGTGGGACCATGGGGAAAGGTCCTCAAGCCGGGATTCGAACTTGGGACGCCCGTAACGCAACAGCATTATATATGTCGTTGAACTGCCCATTAGGCTATCGGCGCCGACTCACAAATCTCTTTTAAATCAATCAGCTTTCTGTTGGCCAATGCAGCAAATTAGCAAAATCTGCACTGAAATCTTTCGCTCTTACACAAAACTCCAAATTGTGCAGATACCTACTTAAATGATTGGACTTTGCCTGCAATATTTCGCCTACCAGTGGTAAATGAGACCACACCTTAAGTGGATGTTTTTTTCCAGAATCAACAATGTTGTGGACCAGACTTTATGCTTATATTTAAAGGTCTGTCTTGTTAATATTACAAGGTACATTTTTCAGCATTGCAAAGGCCACACAAATTTGATGCTGATACAGGAATGGGATATTAATAGGAGATGATGTGAAGGTCAAGGCCAAAGACTCCTCCACCCTCAAACTGCATGATGAGCAGACAATAACAGGAGTGAGGGATGAGTGCCAGGCCGGAAAGGGGTGTGGATATGTCCATAATGCATTTTTAAAGAAGATGAATGGAGAGAGGTTTAGTATCATCAGTTTCGAGGATCAATCTGGCTCAGAATGATGGCATCGTAGACAATAGCATACTTCTGTCACAGCCCATTAAATAATCAGACTGCCAGTTTCCTGTTGGCATCTACTGCAATTGCATAGGGAAATTGTGGCCTATATTGTTTGTTTTGACTGCAGTGACTTAAATCATGCTATGTCATATGTGAGAACCAATGAGCCAAGAGTTCAAACTCTACCAAACCAGGCCATGAAACAAGCGAGAATAAAAGAAGACTTCAAAATGTTATTCAGGCATAATTTCAAGAGAACTTGCCATTTTCAATTACTGTAGCTTCAAGAGCTTTCAGCAGTCCCTAGGTATTACTAGTGCATTTTCTTATAAAACCTAGTGAGGTGCCTACATAGGCAGCATTTTAAGGCATCATAGGCATGTCCTTGACACAAAGGCTCTTCCATAAACTAAGCAGCATACTTGTTAAACGATACCTTTGTTTGGATACATTTTAAAGCAACAATCCCACAATATACCGTGACACACTGAAATCCTTCCGATTTGGTGGAACAAGCAGGGAAAAAAATAAAAATGAATCACTCATACAATACCAAAAACTATCAATAAAAAAGTTAATTACTCAATATTTGTTTGTGGTGTCCATTTGTGTTTATGAAAGTACTTTCGTTAGCTTAGCCATATGCTAACATCAATCTCAAATATTTATGTGCTATGTTATGCTCACTGGACTATTACAATGTTAGCTTACCAAAGTGTCAAAATCCAAAATTTGAGCAATGTGTATTATTATGCCTATTAAATTATTGTGACGTTAGTTTAACACTTTGTTGTGTGTGCCTTTTTTTTTTTTTGCTTACTGGATCATTTACATTTTACATTAATATCATGCTAATATCAAACTTGAACATTTGAGTACGCGGTGTATTTTTATGCTTACTGAAATATTGCAGTATTAGCTAAGCAACATGCTAATGTCAATGTATACTAAAATCAAATGAAAGTTGTGTGCTTTCCGCGATGTGCACTATTTGTGTAGCACATGGAGTTGCTGCCAATGTAGTGTACATTGTATGCTGTAGACAGGAAGGCAAATTTTTTTTTTTATATATTTATGTTTTTATAAATTTAAATTAAGTGTTCAGGCATGGACCCCTCAGTGAAACCTTGAAATCCCCCATATTAAGAACTGTCGCCCAACTGTAATACAAATAATTAGGATGCAACACCATCCCAGCATGTCCTAAATTCAATTACTGTGGGCAAAAACAATATTCCATATGAAATACTCTCTCGACTAACCTGTACTGGGTTTGTACACAAGCTGATATTTGGGAAGCTGGGGGCAAGAGCATCTTGAAGGTCGATGCATTCTTTCAATATTAATAGGCAAGCACCCCTGGGACTGAGTGAATGACATTTGCTTGTAGTGGCATGAAGATGTGGTGCTATCTTGTTTCGCATGCCACATTCTTGTCACGATCCTATCAGCATTTTATCACAAAGCCTTTAACGGACTTACCTGCCCTGACATGCATACAAAAGGTTTGTTTTCACCCTCACATTTAGCACAGAACACCCAACCATTCAGTTATTTGAGATAAGACTCTACAAAGCACATTAACCCAGACAGAAAAAAATAAAAAGTAAAATTGGCAATATCTATATTTCCACATATATTTTAGAGCTGACTTAAGAGACCTCAAACTGTTAACTTGAACCCAAAACCAAAAGGAATAAAAGAAACAAGAGATTATATTACATACTGAGTTATTTTAAAATAAATTAACCTATTTAAAGTTTTATTTTTTTGTATTGTGACCTTTTTATTTAGTATTTATTTAATATTTTAATTAGTGCTGGGCAACGATTAACTGCATCCAAAATAAAAGTTTTGTTTATATAATATGTGTGTGTGCGTGTGTGTGTACTGTGTATATTTATTATGTATATATAAAGACACATACACAATATATATTTTGAAAATATTTACATGTATATATTGATATTCATATACTTTATATTATATATAAATATTGCATATAAACATATATTTTTTTAACATATATACATGCATGTGTGTGTATTTATATATACATAATAAATATACACAGTACACAGATATATTTTGTACACAAAAACTTCTATTTTGGATGCGATTAATTGTTGCCCAGCACTAATTTTAATGCATACTGAAAAACACTGCAATACAATGGCTTTTTGTTGGATAAAGCGCACATTAAAAAGATACTTCAACAAATTCTACTAAGCATTTTTCCTTTATATTCGATTAATGAGAATAAGGTAAGGCAGAATTCAAATAAATAATGAAATAAATAAATGAAATGAAGCACATGGAAGTCTAGTCCAGAAACCTTAAGTATTGCCATCTGATACTGACCTGCATCCAGGATGCCCAGAGCCAGAATGGCCCCGAATTTGGCCATCACGTCATCGTGCTTGTCATTGATCACCTTTGAATAGAGCTGTCGAAACTGGTTCACCTATGGAAAGAAAGAGCTAATGTACAGCTGATCTCTGATATACGACAACTGTGGTTTTAAATTAAACAATGAACGAGAACAAGAAACAACAAACCAGAAATATCCAAGATGTGAAATCAAAACTTACCTTATTTTAAATGTTTCTGGTCTTATGCCATAATTTAAAAGATGGTTTCTCAGGGATTTGACAAGGTCAATACAGATTCATGTGTGAAATGACTTCATTAGCTTTCCAAAATATTAAAGAAACATTTAGATTCTGGTTCAGAGGTAACCACATGATTAAATGAAATCTGTTCTAAGGCATTTATGAGAATCATACTCTGCTTTCGCTCCCCAAATTTTAAGGCCAGGCTCATAAAACATGTGGCTAGCATGAATTAAAGTCTGCCCGGAAGGGATGTTTAACAAATGATTGCCATTATTACAACTCCAGCCTTTTATTACACCATACAACAGGGATTTCAAATCAATTTTACTTTCATGTGGCCATAAAATTCGCAGCCCAGTAATAATCCTGTGGTAAAACCAAAGGAAAACCACCCCAAGAAACAACCAAATGTACCGTGACTACACAACCACATTGTAGAAATTATTCGACAAAGTCTGATATTATAAAAGGTGAATATTTATGACTTTAGGCGCGTACTAGAATCTATAATAAACAGTAAAATGACAGACTATTGTTCATTTTCAGTCTGTGTAGTCTCTCAAGCCCACAAAAACTTCCTCTAGCTAATGTACATCCATTAATCTGGAACCTCATTGGTGCAACATGCGATCCACATGAATCCACATCCATTAAACATTTACTGTGATTTTGTAGCTTTGTGCCACATATTGAAGTCAGGCAAGGACTGAAAATTTCTTCTTTTTTTAACACTTACGAGTCCCAAGAGCCAAATAATTAACCCGAACCACCCAAAGTCACCCATTCCCCTTACCTTTGGACAGGTGACCTCCGTCTGCTGGATCATGATCAAAGCCGAGGCGATCAGCGCGCCCTGTCTTACGTAATTCACCGGGTCATTGGTCATGGGCTCCAGGAGATTGATTGCTTCCTGTTGAAGGAAATCAAAGGAAGCATATGAATTACGATTATGGAAAAACATATCCTGACGCAGCATGCTGAATGGTTTAGCCTAAACCACAAATCCATCACATTCCCAAGTATCTAATCATCTTTGACTTTGAGGAATAGTAATATGGCAGACCTGAAAATACAGAAGGGACGTAGCCATGTTAATTTGTCTACTTAAAGGGATAGTTCACCCAAAAATGAAAATTCTGTCATCATTTACTCACCCTCAAGTAGTTCCAAACCTGTATGAATGTCTTTTTTTCTGCTGAACACAAAGGAAGATATTCTGAAAAATGTGGGAAACAGAGCAGTTCTGGGGCACCATTGACTTCCATAGTATTTTTTTTCCTACTATGGAAGTCAATGGTGCCCCAAAACAGCCTGGTTACAAACTTTCTTCAAAATATCTCCCTTTGTGTTCGGCAGAACAAAGAAATTCATACAGGTTTGGAACTACTTGAGGGTGAGTAAATGACAGAATTTTCATTTTTGGGTGAACTATCCCTTTAAGATTCACCAGCCACAGAGAAAGAAAGACTGCATGATAGTGGTGTAACGGTACACAAACATGACGGTTCAGTTTTGACGTCACGGTTCGGTATGGTTTTCGGTACAGCAGGGGGAAAAAAACTAAACATAAAATTGTTTTGTTTTTTTAAACAGTGGTTTACGGAACAAATGTATCTTTCTTTAAATAAATTCAATTATAATTAATTTTCCTAGGGATAAAAATTTACCTCAGCTTATGCTCTACACTATAGGGAGCCCTTTTACATCACTAGCTTACAATTAACAGAAATTCAATTATATACAAACAAACAAACAAACAAACAAACAAACAAACATGTAAATTGCACATAATGCAGTTTTTAAATTAACTTCTAAATTATAAGATTTCTATTTGTTTTTGAAATATATTGATTTACACAGTGGCTGCCATAACTTGTTTCATAACACATTTATTTAAACATACATTAAATCAGGGGCACTCAACAGGCGGTTGTAATATTGTAAAATATTAGGCAGTTTGATTTTTTTTTTTTTATTATTAAATGTAGCCTATACAATCGCAGTAGTAAAAGCTGCTCGATCTTTGCAAGCGCTGTAACTAGGGCTGTGCGATATGACGATATATATCGGATGGACGAAATAAAAAGTCTATCGTTTCATATTATGTTCTATCGTTTATTTCGTGGTGTCGCAAAATATATTGTTTATGGTACTTTTTCATCATTTGGATGACTGCGATCTTTACACGCCACCATGGGGCGTGAAGGGGAGACAGAACCAGGTGGAGAACGACCAGAACTAAACGAGGGACTACATCTGTAGCATGGGCACGCGTCTTTAAGCACTGCAGTTTTAAAACAACCGATTTTAAGCTGTTGAAACGCAAACAACAGAGCTAGGTGTGCACCGTCTCTGTTTCTGTCTGAGAGGACCGCGCTTTTTTTTTTTGCCGCTTTATTGGCTTTGAACGATTACATAAACACACTTATGCGTCAGAATCCCCGTCTTCGCAAGTATCCTCATAAACACAGCGATTTAGGTCTTAAGAAAGAAAACAGCTGCAAGAGAAAACGCATATGTAACAGTGTATTGGATCCGGACTTCGGTCTTAAAGGGGAAGCGGTCCAATATTCGTTCTGTCTGCCATTCCTATTAATCATAGCACATTGCTAGAAAATCTCTCACTGCTCTTGACTAAATCACTTTTGTAACTTTAATAAGAAGAAATTAAAAAAATAATAATAATGATATATTTATATATATGAATAGAATCTATACATAATACACATGTTAATTATATATATCATAGATAGATAGATACAGCACTAACTATCTATGATAGATATAATTAACATGTATTATGTATATATTCTATACATATATATAAATATTATTTTTAAAAAATAATAATAATAATTATATATTTATATATATGTATAGAATCTATACATAATACATGTGTTAATTATATCTATCATAGATAGATAGATATAATTAACACAGTGAAGACTAATTAATTTACACAATGTATGTAGCTTTTCTTATTTATTGTAGTTTTTTGTCCTATTGCTTGCAATTAGTTTCTTATTCTTATTTTATCACTGACTGTTTATTTATCTTCAGTGAGCTTGAGTTTTTTTTGTCTCTTTTTAGGCTTGTATTAGTTTGATATTGACATTGGTGACAAGAATTATGAAAATTCTATAGTATCAAAGATTTTAATATCATAAAAACCTTTTTAAAAGAAAAAAATTACTATATCATGATATATATCGTTATCGTGATATAAAATTAGTCATATCGTGATATAAGATTTTGGTCATATCGCCCACCCCTAGCTGTAACTAACCTCACGCGGCACGCCCCAAACAACTTAAAAGAGAAGCGCTGTCCAACAAAAGAGGACAACATGATTTTACTCCACAACATCAGTCGAGTGTTTGAAATAACTTCATTTTGTGAGGTGATGTGCAGTTTTTGTCACAGAACGTGGCAGATAATATATTCTATACGGTAAAGGCAATGTCGATTATCATTGGATTATAAATATACTTCATTATTATGAAAATACCAGAGATGGCTTGAAGAACACAGTTAAACCATATATTGTCGCGTCGTATGTTTACTGTCGTATTGTATACTTAGGGCTGGGCTATATGGCCAAAAAAATTATCACGATAATTTTCATATCAGTCGATATCGATAATTATCACGATAAATGTCAAAACTTTATTTCTTTCAAATTTAAACCCAGAATTTTGCTCCAAAGTGAAAGTTGTAGGAACCAGACCATTAATTTTCCTTAAAATTAGTGCTGTCAATCGATTAAAAAATTTAATCGCGGTAATCACAGTCTTGGACTGTGATTAATCATGATTAATCACAAATTTAAAATACTAGGATTTACCTGTAAATGTGTTGAAATATACAAATGCAAGACAAACTAGTTTAAGGAAACATAACCTTTCACACCTCCGCCAGGTATGAGACATAATCCTTATTATTATTTTATCATTATTCATTTGTTTTTATTCAGCCATTATCAGTCTTTATACTGGCAATAAAACGTTTACCAAGCCACATCACTTCAATCCCAGTATACATTTACACAACTATTATCAAAAGTATTTCTAAATAAATACAACAAAACATTTTCTTGCGACCTAACGTGAAATATTATGACAAAATGCATTATGAAGAAGAATTAGACCTGTTCTGCAGGGACATTAGAGCTAACATTAGCATCATAAGAATTTATGAGACTAATAGTACACTTTTACTCAGAACTCACTTCAAACCACCATCGAGTGTTTGTAATAACGTCCTTTTGCGATCACATGTGGAATTTGGTTGTTTACTGTTGTTAAAATATGCTTTTTATAACCTTTTATATCGCTGCAAAAATGAGCATTTCAGATGTAAGTTACACATTCATCTCAAGAAAATCACATAGAAACCATTTCCTATCGTAATCGTGTGTTTATTATCTTATATAATCTATAGTGGCTGTTGTCATGTTTATTTCTGCTGTGTTGTATGCTGTGGCTGAAACTCACGTTGTTTGTGATGTTACAACCGCCTCTCCGCTCTTAAGTTGCCAGGTATACATTCCACGTATGATACACATTAGTAAAAGGATCTATTTTTATTTGTCTATATACACTTTGGGCGGCCGCGGTAGATTATATAAGTAGCCCAAAAAATCACAACCCTCAGCTCTGTAATCTTTCCTGCGACTGCATTTTCAAAATAGCCCACGAACACTTGTGCCGTTACCCTGGCAACACTGTTCGCTGTACCCTCATCACACACTGATAGATAACCTTCCGCGCTGTGATGACGGGAAGAAGTTGGGCTCAAACCTTATCAAACGATTAATTTGCGTAAAAAAAATATTAACGCGTTAAATTTTTTTGATTAATCACATGAGTTAACGCGTTAACTTTGACACCCCTACTTAAAATAAATATCTAACTAGAAAAATTAATTTCTTAGTTGCTGCATGTTCTAATGAGTGATATCGTTTCAAATCAAGAAACAGGTTTGGGTTGCCTGATAATATTAATAATAATAATATCACTTTTTTGTCTCTTAGAAATGCACATTTGATAGTAGCTTGAGTTAGGATGCAGAGGTACATTTTTGTTCATTTTTAAAATCAGTAACATCTGTAAAAATTGTAGCAGCCTCAGTTTTATATGGTTATATTTATTCTGATCAAGTTTTTTTTATTAAGCATTGGTCTCCCATAGTAGCATACATTTAAATCATGATAAACAGTTAAAAGCACACATATAACACCTCAATACCATGGTAAAAATATAACTATATGGTTTTTAGGTAGCCTATTTGTATGAAAAACATTCAGTATAAATGCACACATGCTATAGCTTAATCACAAATGCATACATTATAATTATACACCATTACTCCTGTAATAAAATTCAGTGTGAATATCCCACATTTGTGCCACAATACCATTACTACAGTAAATCCATGGTAAATGATGGCGGTGTGTAGACTGAAAAGCCTTCTGACTGTCTTATTACACACAGTGTTTCTCCTGTTTGGCTATAAACTAGTTTAAATCAAGGAGTCATTTGTGTTCATCGCTGAATTCAAGCGCTTCACACTGGATCTCACAGCGCTGTTTAATGCTCGTGTGACCGAATGCATCTGCTCTAGTGAGCTTGCGCCGCGCGGCAGTTTGAACTTTGATCCGAGCGGATAAACGGTCCGTGTGGCGCGATTCAAATGAGTCGCACTGTTTCGTTCCGCTTTTGGCGCATAAACATTATATCGAACATTTATCGAACTCTTCATATCGTTTTATCGAGGAAAATTATATCGCAATAATTATCGTTATCGAATTATCGCCCAGCCCTATGTATACTGTTGGATATTTAAATAAATAGCCAGATCGCAAACAGATTCAATCACCCACGCAATCTTGTTCATAAATGGACAGGATTCATATGTCTATTAAAGCCTTAAATCACAATGTAACGTTCAAATCTGCGCTCGCGCTGCCGCTGATCCAGAGAGAGAAGTTTACCTATATGAAACATCTTTACAAATCATCTTTTATATCGTTATTTCTGTGTTACAAACATTAAAATAATCACAGAAGTACTGGAATAAAAGTTTATAGTTCGGATATAAACACTGCTGTCAACAGAAGCGATCAAAATAGAATAAATCACCTTTTTGAAAGTGATGATGCTTCAAATAAAGATTGTATCAATTACAATGTAACGCCAGCAGGTGGAGACAAGTGACTTAAAATGAGATTCATTAAAAAAATATTGATTCATTCAGGAATGAAACAAGTGAAATATGTATGAGCAAGTCATGAAGTTACGAGTTATGAATCATTTGTTTAACTCTTTTTATCAATTCGTTGAATATTGTATTCTATAAATAGACTGCAGCAATTTTTTCTAGAAACTAGTAAATTACATGTTATTTTGTTTAGTTGTCTGTTTTTTTTCCAGAATCATAGTGGGAGAATAGTGATATCTATTTTAAAAATAAAATATTGATACAATATAGTTAATATAAACATGAAAAATAATACTTCTTTCTAAAGTACTTTGTGAACTATATTTGCTCAATGTTTTTAGTTTTAGCATTTTGAGTTGTTCAATACTCTGAGTATGAATTCAAATTTTTTTTTGCATCAATATAGCAAAACAAACTTTTAAATCAAACTTTGCTCAGTCTTATTTTAAATAGGACAAGGACAAGCAAGACTTAGATGAGTAATAAACTGCATTTTTAAATCAGTAAATCTGCAAATATTGTCTTAAATAAAGTCTGACGATGCAAACTGTAATTCGTGGCCCTTCGCATCGTATGTAGTTTAAATGCGGCCCGCTTGGCCTCTGAACTTGAGTACCCCTGCAGTAAATAGTTAAGACATCACTAACAGGTAAAGAAAAATATAATGAGTATATATAGTAGGGCTGCTCGATTATGACAAAAATCATAAACAATGATTTTGGTCAATATTGTAATCACAGTTATTTAACATGATTATTAGTGGGCCATATAACCAAAAAAAAAAAAAAAATGTAATGCAAGTCTAAAGTATTCAGTTAACAGCCTATAGAAATTGAATAATCAAATGTAAAAAAACAGCATAGTCTGAATTAAACTTCCTTTGTTTCTTATTAAAGCTACAAAATACCTTCTGTGAAGAGCAGTGAGTGATTTTGTCTGTGTCTTTTGTTGTTTGATTAATATTAAGCCCACAGTCGGCAGCAGGAATATTAGGCTGCTGTCACTTTAAGAGCCGCACGGAATTTACTGTTACACACATATTTTCATTCTCATCTGTTTACATTAATTTGTTACATAACCGACGAGGGTTTACATGAATAATCACCAAGCGCCGCATTTTGACACATTTTTGCGTGTATTTGACCGTTTAGGCGCATACGTTCAGCTAAAAGATGACTTTACATGTCCGTGCTCTGTTCCGTGTGCAAGCCTCCTGAGGAACAGCGCAAGTTCTTTTTTGCGCTTTTAAAAACATTAATAAATCTAATCAACTTCAATAACTTAAGCACGTCCCATTTTGCAAAAGTCACGATTTTACTGATTTTCACGTAAAAATTTACTTTTATGGAGGAGTGAAAGCGCACCGCTGGAAAGGGGGCGGAAAGGGGCGCAATAGTTTTCTCAATTATTATATTTTCATAATTGTTGGTGGCCGAAATCAAAATTGAAACTGAATTTCGATTAATTGCATAGCCCTAATATACAGTAGTCCAATTTTTCACGAAATGCTCTTCTCTAGATTTATTTTGTGAACTAACGAGCTGTGTGATGACTTGCCTGATGTAAATGAAATGCTACGTGACATTTTATTTAGAAGCTGTTTTATTGACGTCTTTTTGTGGTTGAAACACTGATTGAGCAATTACGTGAGGCATGAGATGTTCATTTATGTTTATTTCACGGTAAAACTAGTTTTCCACGCTGCCGTTTGAACTGAGGCATTTATATAGCAATCTGTCACACGACAAAAAGTGCCAAAACGGCATTTATTGTTTGAATTTCCTGAAAAAAAAATGGATGTAATTTAAAAGACGAGACTTCGTTTATCAAAAGTAACAATATATAAAACTGCAAGTTTCCAATGAAGTTCCACTCATGCAGTGGTTAAAACAATGCTGTATTTGTTCGGTATACATGCGTACCGAACTGAGAGACCCGCACCGAACATTTTCGGTACGAATACGTGTACAGTTATACCCCTAGTGCATGAACTTTCCATCCTTTAGTTTGGCTTGTTTAAGATGGGTATCTAGTGTCACATTTGATCTTTAAGTTAAAAGCCAAACCATTTTAAATTACAACTACACTGAAGACAGAGCCCAAAACAGCAAATTTGGCTCACAGATCACTGAGAGCTAAGGTAACATTACACAACATACAGTACCCCATCATTATGCATATTTCCGTGAATTAGAGTCAGCAGTTGTTTGGAACGATTAATTCAAAATAAAGCCAGTTTGTTTGACAGATGGAGCCAAAAAAAGGATTGTGTCGGGACAGCAAAAGCAGAAATTATATTGCAGTAAAACGACCAGGTGTATAAATTAAAGACCCAAAGCTGAATTTGTGACCAATTTAAACGGCCTGACAGAATTGAAAGTGTGGGAGATCTTGGCTCGCCACAAAACCGCCCATGACTGTATTTGGGCACCTGAGAGGGATTTGGATTAGAGTTATTATAAGTTAAATAGTCAAGACCAATCTTCATATTCCATTTTTCCAGCTCACCCAACGAGGGAGTTGAGTGGTTAATGGCTACAACATCGTCCAAGGCATCGGTTTTAATCTCATCTCCACTCGAGTGGTAAATGTGCCATCTGTGACTCTTCCACTGATAATGCAATTAGTCGCAGAACCAACCTGAGCATGCCGAAGAGCCAATAACATCACTCAGGATTGTTGTAAGACAGTTCAAACATCTCTCTTGGGTCCTGGCAGATCCTGCTCAGCTGTCTTACACACTCGTTTAATAATTTTCAGCCGTCTAACCTTTAACAGTCATATCAGGGCTCCAGACTGTGACTAAAATGGCCACAAATGCAACAACAATGAATGAACAAAAACTGATGTTGTTGATATATTAGAAGTTACAGTATACTCATAGGAGGCGATACATACCATATAACAAATCTCAACTGCCTGAATTTTTCCGTAACAAAACGTTACTATATTAAATCGCAGAACTCTTTACATGAAGTTATATATACACACAAGTATGCCCAACTTTATCTGCACACATACACTGTAGTCGCATAGGGCGAGATACACTATTTTGCCAAAAGTATTGGGTCTCCCCCTTCTAATGAACAGGTTTGACTACTTTAGTAATTTCTATGAGTACAAATCTTAATGTTAAAGCATATAATGATATTCTAGGAAATTGTGTGCTTCTAATATTATAGCAACAAAAAAAGTATTGGGACACCCCCTTCTTTAGAACAGAAAAATGCACTTCCAAATCTGTGGCAACAACGATGGGAACATAATTCATGTATTTAAAAATTGTATTTCCATCTCTGTTGCAACAGTTTTGGAAGTGTCTAAAATGACTGTACCCATATGTACAAGTCATTGGTGTTTGGTGATGAGTTTTTGGCTCAAGGTCTGCATTTACAGTCACACCAGAGGTGTTAAACTGGGATTAGGACTTGGTTTTATGCAGACCAGTCAAGTTCTTCCACACTGACTGAATCAATCATTTTCTTTTTGAACCTTGTCTTATACACAGAGGCATTGTCATGTTAGAATAGAAAACTGTCCAAACTGTTGCTATAATATTAGAAGCACACAATTTCCTAGAATATCATTATTTACTTTAACATTAAGATTTGTACTCATAGAAATTACTAAAGTAGTCAAACCTGTTCATTAGAAGGGGGTGACCCAATACTTTTGGCAATATAGTGTATATTGTATATACACAATATATACATATCATATCTATATAACGTCACAAGCTATAACACGTCCAGCTCTAATCTACTAAATGCGACTGTAAGGCATGAAGATATTACAATATTCTATATATTAACATCATGAGTTTATGTAAAGGTGCTTTGAAAGAATGTTGTGAAAAACGTTATACAAATAAATAATAAATCTGACATCGTAATAACTCTTGACATCGTTATATTGCATGTCCTATTTGTGCACAAATGACTCGTATAACAGTATTTATAAATCTAGCTTAATGTTAATTTCTTACATTTTAAGTTGCATAAATTAGGGCTGTCAAATAAAAAAATTATAATTTTGAATATTCGTCGAATTTAAACTAAAAATCCACATTCGAATGCAAAAACATTGCATTCGAATTTTAGGTGTCCGTCAGGCTGCCTTATAGGTGGCGCACAAGATGCGATGACGATGTAGGTGTCGTTGCATTTTAATGCTTTTTTTTAGCCTATCCAGTTGAACCCACTGGATGCGGCGCTGCTCATTCAAAATTTTTGAGGAAAAAGAGAACATCAATGCAGAGAAGATCTTGTTTACGTCAAAACTGAAACCAAGCCGTTCACACAGAACACATATTTATCGCATTTTCTAGAGGGACATCTATCACCGTTGCACTCGTGTCTCGCACAAGAGAGCCGCATGTTTAGAAAACCAAGTAAAATTAATGTAAGTTCAACTTTTAAAAAACATGTTTCGAGACTTTATGGCAGTTTTTCTGCATCCCATGTTTTTAAATGAAAAAAGTGCTCTTTGTGTTTGGTTTTTGGTCCTTTGTATTAAACCAGGGCTGTCCAAACTCGATCCTGGAGGGCCGGTGTCCTGCAGAGTTTAGCTCCAACTTGCCTCAACACACCTGCATGGAAGCTTCTAGTATGCCTAGTAAGAGCTTGATTAGCTGCTTCAGGTGTGTTTAATTAGGGTTGGAGCTAAACTCTGCAGGACACCGGCCCTCCAGAACCGAGTTTGGACAGCCCTGTATAAAACTATACATTCATACATGATGCTTTTTGTTTCTAATAGTTTAAGCTACATAATTAATTATATATGGTTTATAAACATTATTTTAAACATTAATGTTATTTTTATTGCTCTGAAGAAACGTGCATTAGTAATATTTAGCTTGATGCGCCCTCTTGTGGCCTCAGGAGAGAAGCCAAAAGCTTTTTATTCCCCCTAACAGAAATTATGCCTTTTAAATTCGAATATAATTTGAATATTGATAATATTTTAGTACAAAATTCGAATTTAGTTTTTCAGCCAATTTGACAGCCCTAGCATAAATTAACATTACAATTATTAGTTATAAACAAAAATGTATTAAACTAATATATTGGTAACATTTTACAATAAGGTTCCTTTTGTTAATATTAGTTAACCACATTAGTTAACGTAAACTAACAATGAAAAATACTTCTAAAGCACTTATTAATCTTAGTTAATGTTGATTCCAACATTTAATAAAACATTATTAAAATCAAAAGTTGTATCTATTAATACTATTAAACAGACCTGAGCTAACATGGACAAACAATGAACAGCTGCATTTTTATTAACTAATTATTAACTAATTAACTACTTAACTTATTAACAACGATTAATACACTACAACAACTGAATTCGTCATAGTTAGTTAGTTAATGCATTAAATATAGAACCTTATTTTAAAGTGTTACCAAAATATCTATACACAGCAGGTATATTTTAACTGAATATTAACCTAGATGAAAGCAGTTTAAAAGTTCACATCATCTACTGTTCATTCCATTGTTTACATTTATTTTAATATTTGAATTAATATTTACCATGTAAAATAAAAGCGTTGTTTTTCATGGTACTGAATTTTTTTTCTGTACTAACATAAACTGAATTCATTAAATGTATTAAGGTAATTCAATGAAACCGAGTACAGATACAGTATTCATCAAAACTCACCTTGTTCCCAGTGCCAGCACAACAGATGCCCAGAGCCATTGCAGCACCGCAGCGGACGTGAGGATTGTAGCTCTCAGACAGCAGAGAAACCACACTGGGACATTGTTCTGGAGTCCTGTAGACACAAACACAAAACACTTGAAGCAAAGACCATCCATTTATCCAAACGGTTTATTTTCTCTGACAGTAATACTTCAGATCTACTGAAGGAATGCGAGGCTTTAGTTGTTTGTACAAAGTTTATGCAAAGGCACTATTAAACTGGTGTGCAGCCAAACAAAAAATCTAACTCGATAAAACAGTACAGGATGGTTATTTCGGTTTCCATTCATTAAGCATATCTGAAGTATGCACATGAGTTTATTATGGACAAGACCATAAAATTATGGCAATGGGAATGTTAGGCCATAAATTTGACGAGACTTTCTGGCCTAATATTTTGTACTTCGGTACAAAGGCATAATAGATGTTTTATTGTTCAAAATGTGGTTCATTGGCTTTTAATACATTTGAATGAAATGTATAGAAAGCTTCTCTATGAACATAAATATCCATTTATATGCAAACTCGATCAGTGTTGAGGAACATACTCACTCAGTTTACCAAGTTACAAGCCAATTAACAAGATTCAATTTGTTAAACTACAGTTAAGCTAGCTTACATTTAAAAAAATAAAATAAAAATCTAAATAGCTATAGTACAAGTAGGGCTGGGCGATTATTCGATAACGATAATTATCGTAATATAATTTTCCTCGATAAAACGATATGAAGAGTTCGATAAATGTTCGATATAATGTTTATGCTCCAAAAGCAGAACGAAGCAGCGCAACTCATTTGAATCGCGCCACACGGACCGTTTATCCGTTCGGATCAAAGTTCAAAGTGCCTTGCGGCGCGAGCTCACTAGAGCAGAACGGCTCTGGAGCAGATGCACTCGGTCACACGTTAAATGTGAGCCTAAATCATCACAATTAAAAGAACCAAAGACTTAAACTACTTCAGTCTGTGTGCATTGAATTTATTTAATTCACGAGTTTCACAATTTGAGTTGAATTACTGAAATAAATGAACTTTTCCACGACATTCTAATTTATTGAGATGCACCTGTAATTATGTTTTAGTTTAGCGTAACATCGGTTAATAAAACCGCGTCATTTTGCAATTTTTTTATCAACATTTATAAAATAACGCAAAAGTTTTGTGCAAATTAGAAATGGAAACACAGATATTGTTAAACTCCAATCTAGATCCAATCTAAAAAAAAAAAAAAGATCAAATATCAAACTATACATAAGACGTATATCTTTTTTCTATGTAAACATGGCAATGAAATCTAATAAATATCTAATCTTTAAATCTGACTAATCTGATTGACATGGATAATTTGACTGACAGATAGCAATATGCTCAGAGATTAATTGTGCAAAACCAGATTTGTATAGGTTGTGTAATACCAGGTTGACTTAAAATAAACGGAATTAAATTTAAAGTTCAGTTTTGGTCCAGAGCAACAAAAAATACAATCTTGTCAGTAATAACAGGCAACATGTCCAGTTGAGGCAACTGCTTGAAACGGCCAAACCTTTTCTGTGGGAAGCTAATCCACAACTTTGTACTCGCATACAAATGCCAACTAGCAATAAAAAAGGATTTGACTTAATCTTTCATCAGGCTGGAATTAATGTGTTGCACTGGATATCAAGGGCCGAACTTGGCAAGCTGGGAAATACAGTTTCAAAGTTGAAGTTGGAAACCTTCTTTACAAATACAAATCTTGGCCAGGGTCTTATACTCATTGACAGCCATTTATTCAATCTAATCCTGACTGCTCATTTGGGTTTTAGAGGCTCATCTCAGACTGGAGCTTCATTTGTTTTCACACAGAAATCTAGATTTTCCTTCAAAAGGTTCTGGTATTCATTCATAACCACTTGCCAATTTGATAAAAAAATCATTTAGGCATTTACAAAAATAAAAAGTACAATGTTTGCGTTCCACACTATATACACATGCCTATGCATAGTACAACAAAACTAACGAAAAAGTACTAAACGTATTAATAATAAATAAAAAAAAAACACTTTACATGTACAACTTGCACTTGCTCAATGTCAAAGATCACTGTCCCCAAAAAGCTTGTATCTATATATATCTATATCTATTAGTTGAACTAGGTATTGCAGTCCAAATTCAAAATATTGGAGACGTTTTTTTTCACCAGCCCCTCCTCCTCAGACTTGACGCACGCGCAGGATGCCAGATTAAGGACACCAACAGGAACGAGCGCACATGACGATGAATGAAATTAAATACGCTGTGTTTTCCTCCAACTGGCAACCCGCGGTGCCGAAATACAATTGGGTAAACTGGCAGTGGGCGGGTTTCACAAACCATAACAAACACAGACATTCCGGGCCGGAACGCACATTTTCAAAGGAGAATAACTGACTGTAGCATTGTTTTTCAGATAAACAAGTATGTTAACTTGGCATGTTTCCTAAATGTCTGCAAGCATATTATGGTATTTTTATGCTTTAGTAGAGTCAAAATCCTTCATACAGCACCTTTAAGTTCAGTCTCTGCCTTAAATTTTTAATGTTAAGTAGGTGAAATGATATTTAAAGTGTAGGAACAGGGTTATCATTAAATAACTAAAACCATTAAAAATGTTGGCTTAAAATAAATTAAAGAAATATTAAAAAATAATAAATTATTACTACTAGTTGCCAAGACATAATTTTAACAGCTCAAATTAAAAAGAAAAGTATATATATTTTATTTTTTAAATTCAAAATATTAATAAAAACAATAATAGTACATCAAATGATACTATTATAACAACCCCTTTAATCGTTTAAAAAAGCATCCAGAATGAGCCTCTGGAATCTAGACAGAGCCGTAATTTTAAGCCTTTTTATGGGTCACTACATAATTCTATGTACTTCAAAATTATAACTCGACTTTCAACCCATAATGTGGAAAATAGGTGTATTCAAACCTTTGATTGGTCGCGTGTACAACATATAAACACAGACAAACACACATTTTTGTTGGTGTTTTCAGTAACCAGCTTTAACCTCCAGCTACACCATGTCAAGGTGGGAAACAGATGTGTCTATACAGCCTGAGCACATGGTGGTAATGGGAAGGAGGAGCTGGACGAAGATTGTTCACGGATAGGCCTCGCAAAAGTAATTTAATGCGAAAGTCAGAGTCAAGTCCTCAATCGATACTTCTTAAAATACGACAGATCCACCACTGAACCGACCCTCTCAGTATTCAGAGGGTATTAAAGGACAATCCCACTCCATCTGGATATACAGACAGCTGAGGAAAATTAGCAGGGTGCTTCAAGGTTCAAGTCTGGATAGAAACCCAATAGCTCAATAGAAACTCAACAGCTTAAAAAGCATCAAAAACACCATGTTTCTTCATTTCTGACAAGAAGTAGGTGGCAGGGATGTGCTAAACCAATTTTTTAAAATTGACTATTTGACAATGAAAGAAAAAGGATAAATCAAGTTATGGGAAACTATGAATGACAAAAATAAACAGCAGCTTTGCTGCATTGAAGAAAATGACCCCCCAGGATCACTGGAACCACCCCATTGTCGACACATTCATCCGTTCCTCTAGGTTTAACTTGTGAGAGAGCGAGAGAGAGGGGGAGGGAGAGGCAGAGCGAGTCAGTAAGCAGACACAGAACAAGAGAGGAAGGGTTAGAGGACGTATGGAAGTTTTAGACCGGTGATCACGGTAGGCGATGCGGAGAAGATCTGGGGATTCGTCCAGCTCCTCCAGAACAAGGACATTCCTCAGCATGCAACTGAACAGTGAGATAATATCTGGATCCGTTCCCACAAAAAATTTGGTCATGTACTTTTTGTGTGTACATATAAAATGAGAGTTCGCAATCTGAGGAACGTTTTGTGAAGCACTTGTTTCATTTGCTTCATACAACGGGTGAATAATATGGAATTAAGCTAATGCCTAGAGGAAATCTTCAGGTTTGAGTTCAAGGTAAGTGAAAAATATACTTTTCACAATATTTTTCATCATGGAAAAACGATTAATATATTTAGAACCATTTTAAATTTATTTTTAGCTTATAATGGGGGAAAAAAAAACTTCAAACAGTGGTAAAGTTGGTAGGGGAAATACAATAGCCTACATAACAGAAATAAAAAATTAAGATCAATTCATGATAATATTCTACAGTAGTTTTTTTCTATAAAATGACAGATTTTTCCTATGTAGATAATACTTAAAATCATCAACATATACACCATTTGTCTATTTCATAACGCTCATTACATAATGTTATGCTAGAAGGAGTCATTTCGAAAGTTATGAAACCCTAATTATTCTGAAAACATAAACATTGTTTATGAAGTCATCAGCCTCGACTGATTGAACTAGATAGGAACACAAATGACTCCATGTGGTCAACACTCACAGATCATTACTGATAGCTACTCCCTTGCTTAAATACGAACATGGCCTGGAACAAGTACCGCTAATCATATGACAAGAAAATCGTATTTATCATACGTCAGTTTGAAGACCACTATAATGTTTATATTTGCAGGAGAAAGAACAAAGATGGTCAATACCTTGTCTACCATGTGACCAATCCGGTCTCTGATTCCATCTGGAGATAATAATTTGGAGGGAATTCTTTAAACTCTTTTGCTTAATAAATTAGATTCTTGTGAGCAAACACAAGTGCATAATTTGAACTTGAACGTACCACCACCCTTGGACCAGAGGGAGTCTGTGACAATGCTGGACGAGCCCACGGAAAAAACAAAAGTACAACTTTCCGAAGCAGAATGGCTAGCAATAGCGTCTCGTCCATGCAGGAGCTCAACCAAACAGGGAGCGAGGATTGGGAATCCAACCAGCTTGGAGAACCACTCCATTGGGCCGCGCTGCTCATTCTTCTGGTTATCATCCCCACCATTGGTGGAAACATCCTGGTCATTCTGGCAGTGTCATTGGAGAGAAAACTCCAGAACGTCACTAACTTCTTCCTGATGTCTCTGGCTGTGGCCGATCTGCTGGTGGGATTGCTAGTCATGCCCATCGCTCTGGTGACTGTGCTGTTTCGTAAGTAACCTTAACATTAATTATGGAGGACTGTTTATTGTAGAATTTATTAGCAGATGGAGTCTATAAAGTTTCTCAGAATTACACTAAAACCATATTAAATAATGATAAAGACCATGTTTCATTTCCCTGCACTGACAGAATGAATACACACAGAAGTCAAGCACTCTTCAAAACATTTCTGGTGTAAACATGCCTCACAAGTTTCAAACTACACAACATCTGCCAAGCTACTACTATTATAGTTCTGATGCCAGCTTGGCTTTCAGTTCCGATGCCAAACACCCCAGTCCGTCTATCATTTCTCATTAATTAGACCTGATGACATTTATTGAACCTTATTTGCTGCACCTTGTCTGTTTCAGTTGTTTACTAGATCATAATTTGGCTCTTGAACAAGAATCTTAAAGGGACAATTAAGCATTGAAATTCTGTTGTTATTTGATCAACTTCATGTCATACCAAACCTTAGGACTTTCAATGTGGTCTGAGGTTTGGAACAATATTAGAGTAAATCAATTACTGAATTTCCATTTTTAGGGCGAACAATCCTTTTAACAGAGCTGGGTAGGTTACTTATAAATTGTAGTCTGTTACTGATTCCAAATTGCATGGCGAAAATTGTAGTTAGTAACGTAATCAATTACATTACACATTTTAGGTAATATAATCGGACTACTTTTTGATTACTTTTAGATTACGTTTGACCTAACTTGTTTATCACATTGATTTAAACAACGTGATCGTGCACTATTTATTGATATATACAAACAAAGAGAAAGAAAATATATTCAATTCGTTGTTATTAACAGCATGAAGTGCATTAAACCGAACTGGGGTTCGTAAAAGAACTGCAAGGTAAATAAATATAATTTGTTCATCAGTAGCTGATGCAATGTTGAAATGTTGAGAAAACCCTTTTTTAAAATTAAAATAAGTCTGGTAAATTATAGCGTCATGACTAGTGACTGGACTTTGTGTGAAGGTCCACAAACTGGAAGACTATTTTAGGAAGAAACATTTAAATTATGAAAAAGAAGAATTAGGGAGAATCAATCAATTATGAACACTAATGAACACTGCTATTAGGTGAATATGTAATCAATAAAAATGTAACCGTAGTCTGATTAGGACTATTTTAAAATGTAATAATGTAATATTACAACAAGTACTTAATTTTTGGAATCAGATTATGCAATCCAGATTTCATGTAATTAGTTGCAGGGCTCTAGACTGCGACCATTTTTTGAGTGTACGAGTAAAAATTTGAGGTGGTCGCACTTGTGCGAGTGCATGGTCTGCGCTGCTCCAAAGCGTCTGCTTCATACAGCGCGCGCTGCCAGCCGCAGCACATTGTAGCAGGAGAAAGATTTCACTGAACACGTGAAGAGGTGCGCGCAGCGGACGGAGTGCAACAGAGGATTTGATTTTCAAGCTAAAGTAAAAGACCGCTTCTTAAACCAGAGAAGGTGAACATGTTGGTATTCTTGTAGAGAAAACATGCAAGTCCTGTCGGCGACAGACAGTTTAGTTTTACTTTTCTTTTTGTTTTCGTTTTGAAAAGCTTGTTATCTTTGCTGTTTACCTCATGTTACGGTATGGAGGCTTTCCTTCATTTTTTTATCTTATTATTTGATTCCTCAGTGTTTGCTAAACATTCTGTAATTTATTAGTCAATACAGCATGTGATGTGTCCTATGCCATTCCTCTTCTTATTCGTTTTTGTTAATAAATGTTATGTAAGCTAGTTTGTCATTGTAACGTACCGTTTTATTGTTGTTGTGCTTTTTAAATTAAGAATAACAATGAATCCATCTTTTGTTTTAGTCTTAAAAAGTGAAAGGTGTATAGATATAAGCAAAACAGACAATTATCTTTTTCTTGTAAAACGTGGCACCAAGATCGCGAATTTGAATGTGAAAACGAAAGCAAAAAGAGTAATTCCTGTCACAAAATTTAAATCACAAATAATACTGATGAAAAAGAATGGGTTGAATGTTGAACATTTTCATTACCATAAAACTATAAACTATGATAAAAGTTCATCAGCATGCATTGATTAATCCCATGTTGTATCAAATAAATAAATAATTAAAAAATTGCGACCAAATGATGTGCTCATGCGACCAACTGATAAAGTTAGTCGCACAAGTGTGACCAGTGGGAAGAATGAGTCTAGAGCCCTGAGTTGCTACTTTAAGTCCAGTCATTTGTCCTGGAAAATCTTTTAACATATGCTATTCATCCAAAATAAATGGTCAAACACTGTTGGAGAAGTTGGAAGAAAACGTAACCCAAATGCAAAGATGGGTAAGGTGGGCTTCTGTTGGATGTTTTTGTTGAAAACCTTAAGCTCAAACTAAATCAAGCCTTGATGACAAAGAAACTGAAGATGGGATGGGAAAATGACTTGCAAACAGCTTCCAAAGGTGTGTGAATGAAGAAAGAGAAAGAGGGGTTTCGCCAAACAGTTGAAGCTTACCAGAAGTCATGAACACTGACAGGTAATTAAATCAAATTACCTTTGGAGGAAGGGGTACAATAATACAATATGTGAGTGCCACAATTTATTGACCATGACAGCGGTAACTCTAGACGTTAATTCACAACATAATACCTCTCGATTAAATGTAATCATAAAAATAAAAGCAACCTTTACCAACTGGAGTAATTCAAAGCTTTCAGTCTTGTGGAGGTAAGATGTGATTGCTAAAACATTAAAACCAAACGTCCAAAGGCCACGTCCACATCTGTGGACCAGGTGAAGACAGGAACTGAAGTTAAAGCCATGAAAAACTCAAGAACTCTGTGAAAACCTACACAGCGCTTGATAAAGAGTCTCGGCAAGGCTAAAAACAAGAGCCTACTATGGAGAGCACATCACAAATGTGTTTCTCTGAGAACGAGAGAAATATTTACATGAGGAAGTTGAGACTTGGCGGCGCAAACCTAAAGTGTGGTAGAGCAGAGTGACTCTTTGTTTTGCTTTCAGCAAGAGAGGGCATACTTACCTGCCAGTCTATATGGGAACTAGGGCTGGACGACATAGTCAATATGTTCACTTAGATTTTATATCTCGCCTACAAAATCTAAGAAATATAAATTATTTTCACATGCCATGACATTTGAACAAACTTAAGTTATAACCCAAAATTGTTTATAGGGGGTTCTATGTGGTATATTTCATATACGTTCATAACGTGTTTGGGTGAATAATATTTGGGTAAAAACATTTTATTACTATTGATTGCTTGCTATATTGACAAATAAATTAGCATAAGCTTTTCTAGATTTTTATTGTTTTAGTTCTTAGGCTACAGTCACATTAGCCGGAATTTTGTGGGAAAAAAGATCCAGTGTCTATTGTCAACAGTGTAGTGATATATGAAGCACTACTCACACAATCACTTTCAAACCAAGTGGCTATCTGTTGGTCAACAGCTAATTCACATTGCAAAATCTGTTGAAAATATTTCACGCTTACGCAAAATTGCATGGATTCCTATAACAATGACTGTATTTTGCAATGGAAAATTGTGTAAATGTGTGACCGCACATTTACACTCTACAAACTTATTTCAGATTCGACATTTAGAATCTATTGAGCAATAGAGTTGGGCTTTTTGGATAAAAGTTTCTGTGATTGGGAGAAACTGCATAGTTGATATATTTGACGATTTTACAAAAATGTAAGCACGCAAATACAGAATAGTGTCATCTAATGCAGGCTGTCAATCAAAATTAACTACATTAACCCACTTAAATTTGAAAGTTTTGAAATATACTTTTATATTGCAATAATTTCACACGCAATCTTGAAATTAATGTAGAAACAACATAAAGACGGTACTTTTTTAAATATTTGTTTAGTGGCATCTTTTTATGACTGAAGGCGAGTATCACTGATACCAATACTACTGATGTCTCTGAAATAGTTTTTTTTTTTTTTTTAACCATTGACTATAAGCATTCGACATTACAGTATAATTGAGGTGCTATCAATTTTAACATTTATAAGACTTTAAAAAATAACTTTGAATTTAAGTGAATTTAAAACAATCTTCACATAAACCTATTATAATAAATGTCATTTACATGTGTACTTTAGCAAGTAGGAAATATAGCCTAAAGAAATTGAATAAAGTTATCAAACACTAAATTCTAAATTAAATGGGCTATAGATGAATCCTTAAAGCTACAAAAGCAATTAATTTATTTTTTTCTTTGATGAACAGACATCACAGCAGCTGGGTTATTAGTAGGGATGGGACAAAAAAATCGATTCACCTAACTATCGAGATTTTTTTATTTACGATTTTAAAATCGATTTTTTTTTATACCAGAATCGATATTAATTCATATTAAATACATTGCTTTATTTTAGTCCTTGCTCATATACGAGGTGGAGGAAAGTTACCTCTTTTATTTCAGTAGACGGCGATGTGTTGTATCGGTGAGTATCAGTGTTTCTCAACTGGTGAAAAGTGGGTCGCGGAGTGTACGGCCAAAGAAACGACATCAACAACAACAAACGTAATTCTTAATGTTTTTCTGATGCGAGACTTTTATTTTAAAAGACGTGCATGAAAGCGGTTGACAATTCTGTCAGATGCAGTTTAAGTAAAGAGTGCCTGAGAAAAACGCGCTGTCCCTATTCAGTATCTGCGGTCAGATGAGATGTTGACAAGCTTAATGTCAGTGTCATTATTCTATCGTTATTTCTGTAACTTATGAAATAAAAAGTATCTCACCTCAGAAAAACGAACTATCCTGTCCTGTCAGATGTTATACTGTGTTCGCAGTACGCACTCTTCTATAGCACGCGCGAACGCAGCGCCGCGCTGTATATCACTTCACTAAAGCGCAGAAACTACGAGCATGCAATGCGTGAAATAAAAGTACAGTACCGATAAATCACATAACTGTACTGCGTGTGTTAGCTGGGAAGGATTTGCATGAAGGTATGATATTCATTCTATTCAGGAGCAGTTTCCACATTTCATTAACAGTTCATGTTAGTATTGTATATTCACCATGGTAACTGTTGTTTCCATAACCCAAAAATACCATGTTATTTTCACTGTGTCATTTTGTATATGTTTAAATGACTGTGGTGGCTCAAACCAACTTAATTGTATTAACAAAGACTAGTTTGGGACTGCTATTTAATAGCCTTACCTTATAGGCTGTTTATTCAGTATTAATCATATTCTTAACAGTCTTAACTTAATTTGTGAAATAAATTTGCTTTGTTTTACTTTAACAAATTAATCCATCCATCCATCCATCCATCCATCCATACATACATGGGTCACGGCTTATATATTTTATTTAACGCAGTCCAGTATTTAAAAGAATGGCTTTCGAGTTAAGTTTGATGTTAAAGAAAGCTTTCACGGACTCTTCATTTTATTTTATTTTATTAATGGAACTAGTTTGATGGGCACTTTATTTCAAAAAGTTTTATTCTATTGGACTTTTTGTGGCTGTTTGTTTATGTATACTGAAAACTGAAATAAAACAGGAAAAATTACTGCTAAGATGTTTTTTTTTTTTTTGGTGACGTCTGTATATTAAGTGTATCATTCAACTTTTTCCCATGGTCTAAAGTTAAAAACATAAAATAAAAATCGCAACAGCAATATCGAATCGCAATACTTGTAGAATCGAAATTCTTAATTAAAAAAAAAAAAAAAAATCACAATACATATCGTATAGGCACCCAAGTAACGTGATAGTATCAAATCGGGAGGTAGGTGTATCGTCCCATCCCTAGTTATTAGCTTATTTGTCTGCTATTACTTTAAGAGCTGCCGCTGCTGAACGTAACATGGATCTGACGCACACACTTGCAGTTTCATTCATGCTTTAATATGAAATTATACAGGCTACAGTGCGCGCCGCCTTATTTGTGCTCATTGGACTCGCGCCTGGTGCTGAGGCGAAGTGCGCATCTGAAAAATCTCCTGTTTTATGTGGTCGTAAAGATGTTATGCATCTAAATAAAAAACACACTGCTTGACAAGAAAAACGAGATAGAAGCAGCAGTTGTGAGTGGGGTGGCCAACCCTAGCTCCACCCCTGCGTTAACTGCATTAAATTAGAAAAAATAATCGATTAATCGCCTGCGTTAACATACTAATTTTGACAGCACTAATATACATTTTTGTTTTTGAACAGTAAGATTTTTTATGTTTTTTAAAAGGAGTCTCTTCTTCTCACCAAGCTTGCATTTATTTGAACCATTCAAAAATTTGGAGTCAGTATTTTTTTTGGGGGGGGGAGGGGGGGGGGGTGATATAAATTTGTATTAATTTAACTATCATGCTGGTTAAATTAATATGCCTCCAAAATGACTGCAAAAACATGCTGGATTCAGAAAGCCTATGAGGATCTGTTTAGTGTAGAGGGGTGATCTGACCAATGCCAGTTTTCAACATCTGGTTATAGGCTCTCCAAACCATGGAGGTCCGCTCACACAAACAAGTTTGGAGATACACCACAGTTGAGGTCCATGGAGGCTAGAAATCATGTTTAAAATGTAAGCACACATTGTAAAACTGAGACCCAAAAAGTTTTTACAAAATGCAACTTTGTTAAACCAGAAACCTGAAGTATTTGGAGGAGCTTATTAAGAGTTTTACGATGTATTTTATGAAAAATGTCACTAAATTTAGCATTTTACCTTTCTTTTCACTTCTGGTAAATGTGGAATTGTCATGAGAGCAATAATATGGCATGTACCACACAGTTTATCTGATTTACTTGAGCATGAAAAAGACTAACAAAAACTGCAGAGATGAAAACAATGTAATCTTATTTTAAGGCTTTAAACAACAGCATCTGTAAGTGCAATTGGATGAAGACCAACTCGATTATCCACCATTTCATGTCTGTCACTAAAATAAACAGCTGAAAAGCTTGATGAATAGTTCATAAGCCCCCGAGTGTTTAATCTTTTGAACCATTTTTGTTCAACTCAAGCTTGTTTCTATTTCTTTAATAATGTTAAGATCCACTAAATACAAGATGGGATGCAAAGGCTGCGATGAATTTAAAGCAATGCATTAATGTTCATGTCCAAACAAGACATTATAAACAAGGAAAACCAGTCTACAATATTTACATTTAAGGCGAGCCTGATTTGTCAAGAAACACTGTGGGAAATGCTTAAACAATTGTCTGAAAGGATTGGCAAAAACATTTTAATATGAATTAGCCAAAAAAAAAAACCTATTGTATTGTTTATTCCATGTAATTCACTTATTTTCACACCATGAAGGATCTGTGATTTACAACATATTTGACTTAATCTGAAGTTCTTCATAGGTGAATGAAGAGAATAAACAAGCAGTTAATACTAATTGTGCATATTTAAGAGAACAGGTTTGGCCTGCATTTTTCCAGAAACACTGAATGGCACAATAACTCTGATGAAAGCCCTGCTAAGTTAGCGTGCATGAAACAATGTTGAAAAGATGTCTTTAAAATGTGTGTCCCATTACAAAATAACAAAAAGGTCTCAGAGTTGGTCCTAATTTAAATTCAGACAGCCCACTGATTAGTGCTTAATATTCTCTTCATATTTCAGACTCCAGATGGCCCCTTGCAGATTTCCTGTGCCCTATCTGGCTGTTCCTGGATGTCTTGTTTTCAACTGCCTCCATCATGCACCTGTGTGCCATCTCCCTTGACCGCTACATTGCGATCAAGAAACCAATCCAGCACAGCCAGTTCAAATCCAGAGCTAAAGCGCTGGCTAAGATCGCACTTGTCTGGCTAATCTCTATAGGTATGTCACAATGTTAGCCATTGGCCTTTAAAGATGCAGGGAATTTCCATTTTCAATTGTAAAAACACAAATGCCACAATTTCCATCCAGAAGATGAAGAGGCTTATAAATGGGAACAAACTCATATCTAGAATTACATTTAATAAAATGTGAAATTATAGCTTTACACAAATCTGGCAAAACCCAGTCTCTAAGCACCAAACCGATCGATGATCTCAACACTCGTTGTCTCTGGAAAAGTTGCACGTGAATAAATTTAATTTATCTCACATCACTGACTGACCAGTGAGCTTCTATTATTTATACAAGCAAACCATTTACTTTTAATGAGCGGGTTTTAGTGATACGTAGACGTTGGCTTGTGGGGGGTGGAATGAAAGTAAACACCTTGCAATTTCTGCTCGTTAACATCAGTGCAGACGCTTACTTTGGCTGCGGTGTTTGGACAAGCTCAACGCACAGTTCTAGAATCGTGAAGCAGTTTCACCACCATGAAAGGCAGGCCACGTGCTGTCACTTCAACACTGACCATGAAACCGTGGACTCCTGAGAACAACTTTGCATATTCTCACATTTGACAAAGCAGTATTTCTGAGAGAAAACAGGCAACAGGAGCTGATGGTTATAGATACTTAAACTGAGAGACCTCAAATCCAAGATGTATTATTGATGTTGTAACTGCTATTACAGGTGCATCTCAATAAATTAGAATGTCGCGAAAAAGTTCATTTTTTCTTGTAACTTATTTCAAAAAGTGAAACTTTCATATATTTTGGATTCATTGCATTTTTTTTTTAATTTTGATGATTAGAGCTTACAGCTCATGAAAGTAAAAAATCAGTATCTCAAAATATTAGAATATTTACATTTGAGTTTCAATTAATGACCATCCCAACAGTATAAATTCCGGGTATCTCTTGTTCTTTGAAACCACAATAATGGAGAAGACTGCTGACTTGGCAATGATCCAGAAGACGAACATTGACGCCCTCCACAAAGAGGGTAAGTCACAGGGGGTCATTACTGAAAGGTGTGGCTGTTTACAGAGTGCTGTATCAAAGCATATTAAATGCAAAGTTGACTGGAAGGATTGAGTATACAGTCAAGCAAAGCTGATTCAAACACTTGTGAGAGCTTCACAAGGAGTGGACTGACGCTGGAGTCAGTGCATCAAGAGTCACCACGCTCAGACGTCTTCAGGAAAAGGGCTACCAAGCCACTTCTGAACCAGAGACAACGTCAGAAGCGTCTTACCTGGGCTGTGGAGAAAAAGAACTGGACTGTTGCTCGGTGGTCCAAAGTCCTCTTTTCAGATGAAAGTAAATTTTCATTTCAAGGTCCCAGAGTCTGGAGGAAGAGTGGAGAGTAGAGATCGACCGATATATCGTTTTACCGATATTTAAGCATTTTTCCATAATCGGATATCGGTTTTGTAATATCGGATTTTCCGATAAACGGCGCCATCTTGTGGGCGTTTTAAGAATTGCACGCATGATCGCCATTACAGCGCATCTGAGGGGAGACAAGACAACGGCGTGCACAGGTAAAGTATTACTTGCTTTGCTGTAATTAGTACATTTTATTTAACATAACAGCCATTAATGCACAAATTAGATGTGATACATATGCTTGATGTAGTTTATGCAGCTTGGCTCTAAGAAATAGACGAGTCACGGAAGATAATCCGTCAAGTCCTGTCCCAATAAAGACGTAACTTTGCATGAATTAAATAATACAGCCATGAATGAGTGCAAGTTGGCAGTAAAAGCGCTGAATTAAATTCTCTCTCTGTTGTAGCTATATTTGCTCATCATTAGTCTCGTGAAGCCGCTTCATATTGCTGTTCACTCAGTGGGTTGATGCTCAGGAAATGCTACAGCACGGCCACCGCATGTAACTTTTAAAAATATTCACGATTAAAACACCGTAATTATATAAACATTTACTATATAACCATCAATTCCCTAATAAACGACCTACTAAACACAACTCCAGTGTTCCCCACACATAGACTTTACCTGGGCGGGCCGCCCAGGTATATTAACGGCCGCCCAAGTATATTTGGTGACACATTTTTGTTTTTATTACTATTATAATCTTACACTTTTATTTTATTTTTTTTATCCGCCCGAGATAATGAAACCATCCGCGATCGATTAACTAGAGGAATCTCCCCTCGCCCGACGCTTTTCGCTCTGCACGTTCTGTGTGCTCAAGAACTGTAGACACTCCCTCAGATGATCTCTCTCTCTTTATCTGTGGCGGGCTGCAACAATATCCACCGCCCGCTGCCATCAGCTCCCGCCTCTCACACACAAGAGCGCGACTTTCAGTATTTAGCAACTTTCAGACCCTTTTGGCGGCTTTTTTCCCACAACAAGTACATACTGACAAACCTAGCGACTTTTTTTGAAAAAACCTTAGCTATCGTTCAGTTGGAATTTGTCTCCAGTAACGTTACTGCCCCGCGAGTGCGAGATCTGACTCTCCCGGCGCAGTGTCATCTCTCTTGGCGTCTATTCTGAGCAGTGAGCGGCAGTGAAGCAGCGCATTCATTTGGCCGTAACGCAGCAAAATCGTCAGTAAATCATTTACAAAACAGCGTTTCCAAGCACCTGTCCCTTACTGACTGTTTGGACTTTTAAATATGAACATAATTCGTCTGTTAATATGCGCATAGCTTGTTACTCAGACGCAGACAGTGCGCTGAATGAGACAAGACAGTAATATAGCCAAAACCACCGCATATAGTCGCTTTTTAGTGTAAGTTAGATGTATATTGATTTTATCAGACGATGTTGCGATTATAAATCAGGATTTAAGGAGTATAGTGAGAGTGATTCCTGGTTAACATGTAAAATTAATGGTTCCTGTTTACTATTTATACTTGTTTTATGTATGACAACAGAAAGTATAATGTGAACAGCTTTATTGGCATTGTTGTATTAATTACAGTATGTGACATTTAGAACAGATCTTAAGTGCCAAAACTCGTCTGAATGCAAACTTGACACAATGACATGCAAATTAACGTGACGTCACCTGCCGCCACAAGTTTTGTTTATTTTTTAATTGGTGAGAATTACTTTTATGTGCTTTATTTATTTTACCTGTTTGTTTGTTTTTTACCTCATCGAAGATTTTATTTTTAAACAAAAACCGTTTAGTAACAGTGCACTTTTTTATTTTTTGTACTCTCAGACCCCACTATTTATTGGTGTATAAATAAGATTTGTTTTGTTTTCTATGCAAGGAGGGAGTGATTGTTATAAATAAAATGGTTTGTTCAGTTCAGTGGTGTTGTAATCATTGTGTCAAAAACACAAGTATAACAGTAAATAAATATCGGTTCTGCATATCGGTTATCGGGCACATAAACAAACAAATTATCGGTATCGGTATCGGTTCTAAAAAATCAATATCGGTCGATCACTAGTGGAGAGGCACAGAATCCATGTTGCTTGAAATCCAGTGTGAAGTTTCCACAGTCAGTGATGATTTGGGCTGCCATGTCATCTGCTGGTGTTGGTCCAATGTTTTCTGAAGTCCACAGTCAACGCAGCCATCTACCAGGAATTTTTTTAGAGCACTTCATGCTTCCTTCTGCTGACAAGCTTAATGGAGATGCTGATTTCATTTTCCAGCAGGACTTGGCACCTGCCCACACTGCCAAAGATACCAAAAGCTGGTTCAATGACCATGGTGTTACTGTGCTTGATTGGCCAGCAAACTCACCAGACCTGAACCCCATAGAGAATCTATGGGGTATTGTCAAGAGGAAGATGAGAGACACCAGACCCAACAATGCAGATGACCTGAAGGCCGCTATCAAAGGAACCTGGGTTTCCATACCACCTCAGCAGTGCCACAAACTGATCACCTCCATGCCACGCCGAATTGAGGCAGTAATTAAAGCAAAAGGAGCCCCTACCAAGTATTGAGTACATATACAGTAAATTAACATACTTTCCAGAAGGCCAACAATTCACTAAATATGTTTTTGTTATTGGTCTTATGAATTATTCTAATTTGTTGAGATAGTGAATTGGTGGGTTTTTGTTAAATGTGAGCCTAAATCATCACAATTACAAGAACCAAAGACTTAAACTACTTCAGTCTGTGTGCATTACTGAAATAAATGAACTTTTCCACAACATTCTAATTTATTGAGATGCACCTGTATTAGTAATGAATGGCAAATGTATACACTATTCCAGTTGTTATTACACATGAGTTCCACAATATATAAAAAAGACATCTGCGGTTTTTAATTTTACTGCACTATGAGTTTTGCTTTTACAAGATGCTGCATCAAGTTAAAACATGCCTCGAGGCATATGTTCTGTTCCATTACGTAGTGCTACATCCAGTTTTTTTTAACAACAGATCTCATCTTATGTGAGCACCTCTTAAGAACCTAATCAGGATCAGATGAACCCCACACAAGCTCAAGGCACAGTTCAAGGCTTCTGCAGAACCAGTTAGTCAAATAGTTGGTTTGGCAATCCACCAACTAATAGCACTGCTTAAAAACATAAAGTAACTGCCAAAAGCACAACAAAAAAAAACACTATTCGGTGGGCAGGAGCTTACAAAGGGAATGACTGACTATGCCAGGGGTCTCCAACCCTGCTCCTGGTGAGCTACTGTCCTGCAGATTTCAGGTCCAACCCCAATCAAACACACTTGAACCAGCTAATTAAGGTGTTCAGGGCTACTTGATAATTCAACCTATGCTGGTCTCGGCCTGGACTTGGACCTAAATGAGTTGGTCTTGACTTCTACACTGGTTGGAGTTAATCTTGCCAGGAAGGTATATATATCCAGGTGCAGGATTGGACACCACTGGACTAGGTTATTGCATATTTCCAAGCCTGCTCTTGGTGAGCTAGGTTCTGCAGATTTCAGCTCTAACCCCAATCAAACACACCTGAACCAGGTAATCAAGGTGCTCAGGGCAACTTGATAACTACAAACAGGTGTGTAACTACAAACTGAAGTCTGCAGGGGCAGTAGCTCTCCAGGAGCAGGGTTGGAGATCCTTGGACTATGCAATAACCTAGTCCAGTGATCTCCAGGATATATACCTTCCTGGAGAATTTAATTCCATCCAGTGTCGAAGTCCAGGTCCAGACCAGTGTCAAGAGTCAAGACCGACATCAGAAAAAGGTTGAGTACGAGTCGAGACCAGAGCATGTGAGCAGAGCCGAGCGGTGAGAATTTCCGCTCCCCGCTCACGTGGGTGTGCGCTCCCCCCGCTCCACCGCTCAAAGTCGCACCAGACCGCTCCGCTCAATTACGCTCCCCGCTCACCTACAATTTCATCCCGCTCCGGTGAAATCGCTCCACGCTCGCTCACATTTAAAATTCATCTGCATGCCGTTTACACCTGCCGTTCTCAACCGAAGCCTTACGTCTGGGACACACTGCCTGCGATGCGGACGTGGAGCGGGTTTGTTGCGTGACTGCTGCGGAAAAAATCCGCTTCACTTCTATTATGTTGGACAGCACCTGATACGCGCGTATTCCACAGGCAGTGTGGCTGCTCTAATCTGTTAACATAGGCACGGAAAGGAAAATCAACATGCAGCAAACCCGCCTATATCTTATAATATATAAATATTTCACGAACTCCATCTCTCCTTCACAACGAACGATTTTTGAAGAAGTGTAGGCTGACAGTTTTGTTAATTGTTGAAGGCACGTTAATTCTGGGTGGATTTGTGCATGCCCTAGACTCGTGGTGTGAGCGGTATCGGAGCGGAACGAGACAGAGCGATCGCTCCGGCCTTTGGATAAAAACCCGCTCCGCGCTACAACTATATTTCGCACGCTCCGCTCCCCGCTCGCTCCCCGCTCTGCTCCGCTCACATGCTCTAGTCGAGACGAGACCTGAAGCGGGTCTGAATGATTCAGATAATGGAAATATGCTTTGAGGTAAATGAAATTGGTCTTGAGTACTACCATACTGACTCCAAAGTGCTCCAACACACCTGCCTAGAAGTTTCAAGTAATCCCAAGGACCATGTTTAGCGGGTTCAGGTGTGTTTAAACTCTGGAGGAAGGTGCCCCTCTGGGAGCAAGACTGGGCACACCTGAAGTCAATTTTAATTGGTTTGATCATTTCAATGTTTTATTTAAACCTTATTCTCTGCTAAATTTAACGATTGCTCTTTCGCCATCAGGTATTGCAATACCCATTCCAATCAAAGGGCTACAAGTCTTCGACCATCCAAACAACGTCACCTTCAACAACAACCACACCTGTCTGTTGTCGCCAGAAGGTTTTGGGGACTTCAAGGTGTATGGGTCTTTGACGGCTTTCTTTATACCACTCACAATTATGATGATTATCTACTTGCTGACAATCCAAGTACTGCGCAAGAAGGCCTATCTTCTGAGATCAAGAGCTGCAAGGCCCAGCATTTCCACAGTCTTCCACCAGGAGTTGCCGGGTCTCTCGTCGCCTGAGAAAGCGGTCATTGCAAATGGAATAAAAAGGGACCGAACACTGCATCCCGTCAAAGGGGGCGAGGTCCCTCTCCGCAGGATGTCCACCATAGGAAAGAGGTCCATGCAAAACTTGAGCAATGAACAAAGGGCATCAAAGGTTCTAGGGATTGTATTCATGTTGTTTGTTGTTATGTGGTGTCCTTTTTTCATTACCAATGTGACTTCTGTACTCTGTCAAGGGTGCAACAGTAATTTAGTGGAACAGCTGTTGGATATCTTTCAATGGGTGGGCTATGTTTCATCGGGAATCAACCCGCTGGTTTATACGCTGTTCAACAGGACGTTCAGGCAGGCCTTTAGGCGCTACATCACATGTAACTACAGTCGTGTAAGGACTCCAAAACTGCAACGGAGAAGCAGAATTTCTTTTCGGCCATCGGTGACCGAAAACTCAAAACGGTTTATAAAACACGGTATGCAGAACGGCATCAGCCCAGTAAGTTATCAGAGTCCTCTCCGGCGTCGTCCCATGCACCTGCAGACCTCTGCGAACATCACGCTGGACACATTGCTTCTGACGGACAATGAAGACTGCAAACCTGACGAGCACGTAAGCCACGTGTAGTACATCCGATACACTTTTGGATAAGAAGCCAATATAGAGATGTGCCAGTCGTTCAGTGCCAAAAGCCCACAAGTTCTCATGGGAACCAATGAGATATGGTCTACAATGGTTCAGAAGGGCTGCATAAAATGGCCAGGGGTTTGTTTTGCATGGCCGCCAATATCACACTCGGTCGCACTTTATTTTAAGGTCCAATTCTCACCATTAACAAATCATTAACGACAACTTTTGCCCTCAATGACCTCCTAATTCACTGCTTATTAATAGTTAGTAAGGTAGTTAAGTTTAGGTATTGGGTAGGATTAGGGATGTAGAATATGGTCACGCAGAATGTGTTTTATAAGCACTAATAAACCAACGATATATAATAATATGCATGCTAATATGCAACTAGTTAATAGCGAGAATTGGTCCCTTTACTAAAGTGTTACCTAATACTCCATCTTAAATCCTTGGATTGTGAGACAGATTGGCACTTAAGATGAATGTCTAAGAACCCCCAAAAGACACAAATAGCTTTGGGGTGTGAAAGTAATGGCCAGCCTAATAATTGGCGGTACTGTGAAAATAAACACCGTACTTAAAGCAAAGAGAGGAGTATTTTTGCACATCCCAAAGTTAATAGACAGGGTCTACAATGTGAAGCCAAAATAAGATATCTTCTCAATATAAGCACAATAAATTACATCTCAACTTACCTTCTGTATACAATGAAGAAAAATAATAAATGCTTCACTAAGTTATGGCAGGTCTTTACTTCTGTAGACTGATCTTGAACCAAAAATGCCTTTGAACATGTAAGAAATAACTTTGTAGATAATCACATTTTTCAAGATTTTTCTGAACTATTGCAAAATAAACTTTTTTTCCAGATAAAAATAGTTGACATGATTTCATTACGCGTTCAGAAAATATTTCTTGCATACTGAATATGCAGAAACATGTGAACTAAGAAGTGTTTGTTTTGGCTAATGCTCACAGTTTATAATTGCACAAAAAACATGTCAAAGGTGCTACTTTGAAGTTGTGAAAAATGCATTACTACGAAGAAAAAAAATCAACCATGTTTTACAGCATGATCTTACGGCGAAAAGATTCCATTCGCATTTGTAGTGAGTGATCAATCAACATCCACAAAAGAAGGTGGTGTACAGTCATGAATTGCATGTGCAGCAGGGATAGGAGGCCTGTCGGACAGATGAAAGAAATCGGTTGAATTGTTGCAGCTCTGTGCACTCTCTAAACACAGGAAGGATTTATGTAGTTTTTTTTTAACTCACAATTGATTATGGGAATATTGCAAGGCCTTTTTAGGGCTTAAAATAGTTCACCAGTTCTACTTGGCCAAGAACCAGAGGGGGTGTCTGAGGGGGGACTTACTGCTGGCAAAACAATAAAAAAAGAGATGCATATGGGACAACACAACACGTTCTACCCTTGCATTCAGGGTGTTTAAAGGTGCAAGCTGTTTTTGATTGAAATCTGTGGTTGGGCCTATGATTAAAAACTACTACTTCAAAGTATTTTTGCCTTGAAACTGGTGATTTTTGAGGTCAACAAATGTTGCAGTTTAGATTGATCCATGATCAATGCTGGCTATTTCAAGATTTACTCAACATCCAGATGTTTTGAAGTTTGTAGTGTAGCGGACATGACCCTAAACCAGACTAATTAAACCAACCAGTCAATTTTGAAAATATGTATCTTTAAACTAAAAACTAAAACGCATACTAGTAAATGGAACCACAATGGGGGGTAAATGATTACTAATTTCTGGTTGAAGTTAGAGGTGTGCGATATATATCGTCTGCGATAATATTGTAATTGTTGTTTTAGCGATGTGCGATTTGACCAAACAAAACACCTACAGAGTAAAAGCATACATGATGTGAAGGTTAGAATAAATGCATGTGTGCATTTGCGTTCTTTTACTGCATGATTCAGTCTGTTACAAAATTCAAGAAATTGGGACAGAAAATGTATTTACATCATTTCATGTAGTTAAATCAATATCACACGAAGAGTACAGTTTTTTCCACAAAAATTTGCATGATTAAAAATGTGATTGATTTTCAATAAAGATCAATAAACAAGAAGTTAATTAAGAGACTCATGTTTTAGCCACGATATTGCCTATTTTTGCTCTATTACGACAACAACAATAATTCCAAACACATCCACAGCACTGTTTTGTGTCTCTGAGCAACATGGTGGTGTTTCGTTTCTGAATGAATCAACTGTTTAAATTATTTGGTTCGATCGCAACGACTCGCTTATTAACAGTGACTTGCTGCCACCTACTGGCAGTTTTAATTTCACATTTACAGTCTCTTTTCATTTTTTTAAATAATTTTAAATATCAGTATTCTACCTTTTATATATAAAAACATTATGCATTTATAACGGCAAGTTAAATGCATTCATGTCCTGCATTAAATGGTGTTGTAAATACATCTACATGCCACTTCAGATGCAGCTTCTGTGTTTCCTCTGCATTGAAAAGGTGAATTTAATTGATACTGATTTAGAGAATATGACAGAAATTTCCATTACCTCTACATACACTCAATGCCGAAACACTAGGTAGAGGCACAAAAGGATGCAAAACTCTCACTGACAATAAAGCAAGTGCCACAAGTGTGATGGGAGGAAGTGATACATCTCTTAATGGGACCAAAATCAACTGCTGAGGACAAGCACTTTAGAAGACACTATAACCACATCTGTAAAGCGCTGCAGAGGAATGGGTGGAATCTCATCTGTATATACATTAAGGGCTGATTGATCAGGGTTACTGGCAAGCTATCAGAGAGCGGCTCATCCCGACGAGGTCTGTTTATAATGAAGCGCAGCATGAGACGACAGGGAGCGTTGATGAGAGAGAGACAGGTGAGGATAGACAGCACCATACCTGAACAAGATGAATCCAATGGACTCCACAGCAGCCCTCCGAACATCGTCGTTCACGTCACTTACCTGACAGGAAGAGGGACGAGAAATCAGAACGATGCATTTGGATAAAATATTACATTTATTATTCTAAGGAAATAGTCTATTTAATTAATTTTCTTCTATCACAATGCCATAATTAAGTGAACATAAGGGTGAATTTAAATCAATGGATTTAGGCAGATGTTGCCAGCACTCAATTATTTTAAAATTTCAAAAGTTTTTATTCTATAATAAAACATTTTAAACTAAATGCATCTTCCTTGGAATACTGTTTTAACTTGTAATAAATAGGATCTCCCACATATCCACAATATCAATAATAGTCCTCAATCATAGAAGCTAACCCTCAATCCCTCAGTAAGCAACTTAAACTCTGTTTGGCATGAGAGTTATTTTTATCCATTAAATAAATAATCAAGTAATAATTAAAGCTGAAGTGCCTAAGCTTTACCAGAGCATAAAATAAATACTGATATTACAACAAAACGTCCAGCAGAACAGTAACACTGCGAGCTCTTTAGCTGCAAGTACAAAACGACTTATGGAAATGTCGCCATCTGCAGGAAATGAAGATTCTGCAGAATCACTCTTGTTATTAAAATGTATATTATATTATACTATATTCTATCCTGTTCTGTTCTTTTATATATGCGTGTGTCTTCCCCTAACTTTTAAACTCTTTTTTTCCCCTTTTCATTAGGTCAAGTTACATTTTAACATTCTTAAAAGTCAGGAAAAAAATGTGTAGGATTACAATCTAATAATTTTCTCTTGTAACTGAGGAATGACCCTTATATTTGTTTGCGTCTAATAATACTATTGCTTGTAACATTTGCTAGTGTAAGACTCACAGCCACATGTAGCAGTCGTCGGATGGCTTTGTTGTTCCCAGAGCCGCAGTACGCCATGGCCACTGTGTACATTCCTGACCGGCGCAGGATGGGGTCCTGTCAGGACAGTGAGATAAAACAGAAGCTCAAGGCGCTGTCTTGACCAGACCAGAACACAGCAAGCCACACAGTTAATGTAGGGGTGGGCGATATGGAAAAAATATCATATATCACGATTTTATTTTATTTTTTTAATATTACGATTCACGATTTTATGACGATTCATGTTGGTTTTACTATTTTGCAAGTTGTCTGAGCATTACAGATAAACTAGTTTCCCTATTATAAAGACAAAGCCTTTCAAGGTAAGAAACCAAACAAACCAAAAAAAAAAAGTATGGCAGATATTTAGGCCAAAGTGGGCAAAGATAAAAATCTGTCATTATTTTATCTTCCTTATAAAAAAATAAGAACAAAGATACACATTACAAATACACATAATATACAGATAAAAAAAAAACAGTGCTTTATTTTCAGGTACAATAGGTGTATTTAGCAGGAGCTTCAAGAAACTGAATGAACAAATATAAAAATAAAAAACTATATAGACTGATTCCTAAAGCAACTGTATTAAAGTTTTTCAGTCAAGAGTAGTGAGTGATTTTTCTCTTTACGTTTTGTTAACGTTAAAGGAATAGTTAAAGGTAAAAATTCTGTCATCTGTCTGTCAGTTCTGTCATAGTGTTTTATTTTTATACCATCATTTACTCACTCTCAAGTTGTTTTAAACCTGAATGAGTTTATTGCTTCTGCTGAACATAAATGCTATTTTGAAGAATGTGGAAAACCAAACAGCTGTTGGTCCACAGTGACTTCCATAGTATTTTTTCCTACTATCAAAGTCAATGTGGACCAGCAACTGTTTGGTTACCCACATTCTTCAAAATATCTTCTTTTGTGTTCAGCACAAGAAAGAAATTAATACAGGTTTGGGACAACATGTGAGTGAGTAAATAATGACAGAAATATAATTTTTGGGTGAACTATCCCTTTAAATGACAGTCAACAGCATGTTTAGTGTCCTGTCCCTTTAAGAGCTGCACGCATCTAATATACAGGCACGCATCCATATTTCTCTCAACTGTTTACTTTCATTTTAGACATAACCAACTGAGTCTATATGTAAACCTTGTGTGTTTTGACAGTATTCGCACAAAAGATAACTTAGTTCAGTAATCAGGCACTGTTTGACAGGGTCCCAGTGCGCACGCTTGAATGAAACATTTAACCGACAAGGCTTGTATGCAAATAATGTACTTTTGCGATCGCGAATAAGTGCAGTGTCCTGTCAGAGTAACTCAACCGCTGTATGTCGTGTTGTAGAGAGTATACACGGAAGCGCCAGAACTGCAGCTGATAGAATATGCGCTCTAGCATGATACTACGATATTTCTTCAAAAGCAGATCATGGAGAGATTTTTATCGTCCACGATCAAAAATCGTCATATCGCACACCCCTAAGTTAATGTATTCACAGAATAAACATGGCGTTCTGGAAACAGTTAAGACTGCAAAGAATTTATTCTGCCTGTTAAGAGGCAGAATTAGAATTATACAAAATAACCTAGAAAATGTTGCGAAACTAGGGGTGTGCAATATTGACAAAAAAATAGATATATATCTCGATATTTTCTGTGATTTTATTGATAACAATAATAAGACAATATTTTGCTGAGTGTGTTACTGTGCTGGGGATAGTTCACCCAAAAATGAAAATTCTGTCTTTAATTACTCACCCTCATGTCATTCCAAATCCGTAAGATCTTCGTTCATCTTTGTACGTAGCAAGGACATCATTAAAATAATCCATGTGACATCACGGGTTCAACTATAATTTTACGAAGCTACGAGAATACTTTTTGTGCACAAGAAAAAAATATATAATGGCCCTATATTGCCATTTTGGAGAGTATCACACACATAAAGCAACGTACTGTATGTACGTGGATACGCTGTTTACGTTCAGATCAAAACGGAAACAATGTAAACAGCGTATCCACGTACATACGTTGCTCTACGTGTGTGATACTCTCCAAAATGGCGATATAGGGTGACACAGAGGAGAATTGTTGAATAAAGTCATTATTTTTGTTTTCTTTGTGCACAAAAAGTATTCTCGTAGCTTCGTAAAATTACAGTTGAACCCCTGATGTCACATGGATTATTTTAATGATGTCCTTACTATGTTTCTAAGCCTTGATCGTGTAAGTATCCTTGCGTCTATCGAGGGTCAGAGAGCTCTCGGAATTCATCAAAAATATCTTAATTTGTGTTGCAAAGATGAATGAAGATCTTATGGGTTTGGAACGACATGAGGGTGAGTAATTAATGACAGAATTTTTGGGTGAACTATGCCTTTAAGACCTACCGTGGACAGCTGACTTCTAAGGTTTTTGATATTCTTCATATTCTGGTGGTCAGTTAACACTGATAAAAATTAATCTTTTCCAACAAGTTTAAACTGATTTTTACCTTTATATTATTCTAAATCAGTGAATTAGAATAATAAGACATTTTGGCTGTTACCAAGCAAATTAAATCAGTATCAATAAAATTCATCTTTGCAATGCAGAGGAAACACAGAAGCTGCATCTGAAGTGGCATGTAGATGTATTTACACACTGTTTAATGCAGGACATGAAAGCATTTAACTTGCAATTACAAATGCATAAATAATGTTTTGATATATTAAACATAAAACGTTGAATACTGTTATTTGAAATTAAGTAATAAAAAAAGATACTTTAAATGTGAAATAAAAAATGCCAGCAAGTCACTATTAATAAGTGAGTCATTGCGACTGAACCAAATCATTTAAACGGTTGATTCATTCAGGAACGAAACACCATGTTGCTCAGAGATGCAAAACAGCTTTGTTTGTGGGTGTGTTTGGAATTATTTTTGTCTTCAAAATAGCTCAAAAACAGGCAATATGGTGGCTGAAATGCAAGTCTCTTAATTAACTTCTTGTTTATTGAACTGTTGTAAAAAATCAATATTACGTTTGTAATCATGGTCATTTTTGGAGAAAAAAACGGCACTCTTTGTGTGATATTGATTAACTATATGAAATTATATAAATGTATATATTTTCTGTCCCCATTTCTTGAATTTGTGATCATTCTAAAAGTATTTTATTAGACTGAATCATGCAGTGAAAAACACTAGTCTAGACTTCACGTAATGCAAGCGTTCACTCTGCAGGGGTGCTTTGAATGGTTTTTGCAAAATCGCACATCGTTAAAACAGCAATTACGATATTATCACAGGCAAAGTATATCGCACACCCCTATACAAAAATTTTTTATGAAAAAGGATGCACAGAAATAGTTTTGACTTAAAATATATGTGCTCACCTTATCTCTACACAGACTCTCAATTAGAGTATCTGCCTCTTCCATCCTTCCGTACATCACCATTGCAATGCCGACAGCCAGTCCACGCAGGATCTTTTCATGCTGGGTTTCCTGAGCGTAGCCCACCATGTCCTCAATGGCCTGGGCTGACTTTGAGCCCAACATCACCAGTCCCAGAGCAAGACCAGCCGCCTCTCCTGTGACAACACCAATTAACAAGATGACAGTGAGCTTAACGTAGAATTACAGACCTAATGTTGCCCATTTAAACTTGATTGTTCTGGGTGGTTGCCCAAAATTTGACCAATAGTAACAGCGATGCTTGCCTTCATGAAAACTACTGATAAAGATGAACTTTTTTTTAATGAAGGTGCCAAAATAAGATGAAAATGCTGCACATGCCTGTTACTGCATCATCTTGATAGAGGTTTGATTTGAGCAGGTCGTAGACGTCTTGGCGAGCAGTGCCCAGAGCAGCTAACCCGAGACCCATAGCGCCACCGTGTCGAACAATCTGCAAAAAAAAATTAATGGAGAGAATTATTCCTGCTTTCTGGAATTGCAGTGCCGTGAAACTTTATTTGAGCGCGATTATGCACATACATCGTTACTGGCACTCTTCAGCTGGCTCAGAAGGTAGTCAATGATGTCCCCTCCGTGGTTAGCATGGATCAGTCCGAGAGCGTATAGCCCTCCTCCTTCCTGATAGGCTGATCCAGGTGAGGTGTCTTTGGGCAGGTAAGTCGCCATTAACTGTAGTGCTTCCTTTTCGTGGCCCTGGACACAAATAAACAAACAAAACAAAAAAATAAAATATTTTAAAAACTGTTACAGTTAGTCATTGCTAATTATGATTACAAATGCTAAAATATTATTCTCACTACAAACAAACATCTTAAGCAGTTATCTATACACACAAATAAAACATCTAACAAAACATACTAGAAAAATTAAAACCTCACATCTTACATCTAAAACCAGAAAAAAACACACACCTAAAACAAACAACAAAAACATACATTCATCTAAAACAAAAGCAATCAAACATGTAAAACAAAAGCACACATGTAAAACAAATACATTTACAAGCAAACATGCTTGTAAAACGACAAACATACAACTAAAACTGCTATTAAAGATCTTAAAAATCTAACAAATTCAAACTAACATAAAACAAAAGCAAACATGTAAAAGAAAAATCGAAATAAATGCAAACAAACATCTAAAACAAACAAAAGCAACTGAACATCTGAAACAAACCAAAGCAAGCAAACATCTTAAAATCAAACAAAAGCAAACACCTGAAACAAACTAAAGCAAACAAACACCTTAAAAGCGAACAAATGCAAACAAACATGCAAAACAAACAAAAGCAAACAATCACCAAACTGCTCCCTTTTTGTGGAAAGCGTCTTGAACATAATGATAATGCTAACCCTGTGAATGACACCAAGACTGGCTGTTGCTGTGAATTTAGCCCAGTTAGTTGCTCTTGCCAGCCACTCCAAATTCTCTCTGTAAAATACAAAGGTGACAATTATCATAATCTGTTTTCTTGTTATCAGTATCATTAAGGCTTAGCGAGACAAAAGCCGCTTTTCCACCACAGGAACTTTACCCAGGAACTAGGGACTTTGGGCCGGTACTCTGTGTATTTCCACCGCAGGAACCAGGGTCTAAATAAAGTTCAGGGAAAAGATTTGCCCCTCAGAAAGTCCCTACACGCGAGGTAGTACTTTATCAAAGGTCCGGAACTTTCGGGGGCAGGACTTGGGCGCTGAACATGCTGATTGGTTGAGTTCACACAGCATTGTATTTCAACCACCATATATTTGCATAATTTAAAAATTACACATGAAATGTAGTTTTAAATGTATTTCTGGCAAGAATGTAGTTGTTTAAAACTCAAATCTGCGGTTTATTTATAAAGACAGCGCCTATTTGAAAATGTGCTTCGCCAATTTCGGAGTTGTGAGCTCCACGCGATCACCGGGCGCTCAGTGCTCATGTATCCCACTGAGAGCAGCCTCAACTCGTCTAGTCCTTCTGACATTTGCCGCTGGCTCTGATGTCTCTGTAGTAGAGCTGCACGATTAATCGTTAAAAGATCGCGATCTCGATTCAAATACCCACACGATCAAATTTCTGAATGACAACGATTCCCCCCTGTCTATTAAAACTTTGAAAAAATCATACCGGAACATTCAAATCTGCATTCCCGCTGCTGCTGATCCAGAGAGCAGACAGTTAACATGTTTAGGTAAGAAAAAGCTTCACAAACAGTCTTTTCAACTACACAGTATTATTTCTGTCTTACAGTCATTCATAGAAATACTGGGATAAAAGTTTATAGTTCGGCTACAAACATTGATGTCTATGGTAGCGATCAAAATAGAGCCACTCATCTTTTGAAAGCAACTGGCGCTTCAAATAACGTTTGTGTCGATTGCATCATTTCGCCACTAGGTGGCGACAAGTGACTGTTAAAAAATGTATTTGTTATTGAATCATTCATTCGAGATTCGTTCAAAAACACTGATTCATCCATTAATGAAACAAGTGAGGTATGAGTGAGTCATTGAATCATTAATACAAACCAATTTTTCATCATTTTAATTCTAAAAGTTGGTGTATTAAATACACTATATTTTAAATACATATACCCCGGGTTTCACAGACAAGGCTTAAGCCTAGTCCTAGACAAAAATGTAAATCTGAGCTGTTTCAACTGAAAGAAACTCGCATTGACTGATTCTTAAATATATCAGTGCCTTTGTTTTGTCTCAAGATGCACACCAGTAATGTTTTTTTCTAAGCACGTTTATAAAAATTGCTTAAATGTCTTAATTGAACTATGATCTAATCCTGGCTTAGTCTCAGTTCATTTAAATTAAACACTTTTAAATAGACTGCAGCAATTAATATTTTGTCACACATTATTTTGTTTAGTTCAGAATCGTGGGAGAATCGTGATCTCTATTTGAGAAAAAAAATCGTGATTCTCAATTTATCCAGAATCGTGCAGCTCTACTCTGTAGTTGTTAAACATGAGATATAATTTGTTTTGGGTAAATCTAACAGGTAATCTTTGGTATTTATTATATATCTATTAATATGTTAAAATGAAAATAAAAAGAGGCAATGCTGTTTGATATATTATTTCGTTTCATTGTAATGTATGTACGTTCTCTGAACTACATTTCTGCGGCTATTAATAAGTTTAAATGAAAACGAAAAGAGGCGGTGGTGTTTGATATCATATTTTGTCTTATTGTAGATACAGTGAGGAAAATTGCAGTAGCCGAGGCGAGCTGACTGATGTTATCAAGTACACTGCTGTTTGCAGAATTACCAGACTTGCGTCGTCCCGTCTGCAGGAGCTCACACTCCCGAGTCGAACTTGCGAAGTCCGAACTACCGAGGATGCAAGTCCGAAATTTGCATACTTGGTATTAAACGCACGCAGACCTACGTCACCAGACCATTAGCCTATCTTCACGGTACTTTAGACCACGATGGAAACGCAGACAGCAATAGGTTTGTGGGAAAAAAAAGTTCCTGGGACAAACTGTTCCAGGTAATTTCGGTGGAAAAGCGGCTTAAGCATGTGAATGTGCTTTACCGTAGAAACTGGTCACTAGTTGTTCCCGTGTGCATGAATGAGTTTGCTATGACCGTCGCTGTGTGACACACCGAATTTCGCACCGCATCCTGAAATATGTCAGGAATAAAAACAATTAGCTTACGAATTGGAGTACACCAACATCTAGGATTTGATTTATATTAAATTTACTTAAGCTGACATCAAAGATCATTAGAGTCTTTAATCAGTTCAAGAGCTGGATACTTACCTTTGTGTTTTTGAGAATCATCAGGTCTGTGTTGTTGTTTCGAATGAGGAACTGAAGGTGCAGCTCAATGGCCATTTCACCACTTAATATTTTGATCATTTTTGAGTTCTGGTCTTTCGGCTCACCCTTCTATTTTAAGAAAATACAATTGAAACATTTTTGTACAAGACTGATATCAGATGAGCTAAAAGACTTAAAGTGATGACTCACCACATCTGCAGCTTTTCCAGCTGGAGAACTGCCAGCTTTATCCTCCGTCTCCATGGCATCACTGAAACAATAACAACATATTAAATTTATGTTCCAAATCACCTTATTAAAATTTCTTAGATTTCAAGCTCTTTGTTAAAATAATCCTCAAGGATGCGAGTTAAAGTGATGTGATTTTACTATGATTAAGAGGTGACTCAAGAAAACTAACTTGAATGAATGAATGAATAAATAAATTTACAAAAATGAAAAATGCAAAGAAAATTAAGCCTATTTTTAGGACCATTATAATTTTTTGCAGTGACGTTTCTAATTGTCAATGACAATGAAATTCTGTACGTTTTTATTTTTCGCATTTAAATAAATGTAAATAGGCTTCATTTTCTTAATATATAAAAAATGGAATATATATATATATATATATATATACACATATACACACACACACACATACATAAATCTACTACTATCATGACGGCTGTATGTGCTTTTTGAAGCTTCAAAACTCTGGCACTCATTCACTTGCATTATACAGACTGAAAGATATGATTTTTCTCAACTTACTTATCAATTCGTTTGAAACACCAATGTGGAAGCAGTAACATGCCTACCTGTCTTTCTCTTGGGTGGGCACAGTGCCGGTGTTGGTGGATCCGGGCACCGCAGGGATGGGTGTGCCTACGGTTCGCAGGTTCTGAATGACAGAGGACAGGAACTGCTGGCTGGCGCTCTCATACAGGTCAAAGCAGATCTGATAGGCCATCAGGAGGTTATCCTCTTTGACAAGCTTCTCCAATATATCGCTCACAGCTTGAGGGTCGTCGAGGAAAATTAGACACTAAGATGAAAAACAACAAAGTGAGAAAGGAATCTCTGAACGCACAGCAGGAGAAAGATCAACCCATTCAGGACAGGTCACCTGGCAAACGTTAATGAAGTCAGGCTTCTCCAGGTTCATGTACAGCTTGACGAGAACTCTGAGAACGTCGTTACGAAACTTCTTGTTCTGCATGAGGGACATGCAGATCTTCAGGCTGTAGGCCAGCAAACCACTAATGTCGTTCTGTAGGAAAACCAAACAAGGTCTGAAATATGGTTCTTAAAGGGATAGTTCATCTTCGGAACACAAATTAAGATATTTTTTATAAAATCTGAGAGCCTTCTGACCCTGCATAGGCAGCAAGGATCCTTACACGATCAAGGCTCAGAAACGTAGCAAGGACATCGTTAAAATAATCCACGTGACATCAGTGGTTCAACCGTAATTTTACGAAGCTACGAGAATACTTTTTGTGCGCAAAGAAAACAAAAATAACAACTTTTTTCAACAATTTGTCTCCTCCGCGTCACCCTATATTGCCATTTAGGAGAATATCACATACGTAAACAACATATGCAGATGGATACATTGTTTATGTTGTTTACGCTTTGAACTGATCTCCTTGCTACGTTTCTGAGCCTTGATTGTGTTAGAATCCTTGCTGTCTATGGGAGGGTCAGAAAGCTCACGTATGCATCAAAAATATCTTAAAAAAAAAAAAAAATATCTTAATTTGTGTTCCGAGGTCTTATGGGTTTGGAACAACATGAGGGTGAATAATTAATGAAAGAATTTATTTTTGGGTGAACTATCCCTTTAAGATTAATATTCAATTTATGACTCTGCACATAAATAACATACAGATTCCAGGACGGTTTTCTCGAAGATGTCCAAGCGCCGGGTCTCCAGCGCGATGCCGATGGCTTGTTTGTACATGTGATCTCCTAAGCAGCGCTGGAACATCTTGTTGACGATTCCCTCCAGACGAGGATCGATGCTTTTCTTCTCCTCATCCTCTGGCAGCTCGGCGTTCTCAACAAGCAGTTTGGTGTAATGATCGATACACTTGGCTGATGGCCAAAAAGACAATATATTGACAAGGGTTTGTAAGATCTATGTTTTTAAAAGAAGTCTCTTGTGCTCTCCAAGTCTGCGTTTATTAGGGGTGCAAATAATCGCAGATGATCCATGATCCGTACGAACCAGGCCCCACGGTTCAGCACGCATGTGATTCACGGATTAACTGTTAAGTTTAACCATCATAGAGTGAAAGTTTATCATTTGCTGGTGTTTTGTCTTGCCAATTTACACATTCAAGCAATTTTAAACCAATATTTTGCTCGATGCGCCCTCTTGTGGCCTCAGGAGAGAAGCCAAAAGCTTTTTTTCCCCCTAACAGAAATCATGCCTTTTAAATTCAAATATAATTCGAATATTGATAATAGTTTAGAACAAAATTCGAATTTAGTTTTTCAGCCATTCTGACAGCCCTAACACTCTCATTTAGCGTCACATCAAAGGCAAATAGAAATAATCACTGCCGCTACCTTGTCTACACTGGATAAAGTATAGAGATGCGCGTTCACTTTAAAACAAAGTTGGTTATGTCTTAAGTAAACCTAAACTGCTGAGAAAGAAACCGGATGTGTGTCAGTATTAGGTCCATGCATTTGGTCTTAAAGAGACAGCAGCCTATAAATACTTGCTTCTGTCTGCTAATCAAACAACACCACAGCTTTGGACAGGTCACCTGGCAAACGTTAATGAAGTCAGGCTTCTCCAGGCGTTAACAACGATGAGTCTATATAACTTATGCAGTGAGCACTGTTGTGCTATTTTACACTTAATTATTACATTTCTGCACCTGAATACTACTGTTACTGACTTTATTTGTAACTGTGTTATGTTGTATTCTTCTATGCTTGTAATTATAGTAGAGTAATAATTATTAATTATTCTTATAATTATTAATAATGAGTAATTATTCCTGTTTTACTACTGACTTCATTAGTTAAGCTAGTAGTTTTTGCAGTGGTATAGAAGTATTTAAAGTAAGTTTGCAGTAATAAATGAAAAGAAAACTTTTTTTATTTTTTTGCTGATCCGAAAAACAATAAGATCTGTGACTCTGAATCTGTAATATGATCTGAACCGTGAGTTTTGTGATCCGTTGCACCACTAGCGTTTATGTGATCAAAAATACAGTAAACAGTAATACTGTGAAATATTCTAACAAAGTTTTCTATGTGACTTAGGGGTGGGCGATATGGCTAAAATATCATATGATTTTTTTCAGAAATATCACGATTCTTTGTCATGTTGGTTTTACTATTTTGCTAGTTGTCTGAACATTACAGCCAAACTAATTTCCCTATTATAAAAAAAAAAAAAGCCTTTCAAGGTAACAAAATATTAAAAAAATATTAGTGGATATTTAGGCCAAATTAGCCGAAGATCAAAATTTCATTATTATTAAAATCTTATTATAAAATCTTATTGAAAATCTTATTATCTTATTATAAAAATCTTATTATTTTATCTTTGTTATTAAAAAAAAGAACAAAAGATACACATTACAAATACACATAATATACAAATAAAACAAACAGTGCTTTATTTTCAGGTACAATAGGTGTATTTAGCATTCAAGAAATTGAATGAACAAATATAAAAATGAAAGAAAAACACTATATAGATTGATTCCTATTAAAGTTTTTCAGTCAAGAGTAGCGAGTGATTTTTCTGTTTTTTTTATTTTTTATTATTAAGATTAAAGGAATAGTTCACCCAAAAATAAAAATTCTGTCATCTGTCTGTCAGTTCTGTCATAGTGTTTTATTTTTATAACATCATTTACTCACTCTCAAGTTGTTTTAAACCTGAATGAGTTTATTGCTTCTGCTGAACATAAATGCTATTTTGAAGAATGTGGAAAACCAAACAGCTGTTGGTCCACAGTGACTTCCATAGTATTTTTTCCTACTATCAAAGTCAATGTGGACCAGCAACTGTTTGGTTACCCACATTCTTCAAAATATCTTCTTTTGTGTTCAGCACAAGAAAGAAATTAATACAGGTTTGGGACAACATGTGAGTGAGTAAATAATGACAGAAATATAATTTTTGGGTGAACTATCCCTTAAATGACAGTCGACAGCATGTTTAGTGTCCTGTCCCTTTAAGACCTGCACGCATCTAATATACAGGCACGCATCCATATTTCTCTCAACTGTTTACTTTCATTTTAGACATAACCAACTGAGTCTATATGTAAACCTTGTGTGTTTTGACAGTTTTAGCGCTAAAGATAACCGCCCAGTAATTAGGCGCTGTTTGACAGTGTGAGTGCGCTTCAAGTGTATGTGCTCAGAAAAAGCGCACATCAGAACAGCACGTGAATTAAATGTTTAACCGGCAAGGCTTTAAAGCACATGCAAATGTACATATGTGATTGCGAATAAGTGCAGTGTCCCGTGAGAGTAACATTACTACAGAGTTAACATTTGATGTGAATGTATGTGGCGTTTCACAGTATCTTGAGTCGGAGGCGCCAGAACTGCAACTGATAGAATGTGCGCTGTAGCACAATACTACGATATTTCTTCAAAAGCAGATCGTGGAGACATTTTTATCATCCACGATCAAAAATCGTCATATCGCACACCCCTAATGTGACTATACGATAAAATATAATTTATTCCTGTGATCAAAGCTGAATTTTCAGCATCATTATTCCAGTCTTCAGTGTCTCATGATCCTTCAGAAATCATTATAATATTCTGATTTGCTGCTTAAGAAACATTTCTGATTATTATCAGTGTTGAAAACAGCTGCTTAATATTTTTAAGCTTATTTAATGAGTAGAAAGTTAAAAAGAACATTTAAAATGCAAATCTTTTGTAACAAATGTCTTTACTGTCAATTTTGATCAATTTAATACATCCCTGCTGAATAAAAGTATGAATTACTTTCAAATAAATTTCAGAGACAGCTCTTCACTTACCAATAATAGTCTCCACATATTCTGAATTGTCACTGACGTTGAAGAGATCTCCAGCGCCCAGTGCGTAGTTTAAAGACTCCTCAAAAGCTCCGAGGTGGTAAAACACTTTAGAAGCCACCAGTGCAGCAAACCCTCTGCTACAAAACGTCTCATCCTCATACAGGACCTCGCTGACAGAGAAAAACAGTTCATCACTTCACTGGTCTCTAAACATTCATATGAAATTGTTAATCACTTTTACACTACAATAGTATTAATGTAATGGTAATATATTTCTTAATTAAAAATGTTTTATCATTTTTGAACAATAATTTATTATTGTTATGATTATTAATTACAAACTTTTACACTTTAATAGTGGTATTATTAATTAATATTTTACACTTTAATAGTATTATTACTAATTACTCATTTTTACACTTTATTGTATTATTGAAATAATATTTCTTCTTTTAGCTTTATGATTTGAAAAATGAAAATAATTGAATGACAATAAATTATCATTAATAAAATGTAGTGCTGTCAAATGATTAATCGCGATTAATCGCATACAAAATAAAAGTTTGTTTACATAATATATGCGTGTATACTGTGTTTATTTATTATGTATATATAAATACAAACACATGCATGTATATTAGGGGTGTGCGATATATATGCGATAATATCGTAATTGTGGTGATAAAGATGTGCAATTTGACATTATCGAGTATTTTGCAAAAACCAAACAGCACCTACGGAGTGCACGCATACATTACATGCTGAAGTCTAGTGGGTTAAACGGTGCACGTGCTCATTTAGAGTGTTCTTTCACTGCATGATGAATGCATTAAGAAAGATCACAAAATTCAAGATATAGGGGCAGAAAACGTATATATTTATATCATTTCATATAGTCACAAATCACACGAAGAGTGCCATTTTTTCTTCAAAAATCAGCATGATTACAAATGTGATATTGATGTTATACAATAGTTCAATAAACAATAAGTTAATATTAAGAGCCTTATGTTTTAGACACCATATTGCCTGTTTTTGCTCTATTTCGCCAACAAAGAATAATTCCAAACAGCTACAGCACTGTTTTGCGTCTCGTTCCTGAATGAATCGACCGTTAAATGATTCGGTTCAATCGTAATGACTCATTTGTTAATAGTGACGTGCTGTCACCTGCTGGCGATTTAATTTCACATTTAAAGTATCTTTTAATTTTTGATCAATGTTTAAAATATCAAAACATTATGCATTTGTAACTGCAGGTTAAAGCACTCCATGTCCCTCTGAGCTGCATTAAACAGTGTGTAAATACATCTAAATGCCATTCAGATGCAACTTCTGCAAAGATTCATTTTGTTGATACTGGTTTCATTTGTTTGGCAACAGCCTAAATGTCTTATTATTCTAGTTGACTGATTAAATGTAACAATTTGACTCAAAATATGCACACTTTAAAAAAAAAAAAAAAAGGATTTATTAAAAGTAAAATTGCCCATAAAAGTTAAAAATCTATTTAAACTTATGAAAAGATTAATTTCTATCACTGATGTGAACTGACCACACAGAATATGAAGAATATCAAAAACTGCAGCTGTCCACGGTAGTCAGATATCAGCACAATAACACACTCGGCAAAATATCATCTAATTATCGTTATCGAAAAAAATCCCCAAAAATATTGAGATATCATTTTTTTTCAATATCGCACACCCCTAAATATACATAAAAAATATATATATATTTATATATTAAATATATTTATATATAGTATAAAATATAAGAATATAAATATATTAATGTATATACATGTAAATATTTTCAAAATATATACTGTATGTGTGCATTTATATATACATAATAAATATACACAGTGCACACACACACATTATGTAAACAAAAACTTTTATTTTGGATGCGATTAATCATTTGACAGCACTAATACAATTATAAAAGTAAATCAATAAAGAAACAATACTATTGCAATAATACTACTGTATTGTAAAAAGACAAGCAATTAATAAGAAGAATTATTACTATTCACAATTGATGTTTTATTTAAATTATAATTATAATATATTTTAAATAATAATAAATATATTGCTATTCCAATAATTCTACTGTCATGTAAAGAAATACTCAAATTATTATTGTTAAAATGACAAACAAACAAAAAATATATTACAATTTCTTTCCTATTGTAGTATTACAAGACAAATTCACGTAATTACTAATAGTAATAATTCATAGTAGTATTTAAATTGTATTTTTACAATTTACAAGAAAATCACTAATCTCACTATTACTAATATACTGTTCAATAAAAATGACTATTTTATAATAAAAATTTAGTTTACAGAACAGCTGTAAAATTAAAATATTTAACAAAAAAATCCCTCTAGATTCACGCAGTTCACACGGGGTACACTTTACATTAAAAATAATAATAATAATTAAAATATATATGTATGGAAAAATCACACCCCTGCTTAAACAGGTTAGAACAACATGTAGATGAGTTCATGGCAATTTTTGTGCGCAATTCTCTTCTAAACCAATCAATGCTACTTACATTTTGTCTACAGACTCTGAAATCTCAGCCCAAAAGTCATTGACAATGGAGTTTAGTTTATGTAGAGCAAACTCCTTTAAAAGAAAAACAGAAGATTGTTAACAACCACCTCAATACAACAAGCACTGATGTATCTGCCAGAGCTCTTCTGTACCTTGAGCTGCGGCTCGTCTTCATCCAGGAGGGAAATGATACCAGCTACAAAACAGCAAAAACCCATCAGTACAGTATATACAGTCTTCTCATGCTTTCTATCTACCTCTCTGTTAGTTATATCAGTCTCTTTCTATCAATCCATCCATGTTGTTTAATAACAGTGACATGACAGATCTGCTAAATAACAACCTCAGACATCCGTTTCATTCACAAATAACATATGCTTGGCTTTTTGACATATTTATACAGTAAAAACAATACTGAGACACATAACACATCAACTTTTTAATAAATCGCGCTAATTTCTTACTTTCGGTTGCCGATGTAAACAAACCAGTGAAGTCAAAGTCATTAGAAATGACATTAGCAAACAGTTACACTCTCACCACTGCATTTAGGCGCTAAAGTAGTACATATAAGAGTACATTTATTATCATAAAGCTCAAATAAAGTCGTAGAGCTCGTTAAAGTCACCGAGGAGCCGTGTTAGCCGTTAGCTGTGTGACTCAGCTAAATCAAAGTCGCTCTTTAGCGTTCACTCACCGGCTGAAGTGATCATGTCTGTGACTGTCACCGGGTCTCCTCCAGTACAACGATTTCAACACACAATCAGTGTGAAGAAGAAGAAAGTCTATTTCACTCTCAATCAAACAGTGCGAGCGAGGAGTGAACGACTGCTATTAACTTACACAGCGACAGCGGCTCGAACTCATCTGACAATGAGCGCCTGCGCGGGACGCGCCGGAACTCTGCCTGAAGATAGCACATGTGGTTTAGTGTAAAATCACTTACTGCGGAATACATGGACGTGGCAGCTAGCAGATGTTATAAAAGTAGTCTTTAATGGGTAATAGCAATTTTTTTTAAATTAATATTTTAGTTGGGCAAGAATATAAAATAAGTGTTTCCAGACAGGCTTTGATGCGGTGAACCCCACAGCGGCTCTTCTTCTCCGCAGTTCAGAGAAGAGCATTAGAAGCTGTGGTGTATCTGCCACTCGGTGGTCAAACATGGATGGAGCAAATTTATTTGTTTAAAAAAATAAAATAATAAACAATTATACAAAATAAATTAAGAAAATAAAATAACAAACTAAAATAAAATAACAACAATATAAAATAACAAAATAGCATAACATAACATAAAATAGCAAAATAAAATAAAACATGACACAAATTTCTTTGTTTTTAAATCTGAAATAAAAATAAATAAATACTTTAAAAGTCCTTTACAGGAGTTGAAAGAAAAAAATCAAAAGAATAAAATACATTTGTTACACAAATTAGTGTGCACAAAAAAGTGAAATTATTGAATTGCATGGAATATATATAAAAAAAAAAAAAAAAAAAGAAAGGTAATTGACATCTACAATGCATCTAAAATGCCGCTGCAAGGTTAATCTTTAATGAGCCGAAAAGAACGCACGTCACACCTCTGTTCATCAATTTGCACTGGCTACCAATAGCTGCTCGCATTAAATTCAAGGCATTAATGTTTGCCTACAAAACCACCTCTGGCACTGCACCCCTTTACCTAAATTCAGTACTTCAGACCTATGTTCCCTCTAGAAGCTTGCGTTCTGCAAGTGAACAACGCATTATTGTTCATCCCAAAGAGGCACAAAATCACTTTCACAGACTTTTTCATTAACTGTTCCCACCTGGTGGAATGACCTGCCCAACTCAATCCGAGCAGCTGAATCCTTGCCCATCTTCAAGAAACGGCTAAAAACACATCTCTTCCATCTTTATTTGACCCTCTAACTCTAGCACCCTCTATTCTAATTCTATTTGATCTATCGGTCTTCTTTTTATTTAAAAAAACAACAACACACACTTGACCCTCTATCAACTGTATATTTATTCTGTAACTGCTAGCTTTCCTTGAAAAACACACTAGCTTTCTTTTTTGTATTCTACTTGTTTCTTATATACAGATATATATATAAAAATACTAGGTTTCTTTTTTCTATATTCTATCTACTCATTTTCTTAAAAAAAAAAAAAGTGTACTGTGTTAGGCTGACCGAGACTTGTCATAGCACTTGCATGTTGTTGCTCTTTTGTTGGTTTTGATTGCTTCTAATGTCCTCATTTGTAAGTCACTTTGGATAAAAGCATCTGCTAAATGACTAAATGTAAATGTAATTGCAACTTTTTAATCTCATAATTCGGATACGTTTCTCTTAATTTTGAGTTTATATTTTATCTACCAATTCTGACTTGTATATCCTTAAAATTGCAAGATGAAACTCATTATTGCAAGAAACAAATTCGAATTGAGATAAAATCCAAATTACATCTATCTATCTATCGTGGCGGAAAGCTTCCATAGTTATGGACCAAATAAAATAAAATTTAAAAAACATCAGCTTACAGTACGGCTGTACATTTATTGTGTTGATTTTAGTCATTTTAATAGTTTCATTAGATTGTTTTAATTTAACTTATTTTCCCCTGTCCCCTGGTTGAGAACCACTGTTTTAAAGTATTCTGTGTTTTACGAAGTGAATCTCTTCAAACGATTCAGTGCGTGAGCGATCAGTTTGAATCATTCAGACTGAATCATGAACCGATTCAGACCACTGCTAGCTTGAAAACAAAGAATGTCTTTGTTTACTTCAGAATCACATATTATCTTTAGTTGTATAGGGTAAACATTTATATATAGTATACTTAGTCAAAATCTGTCATAGGTTTATAGGTTATTGTGTTTATAGTGTCATAGGTTTATAGTGTTTATAGATTATAGTGTATAGGTTTATAGTGTTTTACTTCATTGTTGTATGTCTGTATTTATGTAGCACCGTGGACCTGTGAGGCACGACATTTCGTTCCTCTGTATGTCCCCACATGTAGCGGAATGACAATAAAGCTCAACTTGAACTTGAACTTGAAGGAATCATGCTTGAAGTACAAAATACCTCATTTATTGGCCAGTCGATGAAACAACTTGTTTCTTTTATTTAAAAACAACAACTGATACAGTAGTCAATCACAGTGTTCAGGAATTGTCACATTAGATCATTTAATACTAATAAACTCTGTATGTTACTATGATAGTAGTGATATATCCTTCTGAGATAACAGAAAAAGCATCATGTTTAATGCTCTAGCAGCCGTTCATTGCCTTCATTTCTCATTTCTCCAAATCTTCCTGACTGGTAAGTCATAGTGCAAGAGTATATGACCTGTGTAGCACACAGGCACACAGTTTTAGGCTTGTTTTTTATCCATTTTGGTCCATTTTTAAAGCCGGTATGGCGTCAATCTGTTGTGGGCCGCATCTGCAGTGGAATTCCTTCTTCAGTCGCATTTGGATTGGCTGGAAGAGTTAAGATTGCGCGATTAGTTGATAGTGAAACAACAGGTTTCTATCTGAATGCAAATAAACATCCTCATACCTTGCTGCCAACTATTGGTGTTTATGTCAGCCTGTCCTCTGTGTGTCTTCCTGAAAATTCCCGGGAAACATTTCAGTGGCCAAAACAAACTGCTTTTACCGCCAGTGGTGCTATCTGCAACATAAAGAGCCATTTAGAAAGGACTCATTGATCACATTATTTCTTTCTTTCATTCTTCTAGGGGCCTCTATTCATTATACTCCCCCAAATCATGTGATTCAGCCAGAGTTGTGACCTACGTAGTAAACCAAAAGCCCAAAAGACGCTAGTTGGGCAGCACACTATAGGGTTTGAGACTATGATGCTATGAACTGCTATCTAGATAAACAGCTCACTGTATTTTTTGTCTTTTATGGCCAAAAACACTGTATAGGTAGGAAATGTGATATGTTTTGAGAGTGTAATGGCCAAAATGTTGTCTCGGTAGATAGTTAACTATAGGTCCTATTAGACTCAAAAGACTACGATGACCAAAAATTGCATGATAGGAGTATCCTTTTTGGAATGTATATATCATGGAAAATGATAACTATTTTACGTTTTACAGTGTCATTTGTGTTAAACAGACCTTATTTCAGGCATTTAACCAAAAACCCATTTTAAAACAAATAGACTTTTTTTGGCAATGATGCCCCAACAATGCTGTCAAGGTAGGTTGCTCGGTAGTTTTGAGAAGATACGGTAATTGTCAAAAATGCTGTCTAACTAGGCAGTTCTCTAGTTTTTTAGAAAACAAGCCGGTCCAGACCATATGCCTAGACTGGTCACTATGATGACCAAAGTCTAACTAGTTTCTAAAACCAGAAACTATGCACAAAAGTGCTATCTAGGTCCAGAGTTCACATGACAATCTCATGCGGAGACGTAAATGTGTGCATTGTGATTCATATGTAAACATATGATTTTTAGGGAAAAGACGCATGAAGGTCAACCCTGGCCGCCCTGCCAGCAACGCTATAGAAGGAATAGTGGACGCTCTGACGTAGATCGAATGCTTGTCTTGTATTTAAAGGGGCCGCAAAGGAAACAAACTTGTTTATCTTGTGCAGACTGACTACAAGTAGGGTATAAGTTAACCTCATGAAATATTTTAAATGTGAAAGTAATACCAAAATAAACCAATAAACCAATTATTAAAATAATTAAAAGCATTCGTGTGGTGTGGCTTTTGTGTTCATGATTAATTTCAACATGCAGTTTATAGGAGACGTTTACTAGCGTTGGTCTTTAATTAACATTAAAGTTAATTTGTGTGCAGCCTACATTACAAACTGTCCTGGTTGAAGTGCAGCCTTAATATAATTGGTCAAATATATGTTGTTTCGAGGAAATTAATAGCATTCCCGCTGAAAAACAAAGCGTTCTAGCGTTAAAATGCTTGGGAACTAATGTGGTCGGAACCAAAGTTTCAAGTTTTCAGGACTGCGTTCTCTGGATTCCTCTGTCTCAAGCGGAGGACTTCTACATTCCGATTGGTTGCCGCCGAGCCGCATCATATCTCATTACCATAAAGTTGACCTGATTTCAACTCTCCTCGACGCCCTCACCGTCCAAGATGCGCCGCGCCGCTCTCGCCGGAGCTCGCCTCTGGCTCACATTGACAATGAATGACTTCTGGCCACTTTGACGCTCTCGCCGCCTGCGGTGTGAACGTACGGTTAGAGTGTGAGAAATAGAGGTTTCCCCGGTAACGGCTGTACACAAAGCAGAGCTACGCTCACAAATGCTGCTTTATCAGGCATTACATAAAAGATAAAATGAAAATGACATCGAAAATTTTCTGAAGACAGTCGGATTCCTTCTGAAATACAGTGATATAAAAACACCCACGCCGGATTTTGATTTTTAAACGTGCAGTGCTCATGTTTATTCAACGAAATCAAAGTCTTTTGGAAAATCTATTTGTGGCAGTCAGTTTTGATATTGTGGCGGTCCGCCACAAATAAGTCAATGTATGGGAAAAACTATCGTTCCCATACTTATCGTTCTTGGTGTGAACAGGCATTAAGTCTAAAGGCTCGTTTATTTAAAAGTTAAAAGTCAAATGCATGAGTGAAGTACATATTTACATAGAAAAACAGCGCAGTGGAATGCAAAAACATGAGGCGCAAAGCAGTGGTATGAAAAAAAAAAAAACTTTTAAAATTTCAAAAAATTGAACTTATTTTAACTTTGGCACCACATTTTTAGAACAGCTGTGTCATGTGAGAAATGCCGCAAAGCATGAAATAGTTACGAATCGCCAGGAGAATGTGTTGGGGTTTTGCAATTATGCAAATTCATGCAGAATCAACCAATCATAAAATAATTGCGTTTTTGGGTTTTTAAAAGTGTTTTAAGAGTGTCACGTGCAAGACTCTGAAAAACATAAAATACTTATGAATTTCTGTGAGCGAGGTTTATAGTCTATGCCAGGGGTTTTCAACCTGTGGGGCGCGCCCCCCCAGGGGGGCGCCAGCACCTGTCAAGGGGGGCGCGAGCATCAATTAATTCAGAGACATTGCCTTGAAGATTTATGAATACGAGCTTTCAAATCTTTAGCCATCCGCTAGGGGGCAATCTGACTCCCGCTGTTAGGCGACAGTGAGAATGGTGTAAAATGATTTACGGTTAGTCGTGTCGGAAATCCAACCACGGATTGGCATGTTGTTATCTCAGAAACAGGCTCAGCCATCACATTGAATCAGGTAAACTGGTTATATATTTATGTTTCAGTATAATTACGCACGCTATACCAGGCAGGGGTGGTTCTAAACCCTTTTTAGGTGGGTTTCAGCCCCCCAAAACTATCTTAACGATCAGGCCAGTGCTGCTTCCTCAAGAAAGTTTTTAATTCTCACGTGTTTTAAGTCTTGTCAATTTAAACAAAGTAATTTTAAGCCCAAGACATCTCAACGCGGTACTCACGCGCTGTGACAGAGCGTTTCTGCGCGCCAGCGCGCACAGATAGCCTTCTGAGACAGCAGGTGAATACCAGTGGCTGTCTTGAGGAATATGCTCGTAAGCACAGACGGTTGTTTCAAGTGAACGTAAACAGTAAAGTAAATATCAAATGTACATCAGTATAACGGATCCGTGCATTTCTTATGTAAATAATGTTAATCAAAAAGAGCAAAAGAAAAATATTTTTTCTTAAGGAAGGGGGGGGGGGGGGCGCGAGTGAAGTTAGACAAACTTGGGGGGGCGCATGTCCTAAAAGGTTGAAAACCCCTGGTCTATGCAACACACTCTTACTGCAATTTGTAACTTTTACCTTTTGGCGAATTGGTAGCTAATGCATACAATTTAATTTATACATTTTTGTATGATCTGCTAAAGAAACTGAGGGTTAGGTTTAGGGGTGGACCTTCGTGGACACATTCGTATCACCCAATCGTAGATAGGGATGGGTACCGAAACTCGGTATTTAATCGGTCTCGGTGCTAAATTATGAAAGACCGGAGTATCGATAAGCTCTGACGTTATCGGTTCTGCTGTCGGTACTGGAGAAATTATGAAAACACACATTTATTGTTGCTATATATACACATTATCTTGCAAATCCTCTCTCACCAGAGTTGCCAGCTGTTTTATATGCAATAATATTCAAACATTTGTCTATGATGCATTTTTGCTATTCGTAATTCAGAAGCAAGATCGCGCTCACGTGGAGGAGCTTCAGCACGCGCAACATGAAAGCCCTGTTTAATTATGATAGAATAGAGAACTAACTATTAAAACATATGCACTTTATGCCTGTGGCTGTTATATTAAGCTAAGTTTATTTATTTATTTTTGATTTTGGCTTCTAAGGATTATAGCCGCGTTTCTTCTAGCACAACTTCCCTCCCTTCACAGCGGCGCGCATTCGTTCCTCCCTAACCAACACTTAACGTCAGAATCATCATCGGTGATTGTTGTAAGATGCCGTCTTTACTGTTGCTAAATTGCGGGACATGTTTGATAATAAAACGTTGAAAGCACAATCCGCACAAGAGACGCTGCTCCCCAGGCTGAAATGTGTGTGTGTGTGTGTGTGTGTGTGTTTGTGTGTGTGCGCGCGCGTGTGTGTGTGTGTGTGTGTGTGCGTGTGCGTGTGTGTGCGTGCCTTTGCGGCGCGCTCCAAAACGGACAAGCAGATTACAGTTTGAGCTTCGGGCGCGTCCAAACGATCAAATACACACAAAACTATGTCACAATGGCCAGCTACGAGAATATTCACTTAAACAGTTTGTTTTAAGTGGACCAGAACTGTTCGGAGAAAATCCGATGTGTGTCAATATATTATCTTAAAGTGACAGACTGGCGCTTCAATGTTAATCAAAGAACAAAATGTGAGAGAAAATCCCCCACAGCTCTTAATCTGAATAACGTTATAGCTTTAATAAGCATTAATCTATCAATACATACAGTGAAAACTATGCAGTGCGCATTTACATTTGATTACTTTTAGATTTCTTTTGTAGCTATTACTTGCCTGAACAGTAATGTTAGTAGACCTTCATGGAAAAATTAAAGCACTGTTTATTTCATTTAATTTGTATATTTGTTTTATTGTATTTGTCAGTTTGTTTTTACTTTGTTTCTTTGTTAATATTCTTACTGTATCTTATGTATATAAAACACTAAAAATGCCTGCACACTGGTGCATTTACAAATTGATGTTTTATATTGATTTAATTAAATATTTATTTTACATTTCAGAATATAAAGTAATGTTAATTCAGCTCCTAATTTGTTAAATTGTGTATATATATATATATATATATATATATATATATATATATATAGTATAACAAAAAGTACCGATAAGAATACCGTTAAAGTACCGGACCGATAAGCAGTATCGATAAGAGTAGTAATACCGTTAAAACCTTAACGATACCCATCCCTAATCGTAGAACAGTTGCATTTTCTCATAAGATTTGTTTTTAGAGCGCAGTGTCATGTGCGAGACACTGTAAAATGTAAAATAGTTGCCAACTGCCATGAGAGTGTGTTGAGGTTTTTAAATTACACAAGACATTTTCATGGAAAGTTTGGCAAATAGTCTGAAAACCTCAACATACTCTTCACAGAAATTGATAGCTAACTATTTTACATTTGCAGCGTCAGCAATTTTGTGAAATCGCAAGCTAATTCGTACAATCTCATTCGTATGTTTTCATACAATCTGCTTATGCCCCACTAATAGTTACATGTAATGGTGGTCCTTCGTGGTTACTTTTTTTTTTCTAAAAATCACAGTTCCGTACGAATCACAGCATACAAAATCATACAGAATCGCCCAATCGTAAAATAGTTGCATTTTCTAAATAGATCTGGTTTTTAGCAATGCAGTGTCACACGCGCAAAACGCTGCAAAGCGTAAAATAGTAAATTGCCATGAGAATGCAACACATTTTAATGGCAATTTGTAACTATTTTACATTTTGCCGAAATGATTTGCACAATTGGTACAATCTCAGTTGTACGTTTCCGTACAATCTCCTTATGCCCCACTGACGGTTAGGTTCAAAGGTGTTTTTTCTCAAAAAAATAAAATAAAATATATAGCACAATTCCGTAGGGCTGCACGATAAATCGAAATGAAATCGCAAACGCGATTAGGCAGAAGCTGCGATTGTCGTGCGTATCTTTCAGTGCGTATCTTGCCTACCGCTGTAGCTGAATAAACGGAAGATTTAACTGCTTTCATTGATTCAATGTGACTAATAAACACAACTACGACAATATATGGTTTATCTGAGTTCGTCTTATTATAATTTTTATTATAAATAAAGTATATAATAATGCAGTGCTAATCAACATAACCTTTATCACTGCTTAGAATAATATGAAATATGTTGTGTGGCTTATTCTGTGTAAGAAGCCACATCATCTCACAGAAGGATTTATTTCAAACATTAGACTGACGTTATGAAGTGAGTTTGGAGTAAAAACATTAAATGTGGTATTTTCACGTGCTTTCAGATGGAGCAGCATTTACTACACAGAGCCGTAGTTCACTGAGAAGCTACACAACCTGCTGTCATTATCGCGAACGATTTCTTCGATTATATCGTCTGCGATCTTTTCGCGTAGCTTGTCAGTGAACTACAGCTCTGTGTAGTAAATGCTGCTCCATCTGAAAACACGTGATGGAGATTTACTACTAATCACAGAACCGGCTTTCCTGACGAGATGTGTATGATGATCGCATTCGATTAATCGTGCAGCCCTACATAATACATATTTGTATGAAATCGCCATAGCGTAAAGCAGTTGTGTTTTCTTGTTTTTCTCATGAAATCATGTTGGACTGTGATGCCCAAACATGCTGTCACCGAACAGGAGTCCACTGGGTTGAATCTCTGACCTGCAGACATTGAGCACTCCACAGCCCTGCAGGTGTTCCACCTGATCTCCTGCAACACATCCGGGGACTTTGTGACGTAACGTCCGGTCCATATGGCCTGTGGGGGGTGGTTAATGAACACTGCTCGCAGCGATCGATCCAGAAACTCCACTGAGTCGCGACTCTCTGATTGATCACAGTCGGTGTGAACGAGTCCCAGCAGAGCCGGACAGAGCGCGTTTCTCTTTATCCGAGCTCTCACGTCCTTCAGAATCGCCCTCAAACACGCATAATTCTCTTTATGACACACATAATCATGCTTGAAGATGAATATGATCACGGAGCATTTAATGGCTCTCTGATTCCCGCTGATGTTTCGGCTTGAGCTCACGGTTTTGTTCTTGAGTGGATCTGGTTTCTCGCTCGTGCAGTGATCGGATGAAATCTGTTCTGATCGATCTGTGAGCGATTGATCAGGGCTGCACGCGTTTGTTTGGATTTTGACTTCGCCGTTGCTGTTGCCAGTATAGTCGCTGGTTTCTTCGTGTCCTCCGTTATTAAACATATCAGCGATGAAGTCCTGTAATACGCCGGTGTCTCCATCGGGTCCTCTCACAGCGCTGATTAAATGAATGTTACTTTTTCCACCGATTTGATGCAGAATTTGTTGGAATGGATCATCACGCTCGCGCTCTGCAGCCATTGCCGTCTTTACCGGACAGCTCGTTTATTTCTTTAGCAAAAGACAAAGTTGTCAACACACAAAACTTATTTGAAAGACTCACTTGAGAGCATTTTAATGCCGAAATCACGCTGTGAAAGTGGACTTGTCTCCGTCTGGTGTGTGGGCGGGGTTTATTTACACAAGATTTACAAGCTCGCTGTGAAGGTGGAAGTGGTACGTGTCTTCTGATTGGCTGAGCACGTGTGTGGGCGGGGCTTGTGTACACATGATTGACAAGCTAGCCGTGTGAGTTAAAGAGGTGAAGTTTTTCCTCAGTATTTTGAATCATATATAGCCTATACACAGTGTAAGGAGCCTGGATTATTTAGATAAAAATGGCAAGGTTTTATTATTTATATTTATTAAACTTACATTATGTTAAAATGTAATTTTTCCTTAAATTAGAACTTAATATAAAATGTCAGCCTTCAAAATCTCTATATAGACATTTATATTTAAACAGCTCTCTTCTGAATATCCCCCCAAAAAAAAAAAATAAATAAACCAACTAGTTTTGTAATTAATGATAAACGGAAGACTCGGGTAAACATTGCTCCTGACCTTTAACCAGCTCTGACTATTTGCATTCTACTAAAGTGTCTTTATCAAATAAAGTATGATGAAATGACTGTAATCATTCATTTAATCTGATCTGTAATGTTATCATGTTTACAATTCAATGTTCACGATGTCAAATCCATTAAAACATACTTAGTGATTTTAATAAAAGTCAGACTTCTGTGTGTAATAACTCCACTATTCAACTGCTCAATAGCTGCTGTGAAATACATACATTATAAAGTTATAATAAATTATATAATATTTATTGGATTTAATGGCAGTCTTGTGTTCTTAAAACTCTTATTCACTAATTCTTATTCAGAGCAGGTTTTGTATGACTAAAATATGATGGAAGTTAGTAATTTAAATGACAGCAGATTTTCAGTATATGAGGAAATTATATTTGAAAACACTCTATTCAGAGAAGAGGAGATGAAAAGCTTGGTGCATTTATAATCAATATCTGTCATCTAATCTTGATGAATTAGAAAAAATCAGAAAGAAGGATAGAAAAGAGGTTCAGCTTAGTAATAAAGAAACTTGATACAATTTCAATTAATTTGTTTTTTAAAACACAAGTAGCCAACATATGAACAGAAAAGTAGCTGATACTTCAAATACCTTATAAGAGAAAAGTGAGTTTATTTAGGTTTCTTTGAATTTTCCATCGCTAACTCTGGTTAATCTGCTTTTTTTTTTAAACCTGCCAAGTCCACAAGCATGACAATGAGAAGCATTTACCTGATCTTTTAAAGCTGCAGATTGTTACAAGTGTGACTTCACTAATATTGGCACCCTTGATAAATATGAGCAAAGGCGGCTGTGAAAATAAATCTGCATTGTTTATCCTTTTTATCTTTCATTCAAAAAATTCACAAATTTCCAACCTATCATTGAAGTAAAACAATTGAAAGTGGGGAGAAAATCTCATTGTGAAATAAATGCTTTCACTATTTCATGTTGGCCACAATTATTGGCACCCAATTATTGCAATGTCCTTTTCCCAGGGTAACAGCTCTGAGTTTTCTCATATAATGCCTGAAGAGTTTGGAGAACACCTGACAAGAGATCAGAGACCATTTTCTTCATACAGAATCTCTCCAGATTCTTCAGATTCACAGCTCCATGACGGTGCTTCTTCTCTTCAGTCCACCTCACTCATTTTCTGTAGGGTTCAGGTCAGAGGACAGAGACAGCAATGGTAAAATATTCATTTTGTGCTCAGTGACCCATTTTTGTGTTTATTTTGATGTTTGTTTTGGATTGTTGTCCTAGTGGAAGATCCACTCACGGCCCAATATAAGATTTCTAACAGAGGCAGTCAGATTTTGATTTTTTATCTGTTGGTATTTGATAGAATCCAGGATGCCATGCATCTGAACAAGATGTTCAGGACCTCTGGCAGAAAAACAGGCCCACAACATTAAAGATCCAGCAGTATATTTAACCGTGGACATGGGGTACTTTTTTTATCCCTGTTTGTACTAAACTCATCTGGGTTTGCTGCCAAAAAGCTCTTTTTTTAGTTTCATCTGACAATAGAAGCCAGTGCCATTTGAAGTTCCAGTCGTGTCTGACAACTGAATATGCTGGAGTTTGTTTTTGGATGAGTGAGGAGAATTTTCCTTGAAACCCTCCCAAACAACATGTGGTGATGTAGAGGATGTTTTATATATATATATTTTTAGGTTTCTGACCCCAAGACTCAACTAATCTCTGCAATTCTCCAGCTGTGATCCTTGGAGAGTCTTTGGCCACTCAAACTCTCCTCCTCAGCATGCATTAGGACGATATAGACACACGTCCTCTTTCAGGCAGATTTTTAACATCTTTAGTTGATTGGAGACTCTTAATTATTACCCTGATGGTGGAAATGGGGATTTTCAATGTTTTAACTCTTTTCTTACAGCCACTTTCTATTTTGTGAAGCTCAACAATCTTGTTCTGCACATCAGAAATATATTCTTTGGTTTTTCTCATTGTGATGGATGATTAAGGGAATTTGACCTTTGTGTTCCTCATATTTATAATCCTGTGGAACAGGAAGTCATGGCTGGACAATTTCATGCTCCTAGTCACCCTGGTGTGCTAAAAAATGTAAATATGAATGGGAATATACTTCAGAGATATTTTACTCATAAGAATTTCTAGGGGTGCCAATAATTGTGGCCAACATTCATTGGCGAAAAACATTTATTTCATCATGAGATTTTCTCCCCACTTTCAATTGTTTTACTTCAATGATAGGTTAGAATTTTGTGAATTTATTGAGTGAAAGATCAAAAGGATAAACAATGCCGATTTATTTTCACAGCTGCCTTTGCTCATATTTATCAAGGGTGCCAATATTAGTGGAGGGCACTGTAAATTAATGTCTTCCTAATAAAAAGGGTTAAAGCTAGAGAGAGAAAAAAGTTACAAAATGTTACAGCCCAGTTGCAAAAATGATGAGAAAGTGGATCTTTTTATTTAGCCACATAAAACTCAGGAACTAACAAGAATAGAATAAGGTCACAAGCAATGAGAAGACAACTTGAAGAAAACTCAGCGCTTAATCCAACTAATAAAAGAAATGAACTGTAGGTGTGAAAATTAATCAAACAATGAGTAACCAAGGAAAATAACTGCAAACTTGGTCACAGAACAAAAACATGTGATACAACCACCCAAAACCCAAACTTTATTAAATGGCCTACATTTATTTAAATATTTCAAGTAGGCTACTCAATTTTGACCCGTTGTCTTGAAAGACGTCTAGTTATCTAGCTAGTATTACACCGTGTCTTCGCGCCGTATAACAGCTTAAAGGCCTTTTCACACTGAATGCGAAAAATCGGTGCAAATGTTCGGTGCGATGGCGCTTTGAATCAAAATGGGGCTATTCACACCAGTCGAGATCTTTCGAGGTGCAAAAAAACAAGGGCTGTAACTGAAATCGCACCCTATAACCTCATTCACTATTCCCTACATTAGTCCACTCATACAGTTCACCTGAAGGAGTGAATGAAAACGAGTGGGTGAATTTCGACTCTGAGAGCACCAGAAGGACTGCCGCTTTTGCATATAGTTTGTGCTTGCTGTTTAATAATCATTTGAAACTGGCTAATAGCTCCAGTAGACAATTTAATAATCAATTTACAATGAATTTCCACTACCAGTCAAAAGTTTTTGAACAGTAATATTTTTAATGTTTTTAAAGAAGTCATTCTGCTTACCAAGCCTGCATTTATGTGATCCAAAGTACAGCAAAAACAGAAAAATAATAACTGTTTTCTATTTAAATATTTTTATATATGTAATATTTATATACAACCCCAAATCAGAAAAAGTTGGGACAGTATGGAAAACGCAAATAAAAAAAGAAAGTAGTGATTTCTAAATTTACTTTGACATGTATTTCATTGCAGACAATATGAACACAAAATATTTCATGTTTTGTCTGGTTAACTTCATGTCATTTGTAAATATACATCCTTTCCTGTCATTCAGACCTGCAACACATTCCAAAAAAAGTTGGGACAGTAAAGCATTTACCACTTTGTAATGTTGCCATTCCTTTTCACAACACTTAAAAGACGTTTAGGGACTGAAGACACCAAGTGATGAAGTGTTTCAGGTGTAATTTTGTCCCATTCTTCCTGCAAACAAGTCTTAAGGTGGGCAACAGTACGGGGTGTTCGTTGTCACATTTTGTTCTTCAAAATGCGCCACACATTCTCTATTGGAGACAGGTCGGGACTGCAGGCAGGCCAGTCAAGTACCCGTACCCTCTTCCTCCGCAGCCAGGACTTTGTAATGTGTGCAGAATGTGGTTTTGCATTGTCTTGTTGAAATATGCATGGACGTCCCTGGAAAAGATGTCTTCTTGAAGGCAGCATATTGTGCTCCAAAATCTCTATGGACTTTTCAGCATTAATGGTGCCATCACAGAAGTGCAAGTTACCTTTGCCAAGGGCACTGACACAACCCCATACCATGACAGACCCTGGCTTTTGGACTTGTTGCTGGTAACAGTCTGGATGATCCTTTTCTTCTTTGGTCCGGAGCACACGGCGTCCATTCCTCCCAAAAAATACCTGAAATACTGATTCATCTGACCACAGTACACGTTTCCACTGTGTGATGGTCCATCCCAGATGCCTCCGAGCCCAGAGAAGTCGACGGCGCTTCTGGACACTGTTAACATAGGGCTTCCTTTTGGCACAGTACAGTTTTAACTGGCATTTGTGGATGTAACTACGTATTGTGGTACTTGACAAAGGTTTGCCAAAGTAGTCCTGAGCCCATGTGGTGATATCGCTTATAGATGAATGACGATTCTTGATGCAGTGCCGCCTGAGGGATCGGAGATCACGGTTGTTCAGCTTAGGCTTGCGCCCTTGTCCTTTACGCACTGAAATTCCTCCAGATTCCTTGAATCTTTTAATTATGTTATGCACTGTTGAAGGTGAAATATCCAAATCTCTTCCTATCTTTCTTTGAGGAACATTGTTTTTAAACATTTCAATAATTTTCTCACGTATTTGTTGGCAAACTGGCGATCCTCGGCCCATCTTTGCTCCTAAAGGACTAGACCTTTCATGGATGCTGCTTTTGTGCCAAATCATAATTACAATCACCTGTTGACATCAACTGTTTAATCACATCATTATTTAACCAATTTACCTCATTACTAGCCCTAAATTGCTCCTGTCCAAACTTTTTTTGGAATGTGTTGCAGGTCTGAATGACAGGAAAGGATGTATATTTACAAATGACATGAAGTTGACCAGACAAAACATGAAATATTTTGTGTTCATATTGTCTGCAATGAAATACAAGTCAAAGTAAATTTAGAAATCACTACTTTCTTTTTTATTTGCGTTTTCCATACTCTCCCAACTTTTTCTGATTTGGGGTTGTATAATATATATATATAAATATATATTTTAATATATATATATATAAAATATATATAAATATATATTTTAAAATGTAATTTATTCCTGTGATTTCAAAGCTGAATTTTCAGCATCATTACTCCAGTCTTCAGTGTCACATGATCCTTCAGAAATCATTCTAATATTCTGATTTGCTGCTTAAAAAACATTTATTATTTTTATTAGGCTATGTTGAAAACAGCTGAGTAGAATTTTTTTTAGGTTTCTTTGATGAACAGAAAGTTCAGAAGCACAGCATTTATCTGAAATATATATATTTTTGTAAGATTATAAATGTCTTTATCATCAATTATCAATTTATAGCATCCTTGCTAAATAAAAGTATTAATTTCTATACCCCCCCCCCCCCCCCCCCAAAAAAAAATACACACACACACACTCATAATATATATATATATATATAATATATATATATATATATATATATATATATATATATATATATATATACTGACTCCAAGCTTTTGAATGGTATAGTGTATAATGTTACAAAGACTTTTTATTTCAGCTAGTGCTGATCTTTGGGTCCTTCTATTCATCGAAGAATCCATTAAAAAATTACTGTTTTAAATATTGATAATAATAATAATAATAATAATAACAAAAAATGTTTTTTGAGCAGCAAATCAAAATATTAGGATGATTTCTGAAGGATCATGTGACACTGAAGACTGGAGTAATGATGCTGAAAATTCAGCCTTTTGATCACAGCAATGAATTACATTTTAAAAGATATTCAAATAGAAAGCAATTATTTTAAATAGTAAAAAGATTTCACAATATTATTGCATTTGCTGTATTTTGGATCAAATAAATGCAGGCTTGGTGAGCAGAAGAGACTTCTTAAAAAAAAAATCTTACTGTTCAAAAACTTTTGACTGGTAGTGTATGTCTGTGTTGTATTAAGCCGTGGACGAGTACTTTGTAAAATGAATGGATGGATGATTCAGCTGCAGTCGCTATCTTCTGGCGTGACGCGGGAATTCATTCGGTGCACGACTTTCACAGTGCCTTATGGGTAATAGCCGCTGAGCGTGCACTGGTTGTACACTTGTTTTTGTGGAGCATTGTGGGATTGAATGAGTACACTCGAGAATGTCCACTATTATTTCGGGCACCACTAAAAATGTCTGTCAACTGTTTTGTTTTTTGTTATTCGTCCTGTGTATAGATTTTTTTTCCCGTCGCTTCGCAATGAAATGGGCTGTCCAATTAGATTTATGCATAGATCACAAGCCCAGAACAGCTGATGTTACACAAAAGAGTGAGAGTAGGCTACAGCATACAGGCATGAATTAGCAGAAGTCCTGGTGCTCAGTGTGAAACAGCCTTTATGCTGGCTACACTGGACACAACAAAGCGAGCATTGCAAATCATTTGAACTTTATGTCAGTACATCATAAATAGAATGAGGCAACAGTTTACTGTCAGAGATTTCATGTGTCGCATCCAGTCAGCATCACTGATAATAGTATAGTAGTCGCGCCGCTCGCATCCGGTGTAGCCTTTCCACAACTTTGAGATTTTGTATAGATGTGAGAGATTTTTTTAATTATTCACACTGAAGGGAGCAGAAATTATATAACACACAAAATATTAAATATTACACAACACAGATTAAGTGATTGTAGAGTTCAGAATGAAAAAGTGCATGATTTAAACTAAAAAGCAAAAAACTAAAATGAACCTTTTCTTTAATTGGTTCTTGTTATCACAGCTTATAGTCAAAATATATCTATAAAAATTAAATTTTATATGAAACATTTGAACGCCTGACTGGACACTTCATTCAGAGATTGTTTGTAGATGATTGCAGTTTTCCATGTCAGATCCTTATCAACAATTTTCTTGATTTCTTCACAGTAATCCTGATGGTCCCACTACTGTTTGTGTGCTTGAAAAACTGCAAAGAAAATGTATAAGCACTGTAAGCATTATAGTTAAATTCAATTGGAAAACTATTTGGCAGTACTTGGTAGCCATGATTTTTACTTTGACTGCATCCACCTCATTTTTCCCATAAGACCAGTCACGGCCATTTGTACACTTAACGTGTCTGGCTTCCAATGTTATCCACTTGCAGCTATTTTTAGCTGTACAAAACATCTCGTTTAGCTGCTTAATATTGCAAACTGGTGTATCTTACCATATTACTTTAATATATTGAATTATATATTGAATTATATGGACATTTGCAAAAATATAAAAATATACAGACTTTCACATGCGCATGAGAAACTTTAGTTTGCTCACGAGAAACTATTGCATGCTCATGAGAAACTTTAATCCAGCTCCTTATTCATTTGTCATTTACTGAAAAGCCTTTATGTAATGAGACACTTTGTCCATATAGCGCTGCTCTCAATAAGCACTGTTAGAACTGAACGAAGGAACTCAGCATTTCTCCACAATCTCCAATGATGCATTGAATCCAACAAAGTGATTTAATAAAGGATGTTTTGATCTTGTGAAGTAAGAATATTTTAACCCATTTTCCATACCAATATATACAGGTGCATCTTAATAAATTAGAATGTCGTGGAAAAGTTCATTTATTTCTGGGAATTGGTGGGTTTTTGTTAAATGTGAGCCTAAATCATCACAATTAAAAGAACCAAAGACTTAAACTACTTCAGTCTGTGTGCATTGAATTTATTTAATACACAAGTTTCACAATTTGAGTTGAATTACTGAAATAAACTTTTCCACGACATTCTAATTTATTGAGATGCACCTGTATATACACATTAGGGGTGGCACGGTACACAGATGTCACGGTTCGGTACGTACCTCGGTTTGGGGTTCACGGTTCGATACGATTTTGGTACAACAGGAAAAAAAAATCTACTATGCTCGGTTTCTTTTCATTTATTTTAACAGTCAGTAGTGCAAATTACAATTTTTTTCCCATCTAGATGTGAAAATACTAAATATTATTACATGTTATATATATAAAATCTGTTTTGTTTTCATTGTGAGTGTACACAAATAAAAGCAGACCTTTATACAGTGATTATTAATAAAGACGATAAGTGTTTAAAGTTGATTCTGCTGGTATAAGGAAACAGATGAAATGATCGCGCCGGACACACACAAAAAACACATCAGTTCCAGCATTGCTAACTTGACAGCGCAGTTGGTAGTTTATCAAAATAAAATAGTGCCAAACATCAGTGCGCCCACCTGTGTGTCACCGTTGGAACGAGACTGAAGTACAAAGCCTATCATTTACATAATAAATAATAGTTTCGCATTCAGATACGTTACATCGCAAATATAGAAATATTATGGAATATTTGGATTTGTGCGGAATGAGAGAGGTAGGATACACAAGCACAAAGCTCCATTTTGCAAATAGTTGAGTGCGCAAGCCTTTAAAGTATACTCCTTTGTCAGTCTATGTGAGAGATGCATTCAGAATCAGCACATGATCACTCTCTAGGCTAGGGGGCTTTGTTTTCAAGCGTGCAACTCACTGCATTCTGTTCTTCTGCTGGTGGTTAAACAGCGTTGCTTTGCTGCGGAGCCCCCTTCTGGATTGGGGGTGAATTGCCTGTATTCGTCGTAAGGCCTCATGCACCGAACCGAGATGTCCGTACCGTGACAGTTCGGTACGAATACATGTACCGTGCCACCCCTAGTACACATACATACTGTATATACAGGTGCATCTAAAAAAAAAATAATATTGTGAAAAAGTTAATTTTTTTGTAACTTGTTTTAAAAAGTGAAATTTTCATATATTCTAGATTCATTACATGTAAAGCAAAACATTTCAAACTTTTTTTATTTTATTTTATTTTTTATTTTGATGATTAGAGCTTGCAGCCCATGAAAGTAAAAAAAAAAATACATTTGAGTTTCATTAAATGACCATCCCTACAGTATAAATTCCAGGTATCTCTTGTTCTTTGAAACCACAATAATGAGGAAGAATGCTGAATTGGCAATGGTACAGTCGACAATCATTGACACCCTCCACAAAGAGGGTAAGTCACAGAAGGTCATTACTGAAAGGGGAGGCTGTTCACAGGGTGCTGTATCAAAGCATATTAAATGCTAAGTTGACTGGAAGGAAGAAATTGTGTTGGAAAAAGTGCACAAGCAACAGGGATAACCGCAAGCCTGAGAATACTGTCAAGCAAAGCTGATTCAAACACTTGAGAGAGCTTCACAAGGAGTGGACTGAAGCTGGAGTCAGTGCATCAAGAGTCACCACGCTCAGACGTCTTCAGGAAAAGGGCTACCAAGCCACTTCTGAAACAGAAACAACGTCAGAAGCATCTTACCTGGGCTAAGGAGAAAATGAACATTTTGTAAGGATGTAAATTTAGCATTTCATTTGGAAATCAAGGTCTGGAGGCTGGAGGAAGACTGGAGAGGCACAGAATCCAAGCTGCTTGAAGTCCAGTGTGAAGTTTCCGAAGTCAGTGATGATTTGGGGTGCCGTGACGTCTGCTGGTGTTGGTCCAGTGTGTTTTATCAAGTCCAAAGTCAATGCAGCAGTCTACCAGGAGATTTTGGAGCACTTTATCTGCTGACAAGCTTTAAGGAGATGCTGATTTCCTTTTCCAGCAGGACTTTAGCACCTGTCCACAGTGCCAAAACCACTTCCATGTGGTTTGCTGACCATGATATTACTGTGCTTGATTGGCCAGCCAACATGCCTGACCTGAACCCCATATGGAATCTATAGGATATTTTCAAGACAAAGATGAGAAACAGTCTATCCAACAATACAGACGAGCTGAAGGCTCAATAGTGCCTCAGCAGTGCCACAGGCTGATCGCTTCCATGCCACAGCTCACTGATGCTGGAGTTTGTGCTAAAGGAGCCCCGACCAAGTATTGAGTGCATAAATGAACATACATTTAAGAACTTGAACTTTTCTCTTTTCCAAATCCTTTTTTTTGATTGATCGTAGGAAATATTAGAATATTTTGAGATACTGGATTTTTGACTTCCATGAGCTGTAAGCTCTAATCATCAAAATTAAAACAAAACAAAAAAAACTTTTGAAATGTTTTACTTTACATGTAATAAATCGAGAATATAGGAAAGTTTCACTTTTTGAAATAAGTTTAAAAAAAAATAACTTTTTCACGATATTCTAATTTTTTGAATTGCACCTATATATATACGTACTGTATATACTGTATATATACAGTATATGTGTGTGTGTGTTTGTGTGTGTGTGTTAATGACAAAATATCAGCTTACCTTTTCAATATATGTAATGATTTCATCATTACTCAGCTCAACAAAGGATCTCATTTTGAAACTTATGTACGCAACTGCTGTCCCATCTATAAACAAATCAGATTCATATCATCATATGTGAATAAAACTTTAATCTATTCACAAAATCTGGGTTATGAATAATATAAGAAGAAGAAGAAGAAGAAGAAGAAATGAATGAACATAAAATAAACTTTGCTTACTTTGCAGGACAGCTTCTGGAGATGAGGGTGTTGATTGACTTGCTGGTTGAGTTGTAGACACAAGTTGAGTTGTTGTCAGTTGAGAGGTAAATTTTGGTGTTGCTGTTCTAGTTGTAGTTAATGCAGTTGATTTCAATGTTGATGCAGCTGATGTAGATTGAGCTGTTGATGTTGATCCAGTTGATGTCAGTGCTGGCACAGTTGATATTGTTGATAGATTGGTAGATGTTGGTGCAGTTGATGTTGATGTTGAAGTTGGTGCAATTGTTATTGTTCCTGGAGTGGTAGATGTTGATGTAGATGATGTTAATATAGGTGATGTTAAGGTTGGTGCAGTTGTTGTTGTTGCTAGAGTGGTTGATGTTGGTGCAGTTGTTGCTAGAGTGGCAGATGTTGGTACAGGTGATGTTGATGCAGTTGATGTTGATGTTGGTGCAGTTGTTGTCAATAGAGTAGTAGATGTTGGTGCAGGTGATGTTGATGTTGGTGCAGTTGATGTTACTAGAGAGGTAGATGTTTGTGCAGTTGATGTTGATGTTGAGGTTGGTGCAGCAGTTGTTGATAGAGTGGTGGATGTTGGAGCAGTTGTTGATAGAGTGGTAGATGTTGGTGCAGTTGATGTTGAGCTTGGTGTAGTTGCTGTTGCTATTGCTAGAGTGGTATACGCTTGTGCAGGTGATGTTGATGTTAGTGCAGTTGATGTTGAGGATGGTACAGTTATTGTAACTACAGTGGTAGATGTTGGTGCAGTTGATGTTAAGGCTGGTGCAGCAATTGTTGTTGATGAAGAGGTAGATGTTGGTGCAGTTGTTGTTGATAGAGTGGTGGATGTTGGTGCAGTTGTTGTTGATAGAGTGATAGATGTAGGTGCAGTTGTTGTTGATGGAGTGGTAGATGTCGGTGCAGTTGATGTTGAGGCTGCTGCAGTAGTTGTTAACAGAGTGGTAGATGTTGGTACAGTTGTTGATGGAGTGGTAGATGTTGGTGCCATTGATGTTGTGGTTGGTGCAGTTGTTAACAGAGTGGTAGATGTTGGTACAGTTGTTGATGGAGTGGTAGATGTTGGTGCAGCAGTTGTTGGTAGAGTGGTAGATGTTGGTGCAGTTGATGTTGAGGTTGGTGCAGTTGTTGTTGATGGAGTGGTAAATGTTGTTGCAGTTGATGTTGATGTTGATGTTGATGTTGATGATGTTGGTGCAGTTGTGGTTGAGGATGGTACAGTTGTTGTAACTACAGTGGTAGATGTTGGTGCAGTTGATGATAAGGCTGGTGCAGCAGTTGTTGATGAAGAGGTAGATGTTAGTGCAGTTATTGTTGATAGAGTGGTGGATGTTCGGGCAGTTGTTGTTAATTGAGTGGTGGATGTTGGTGAAGTTGTTGTTGATAGAGTGGTAGATGTTGGTGCATTTGTTGTTGATGGAGTGGTAGATGTAAGTGTAGTTGATGTTGATGTTGGTGCAGCAGTTGTTGGTAGAGTGGTAGATGTTGGTGGAGTTGATGATGAGTTTGGTGCAGTTGTTGTTAACAGAGTGGTAGATGTTGGTACAGTTGTTGATGGAGTGGTAGATGTTGGTGCAGCAGTTGTTGGTGGAGTGGTGGATGTTGGTGCAGTTGTTGTTGATAGAGTGATAGATGTAGGTGCAGTTGTTGTTGATGGAGTGGTAGATGTCGGTGCAGTTGATGTTGAGGCTGCTGCAGTAGTTGTTAACAGAGTGGTAGATGTTGGTACAGTTGTTGATGGAGTGGTAGATGTTGGTGCAGCAGTTGTTGGTAGAGTGGTAGATGTTGGTGCAGTTGATGTTGAGGTTGGTGCAGTTGTTGTTGATGGAGTGGTAAATGTTGTTGCAGTTGATGTTGATGTTGATGTTGATGATGTTGGTGCAGTTGTGGTTGAGGATGGTACAGTTGTTGTAACTACAGTGGTAGATGTTGGTGCAGTTGATGATAAGGCTGGTGCAGCAGTTGTTGATGAAGAGGTAGATGTTAGTGCAGTTATTGTTGATAGAGTGGTGGATGTTCGGGCAGTTGTTGTTGATTGAGTGGTGGATGTTGGTGAAGTTGTTGTTGATAGAGTGGTAGATGTTGGTGCATTTGTTGTTGATGGAGTGGTAGATGTAAGTGCATTTGATGTTGAGGTTGGTGCAGCAGTTGTTGGTAGAGTGGTAGATGTTGGTGGAGTTGATGATGAGTTTGGTGCAGTTGTTGTTAACAGAGTGGTAGATGTTGGTACAGTTGTTGATGGAGTGGTAGATGTTGGTGCAGCAGTTGTTGGTAGAGTGGTAGATGTTGGTACAGTTGTTGATGGTGTGGTAGATGTTGGTGCAGCAGTTGTTGGTAGAGTGGTAGATGTTGGTGCCATTGATGTTGAGGTTGGTGCAGTTGTTGTTAACAGAGTGGTAGATGTTGGTACAGTTGTTGTTGATGGAGTGGTAGATGTTGGTGCAGCAGTTGTTGGTAGAGTGGTAGATGTTGGTGCAGTTGATGTTAAGGTTGGTGCAGTTGTTGTTGATGGAGTGGTAAATGTTGGTGCAGTTGATGTTGATGTTGGTGCAGTTGAGGATGGTACAGTTGTTGTAACTACAGTGGTAGATGTTGGTGCAGTTGATGTTAAGGCTGGTGCAGCAGTTGTTGATGAAGAGGTAGATGTTGGTGCAGTTGATGTTAAGGCTGGTGCAGCAGTTGTTGATGAAGAGGTAGATGTTGGTGCAGTTGTTGTTGATAGAGTGGTGGATGTTTGTGCAGTTGTTGTTGATTGAGTGGTGGATGTTGGTGCAGTTGTTGTTGATAGAGTGGTAGATGTTGGTGCATTTGTTGTTGATGAAGTGGTAGATGTCGGTGTAGTTGATGTTGAGGTTGGTGCAGCAGTTGTTGGTAGAGTGGTAGATGTTGAATTTGGTGCAGTTGTTGTTGATAGAGTGGTGAATGTTGGTGCAGTTGATGTTGAGGTTGGAGCAGTAGTTGTTGGTAGAGTGGTAGATGTTGGTGCAGTTGATGTTGAGGTTGGTGCAGCAGTTGTTGCTAATGGAGTGATAGATGTTGGTGCAGCTGTTGTTGGTAGAGTGGTAGATGTTGGTGCAGTTGATGTTGAGGTTGGTGCAGCAGTTGTTGTTGATGGAGTGGTAGATGTTGGTGCAGCAGTTGTTAGTAGAGTGGTAGATGTTGGTAGAGTTGATGTTGAGGTTGGTACAGTTGTTGTCAACAGAGTGGTTGATGTTGGTACAGTTGTTGTTGATGGAGTGGTAGATGTTGGTGCAGCAGTTGTTGGTAGAGTGGTAGATGCTGGTGCAGTTGATGTTGAGGTTGGTGCAGCAGTTGTTGGTGGAGTGGTAGATGTCGGTGGAGTTGATGTTAAGGTTGGTGCAGCAGTTGCTGTTGATGGAGGGGTAGATGTTGGTGGAGTTGATGTTGAGGTTGGTGCAGTTGTTGTTGATAGAGTGGTGGATGTTGGTGCAGTTGATGTTGAGGTTGGAGCAGCAGTTGCTGGTAGAGTGGTAGATGTTGGTGCAGTTGATGTTGAGGTTGGTGCAGCAGTTGTTGTTAATGGAGTGGTAGATGTTGGTGCAGCAGTTGTTGGTAGAGTGGTAGATGTTGGTGCAGTTGATGTTGATGGAGTGGCAGATGTTGGTGCAGCAGTTGTTGGTAGAGTGGTAGATGTTGGTGGAGTTGATGTTGGTGCAGTTGTTGTTGATAGAGTGGTGGATGTCGGTGCAGTTGATGTTGAGGTTGGTGCAGTAGTTGTTGATGGAGTGGTTGATGTTGGTGCAGTTGTTGTTGATGGAGTGGTTGATGTTGGTGCAGTTGTTGTTGATGGAGTGGTAGATGTTGATGCCATTGATGTTGTTGCTGGTGCAGTTGTTGTTGACAGGGTGTCTGATGTTGGTGCAGTTGTTGTTGATGGAGTGATTGATGTTGGTGAAGTTGTTGTTGATGGAGTGGTAGATGTTGATGTCATTGATGTTGTGGCTGGTGCAGTTGTTGTTGATAGAGTGGTTGATGTTGGTGCAGTTGTTGATGGAGTGGTAGATGTTGAAGCCATTGATGTTGTGGCTGGTGAAGTAGTTGTTGATGGAGTGGTAGATGTTGAGGTTGGTGCAGTTGTTGTTGAAGGAGTGGTAGATGTTAATGCCATTGATGTTGTTGCTGGTGCAGTTGTTGTTGATGGAGTGGTTGATGTTGGTGCAGTTGTTGTTGATGGAGCGTTTGATGTTGGTGCAGTTGTTGTTGATGGAGTGGTAGATGTTGATGCCATTGATGTTGTGGCTGGTGCAGTTGATGTTGCTGGAGTGGTAGATGTTGGTGGAGTTGTTGTGGATGGAGTGGTTGATGTTGATGTCATTGATGTTGTGGCTGGTGCAGTTGTTGTTGATGGAGTGTTTGATGTTGGTGCAGTTGTTGTTGATGGAGCGTTTGATGTTGGTGCAGTTGTTGTTGATGGAGTGGTAGATGTTGATGCAGTTGTTGTTGATGGAGTGGTTGATGTTGGTGCATTTGTTGTTGATGGAGTGGTTGATGTTGATGTCATTGATGTTGTGGCTGGTGCAGTTGTTGTAGTTGTTGATGTTGGTGCAGTTGTTGTTGATGGAGCGGTAGATGTTGATGCCATTGATGTTGTGGCTGGTGCCGTTGTTGTTGATGGAGTGGTTGATGTTGATGTCATTGATGTTGTGGCTGGTGCAGTTGTTGTTGATTGAGTGTTTGATGTTGGTGCAGTTGTTGTTGATGGAGTGTTTGATGTTGGTGCAGTTGTTGTTGATGGAGTGGTAGATGTTGATGCAGTTGTTGTTGATGGAGTGGTTGATGTTGATGCAGTTGTTGTTGATGGAGTGGTTGATGTTGGTGCAGTTGTTGTTGATGGAGTGGTAGATGTTGATGCCATTGATGTTGTGGCTGGTGCAGTTGTTGTAGTTGTTGATGTTGGTGCAGTTGTTGTTGATGGAGCGGTAGATGTTGATGCCATTGATGTTGTGGCTGGTGCAGTAGTTGTTGATGGAGTAGTAGATGTTGGTGCAGCTGTTGCTGAGATTGGTGCAGTTGCTGTTGATGGAGTGGTAGATGTTGGTGCAGTTGTTGTTGATAGAGTGGTTGATGTTGATGCCATTGATGTTGTGGCTGGTGCAGTTGTTGTTGACAGGGTGTCTGATGTTGGTGCAGTTGTTGTTGATGGAGTGGTTGATGTTGGTGCAGTTGTTGTTGATGGAGTGGTAGATATTGATGCCATTGATGTTGTGGCTGGTGAAGTAGTTGTTGATGGAGTGGTAGATGTTGGTGCAGTTGATGTTGGTGCAGCTGTTGTTGATGGAGTGGTAGATGTTAATGCCATTGATGTTGTGGCTGGTGCAGTTGTTGTTGATTGAGCGGTAGATGTTGGTGCAGTTGTTGTTGATGGAGTGGTAGATGTTGATGTCATTGATGTTGTGGCTGGTGCAGTTGTTGTTGATGGAGCGGTAGATGTTGATGCCATTGATGTTGTGGCTGGTGCAGTAGTTGTTGATGGAGTAGTAGATGTTGGTGCAGCTGTTGCTGAGATTGGTGCAGTTGCTGTTGATGGAGTGGTAGATGTTGGTGCAGTTGTTGTTGATAGAGTGGTTGATGTTGATGCCATTGATGTTGTGGCTGGTGCAGTTGTTGTTGACAGGGTGTCTGATGTTGGTGCAGTTGTTGTTGATGGAGTGATTGATGTTGGTGCAGTTGTTGTTGATGGAGTGGTAGATGTTGATGCCATTGTTGTGGCTGGTGCAATAGTTGTTGATGGAGTAGTAGATGTTGGTTCAGCTGTTGCTGAGATTGGTGCAGTTGCTGTTGATGGAGTGGTAGATGTTGGTGCAGTTGATGTTGTGGCTTGTGCAGTTGTTGTTGATGTAGTGGTTGATGGTGCAGTTGTTGTTGATGGAGTAGTTGATGTTGGTGCAGTTGTTGTTGATGGAGTGGTTGATGCCATTGATGTTGTGGATGGTGCAGTTATTGTTGACAGGGTGTCTGATGTTGGTGCAGTTGTTGTTGATGGAGTGGTAGATGTTGATGCAGTTGATGTTGTGGCTGGTGAAGTAGTTGTTGATGGAGTGGTAGATGTTGGTGCAGTTGTTGTTGATGGAGTGGTAGATGTTAATGCCATTGATGTTGTGGCTGGTGCAGTTGTTGTTGATAGAGTGGTTGATGTTGATGCCATTGATGTTGTGGCTGGTGAAGTAGTTGTTGATGGAGTGGTAGATGTTGATGTTGAGGTTGGTGCAGTTGTTGTTGATGGAGTGGTAGATGTTGATGCCATTGATGTTGTGGCTGGTGCAGTTGATGTTTCTGGAGTGGAAGATGTTGGTGCAGTTGTTGTTGATGGAGTGGTAGATGTTGATGCCATTGATGTTGTGGCTGGTGCAGTAGTTGTTGATGGAGTAGTAGATGTTGGTGCAGTTGTTGTTGATGGAGTGGTAGATGTTGGTGCAGTTGATGTTGAGGTTGGTGCAGTTGTTGTTGATTGAGTGGTAGATGTTGATGCCATTGATGTTGTGGCTGGTGCAGTTGTTGTTGATGGAGTGTTTGATGTTGGTGCAGTTGTTGTTGATGGAGTGTTTGATGTTGGTGCAGTTGTTGTTGATGGAGTGGTAGATGTTGATGCCATTGATGTTGTGGCTGGTGCAGTTGTTGTTGCTGGAGTGGTAGATGTTGATGCCATTGATGTTGTGGCTGGTGCAGTTGTTGTAGTTGTTGATGTTGGTACAGTTGTTGTTGATGGAATGGTAGATGTTGATGCCATTGATGTTGTGGCTGGTGCAGTTGTTGTTGCTGGAGTGGTAGATGTTGGTGCAGTTGTTGTTGATGGAGTGGTAGATGTTGATGCCATTGATGTTGTGGCTGGTGCAGTTGTTGATGATGGAGTGTTTGATGCTGCTGCAGTTGTTGTTGATGAAGTGGTAGATGTTGATGCCATTGTTGTTGTGGCTGGTGCAGTAGTTGTTGATGAAGTGGTAGATGTTGGTGCAGTTGCTGTTATGGTGGGTGCAGTTGTTGTTGACGGAGTGGTTGATATTTGTGCATTTGATGGAGTTGTTTGTGCAGCTGATGATGTATATGGAAATAAAACAGCACAAGAAGAAAGAAGAAAAACATATACTATTTTTAAAACGAAAAACAAATACAGATGGCAGAGAACAGTGACTTATAGTGGAAATAAAGCAAAAATGGAAGTGACATCATGGTTTTAAGTGAATTTGAGTGCTACAAGTGTGTAATTTTCAGTTTTGACTGAAGGCTAGTTTCACTTGAAAAACAGGATTATGTTATCCTTGATGACCAATAGGTACACTTTAAAACATTTCAAGCTGTTTCAACTAACTATTGTTTAGTAACTAGAAACAGATTGTTTTACATTAAAGGCATAGTTCACTTTGAAATTATAATTTGGTATCTATCAGCTTACCCCAAGGGCATCCAAGATGTAGGTGTCTTTTTTTCTTCAGTAGATCCAATTTTGATGTTTTTAGGTCAAACCATTCTAGTCTGTCAGTCATATAATGGCAGGTATAGGTCACTGTCTCTATAAGAGGGAAAAAGAACATGCACAGAGAAATCCAAATTAAACAATTCCCCATCGTAACTACACATTGATGGCCTAAGACACGAAATGAGCGGTTTGTGTGAGAAAACGAACAGTATTTATATCGTTTTTTACCTCTTGTACACAACCATGTCCAAGTGATCTGAGTGCGCACACGCATCCGGTGTGTGACGTGTGTGCGCGCTCTGGCTCACGCTGCATTCACACGGGGCATCGGCGTCAACGCTTGATGGAGGGCGTGTCTGAAGCGTGGTGCTGACGCAACTTTTCAAGCGCCAACGGAGGCGTCAGCCAATCAGATCGCCTCATGCAAATACCCAATCCCGTTCATGCAACACCAGAGAAGTATGTGATTGGTTGTTGTAACTATGACGGCGCGTCAGCACCACGCTTCAGACACGCCCTCCGTCAAGCGTTGACGCCGACGCCGACGCCCCGTGTGAATGTAGCGTGAGCCAGAGCGCGCTCACACACATGTCACACACCGGATGCGTGTGCGCTCTCAGATCACTTGGACATGGTTGTGTACAAGAGGTAAAAAACAATATAAATACTGTTCACTTTCTTAGGCCATCGATGTGTAGTTACGATGGGGAATTGTTTAATTTGGATTTCTCTGTGCATGTTCTTTTACACTCTTATAGAGACAGTGACCTATACCTGCCATTATATGACTGACAGACTAGAACGGTTTGACCTAAAAACATCAAAATTGGATCTACTGAAGAAAAAAAGACACCTACATCTTGGATGCCCTTGGGGTAAGCTGATAGATACCAAATTTTAATTTCAAAGTGAACTATCCCTTTAAGTCAGTTTCTCTCTTCAAAGTGTTACTTGAATTGTTATTTTTTAGTTGGCTCAACCTTTACTGAACTAGTTTTATAGTCCATTCATCTAAAATGTTTTAATTGGTTGAATATTTAGAAAACTACAGCAAATGATGTCAATTAAAATTGAACCATTTACTCCATATTTAAAATGTTACATAAATTAAGATTTATTATTTGGGCATCATAAGAAATTGCTGTGGAACTAATTATTACATTTTATATTGAGTTTAACACAATTACAAACTGGTGTCTATCAGTCACTAAAAACACACACATTACAAAACATAATTTCCTTTCTTTAATAACAATCTGCATTTATAACATTTGCCATACAGACTAAATATGCAGGCTTAAAGGAATAGTTAACCCAAAAATGAAAATTTGCTGTTAATTGACTCACCCTAAGGCCATCCAAGATGTAGGTGACTTTTTTCTTTTTTAAGCAAAACAATAACTCTGTGGTATTAATCTGATCTTGCCTGTATGCTTTTTTGACCCTCAAAAACCGACAGCCACAGACAGACGTGGAGTGTATGAATCGCCAAGGATCACCATTCACCTTTCCTTTTCTACTTAAGAAAAAAAGTCACTGACAAATGGGATGGCCTGAGGGTCAGTAAATTAACCGCACATTTTCATTTTTGGGTGAACTATCCCTTTAAAGTGCTCCAGGTGTCAAACATTACATTTGTAATTCAACTGCAAAATTAATTTTAAACATTTGTTTAATGAACTCAAAAAAGACTAAACAAGTTAAACAAAATGTTTGCATAGAAATATTCACAAATATTACTACTGTTCACAATTACATCTTTAAAATGAGGCAACAGTCAGAAAAAATAAATGAACCAGGTGTTACAGTGTACAGTGAACTTAGTCAAGTCAAGTCACCATTATTTATATAGCACTTTTTACATTACAGATTGTGTCAAAGCAGCTTTACAGTATTAAACAGGAAAATAGTGTGTCAAAGGAACCAAAACTCCATGGTTCTTCTCTGGCCAGACAAACCAGCAGTTTAATTGCAGGCTGCAGCAAAGTGCAGAGGACTCATCTGGTTCCTGTGGTCTTGTCCCGATGGCCATCTAGGTGACGAGGTCTTCACTGGGGATCTGTGTCTAGGGCTCATCTAGTTGTCCTGGTCTCTGCTGACATTCAGGGCTGTAGAGGTCATATCTATGTGCTGATCCACCATCTTTACTGGATACGGACTGGATTGTAGTAAAACCTTTACAGATATTACCTGTTTATATTACATATTACACATATTAGCAATTGTCCCAATGTTTACTGAGCCACGGTCTTTCCCAGTGCACGAACTCGTGTGTACGATCTACTGACTCACTAGGGAACTGACTGAAATGCTTTGATGACAGCCTTGTGAAAGGATTCATTTGTACATTTTCATTTGGAACGACTAACTCCCTTCCGAAGCACCATTCACAAGGCCAGAAACGCCATTTGAAATTTGCCCCATTTGAAAAGCGCAACATTTCAGCGTGTTTGGTTGTTATGCCTTGTCCATGTACCCACACTTTCAGTCTTGGCTATTTGAGAGGGCATGCGCACGACAGGAAGTAAGTGTGCTAAACTGTCCCAGGTCTTAAAAATGCCAAAGCGCAGTGCCCTTAACGCACACTAAATCCACACAATCTCCAATACCGCTCCGGAGTGCTATTCAAGGCTTAGTGTATCCCATCATGCATCATACTTTGGAATAATGCCAATTTCACACTGCACGATTTTAGCCCAATTTTAGCCCACCTCGCAGGTGTTGAAAAATCTCAGACAAATGCCCGAAATCAGAGGCAAATCGGTACTTGTTCACACGAGTGACAATCACGCAGTGTGAATTATCAAAGACGCGATCTGAGGGAATCACCGATGTGTCGCTGACGCCCGTGAAATATTTGGCATGCTAAATATCTGGAGCTGTCGGTGATTCAAAATCATGCTGTGTGAATGAGTTCTGACTGAAAAACACATCAGCGATTACCTACAGCCAATGAGAGAGCAAGATACAGGGCAGCGGGAAGTTCGGGGAGGAGTTTTTTTTTTTCTTTTTCTTACAAAGCGATTAGCCATTTACAATCAAAGTGCCTAAATTTTTGCATTAGAATATACAGAACGGGTAGGCTACATGAAGATGAAGAAGGGGCTTGGGTTTTTTCTGTAAATAATATTCTTCTATAAAGGACAAAAGATTTATTGCATTTTTCATTTTCATCACTTTGAGGGCTTTTATAGGCTATAAGAAATAAACTCATTATAAAATGCACAAAACGTTGGTTTCACTTTCAAGTAGGCTACTTAGATTTGTGTATATAAAAATTTCCCAGCAGAAGTATGTTTGTTGACAAGTCATCTTTGTTAATTATTGTGTGTTTGGGCAGGACTTATAGACCACAATATCAGCATGATCTTGCATTATTACCTTATCACTTCTCGTGTGCGTTTGGCTGTAGTTTGCAGACCAGACAGAGTTGTCGGCGATTCTTCCTATTGTAAAGTCATGCAGTGTGTAACCTCCTGTCGCCGATCCATCGTGCAATGTGAACACAGCAGCGACTGAATGCTACCCTGCTACCCTAGATTAGGCCCTTCCTGTCAGAGCAAGCCGCACAACTCCTTGTCCAAGCTCTTGTTCTCTCCAGACTGGACTATTGTAATGCTCTCTTGGCGGGCCTTCCCACATGTACTATCAAGCCTCTGCAACTGATCCAGAATGCAGCAGCCAGAGTGGTCTTTAATGAGCCGAAAAAAGCTCACGTTACCCCTCTCTTCATCAGGTTACACTGGCTACCAATAGCCGCTCGCATCAAATTCAAGGTACTGATGTTTGCCTACAAGACCACAACTGGCACTGCACCAATATACCTAAACTTGCTAGTTCAAACTTATGCATCCTCCAGAAGCTTGCGTTCTGCAAGTGAACGACGCCTTGTGGTGCCATCCCAAAGAGGTACCAAATCACTCTCACGGACCTTTTCCTGGACTGTGCCCAGCTGGTGGAATGACCTCCCGATCTCAATTCGAACAGCTGAATCTAAAGACACATCTTTTTCCACCAGCACCTGACTAACTAATACTAACACTTACCTATTCTATTTAATATATAAAAAAAAATAAAAAATATCCTAGCTACGTGTACTGTGCTAGACTAACTGAGACTTGTCATGGCACTTGTATACTGTTGCTCTCTCGATGGTCTGATTGCTTCAATTGTTCTCCTCATTTGTACGTCGCTTTGGATAAAAGCGTCTGCTAAATGATTAAATGTAAATGTACCCCAGATAGTCGCGCAGTGTGAAAACAACGGTGATCCGATGACTTTGAAAATCGTGCAGTGTGAACTCGTCATTAATCGTGATATTTTTGCCGAGATTTCGCGAGAAGTCATGGAAACTTTTCCAATGTAATTTAAATATTAATATAATAATTAGATATTATTACATATAATTTGGTAGAAAAACAAAGTGTTGCATGTTTTATTGGTGCAAAAATGAGTAGTTGTGATATATTGTGCAACATTTGCAACTGCTTTTCATTACTTAAAGCTGCAGTCCGTAACTTTTGGCACTCTAGTGGTTAGTAAACAGAACTGCTTGCATCTTGCGGAAGAACATTGTAGCCGGAGCTACATCTCTCTGTTTATGTCTATGACGAATCACGCAGGTACCGGGCTACTTTTGACATTTATGGATTAAACAAGATGAAAGACCATGTGCCCTTAACTTAAACAGTCATTTCCCTCAGACTTATATTTCATACAACACTTATTCAATGTTTTTATGTGATTATATGTTGTACGTTTGTGTATAAATATATTTGTTTTAAATAAAACGTGTTTTAGTCTAAGTACAAATATGTATTCAGTGCCACTTACCTGACACGTGAACTTGATGTAACCTTAACTTAAATATTCACTTTTCTTTGGACATACAACTTTTAAAACACTTCTAAATATCCACGCAAAAACATCGAAAATATTGTATGATTTTGTTGATAAATTTAGTCTAAAAAATAACATTTAATTAGTGGCACTTACCTGACGCGTGAACTTGACAAGATGGAGCTGCTGTTTCTCCTGCGAAGTCACACAGGCGCTTGCACGTGCGGAATGATCTCAGTATTGGCTGATTTGTTTTTATTAGTTTAGTCAACATTGGCATTCTGAAATGTTGACTGGATTTGAAAATAACCTATCATTCAATGTTTTTAAAATATATTTTTGTTTATCTTCTCAACTAAGCCCAAGCAATAAAGTTAGTTTAACTTATTAATATTTTAACGTTTATATTATTTTATATTATATAAAATTTTATATATTTTTGCCCTTCCAACATTTTGTTAATTGGATTTTTTTTTACAGTGTAAGTAATACATAATTAAATAAGTAATAAGTAAATAAGTTAAATAAGTAGTTAATAGCTGCACTTTTCCATGCAAACAAAGCATTGAAGTTGTTAACCCTGGGGTTCTCCAACCTAAATTGTAACCCTGGACCACAAAACCAGTCTTAAGTCGCTGGGGCATACAGGTATTTGTAGCAATAGCCAAAAATACATTGTATGAGTCAAAATAATACATTTTTCTTTTATGCCAAAAATCATTAGGAAATTAAGTAAAGATCATGTTCCATGAATATATTTTGTAAATTTCCTACCATAAATATATCAAAACTTCATTTTTAATATGCATTGCTAAGAACTTCATTTGGACAACTTTAAAGGCGATTTTCTCAATATTTAGATTTTTTGCACCCTCAGATTCCAGATTTTCAAATAGTTGTATCTCGGCCAAATATTGTCCTATCCTAACAATGCCTAACAATCCTATCAATGGAAAACATATTTATTCAGCTTTCAGATGATGTATAAATCTAAATTTTAAAAAATTGACCCTTATGACTGGTTTTGTGGTCCAGGGTCACAATTTTGATTTATCCCACAAAGAGGAACTACAATCACTAAAATGGATGACACGCATAAATCCATTCTGCTCTTATTTTATAAACAAGTTACACGAATCTACCTCTGTCAGGTGTCCTTATATAAATATGCACATATATTCTGCAGCTATGAGCTTAACTTAACCTAACAATTACACATATTATACGTTTTTTTCCTGTAAAAATTGAATCAACACAAACTCAGCACACCTGAGAAATTGATGGTGCGTAGGAAAAACACTCTAACAACAATGTCGAATCCAATCAATAAAAAAATATATCCCGCACACTATCAGTCTGCCAGGGTTCTGTTGTGTGTATCATCTGTTCCTGCCTCTTGTGTCCATATTTGGTTTGTTTCCTGTCCTTGTTTCATGTCATTATGAGTTCATTTGTGTCCAGCTGTGTGTATGTGATTATGTGTTAATTACCCTGTGTATTTAGTTCCTGTCTTTTGAGTTTGATTTCGCCTGGTCTACTCGTTACTTCCCGGTGTATCCTGTCTCTCTGCCTTGTCTTGTCCTGCCTTGATGTCATTAAATACTATTATTTGAGTTTACGTCCTCGTCTGCGTGTCCTTGTTCCTCCCTGCTGTGTGCACCGTGACAGAAGACCAGACCTAACCGTAAGCGACGCCCATTCACCCCGTTTTGTTTTCTGTTTTCAAAAGTCTTTTATTTTGTTCCAGTCTGTTTGTGTGTGTCTGTCCCACGGCATGGAAGTCGCCGCTCGTTATTCCCGCCATAGCCCACTGCAAGTCGGCGTGGGAGTTCGGCGGGATCGCCGCGAGTCCACTGGCCGTGAGCCCTCATGCCCGCCGATCGCGGGAGATCACGCCACCGGCCCGCCTCTGACTCTATGCCCGCCGGCCCGCCGCTGACTCAAGCCCGCCGGATCGCCGCTGACTCAAGCCCGCCGGATCGCCGCTGACTCATGCCCGCCGGCTGCCGCAATCGCTAGCCCCGTGGATCTAGTCCACATGTCACGGCCAGGAGTGCCGTGTTTGTTTAGTTGTGCCCACAGGAACATTTTAAAACAATCTGGTCATGTCTTGTCCATGGAGACTCGTCTGGGGCAGGCGGCTCCTTGTTTTGTGGCCACGGAGACCATTTCAGCTGCCTGCCTCCCTGTCGTAGAGATGGAAGCGGTTGCTGAGGGACCCTGTAGAGCCCCTGACTCCTCGTCATGCCCAGAGGAAGCCTCAGCTTCTGAGCATAGCCCAAGAGGGCTTCCTGTGGGTTGTCCTGTCCCTGTCCTGTTCCTGTCTTGTCCTGTCTGTTTAGACCTGGAGGGCTCTTGATACCCCCTAAATACCCCAGGGAATTTTTTTTGGGGGGTAGAAAGGGTTCCGGCTGTGGGGGCCGGGCCGAGGGGACCGAGGCCAAGGCCTCGAAGACGACCTGCCATGGCCTCCTGAGCTCCCTGCACCGCCATGGCCTCCTGAGCTCCCAGCTCCGCCATGGCCTCCTTTGTCTGTTCCGCTCTGGAGGTCCCCGTCCTGTGTTCCTATCCGTGTCTGTCCTGAGGGGCCTCCAGAGTGCCCACCCCCCTCCCCGGTGGAACTGTTACGGCGTGGGACACGCCTTCCGGGAGGGGGGAGTTATGTCAGGGTTCTGTTGTGTGTATCATCTGTTCCTGCCTCTTGTGTCCATATTTGGTTTGTTTCCTGTCCTTGTTTCATGTCATTATGAGTTCATTTGTGTCCAGCTGTGTGTACGTGATTATGTGTTAATTACCCTGTGTATTTAGTTCCTGTCTTTTTGAGTTTGATTTTTGTCTGGACTACTCGTTACTTCCCGGTGTATCCTGTCTCTCTGCCTTGTCTTGTCCTGCCTTGATGTCATTAAATACTATTATTTGAGTTTACGTCCTCGTCTGCATGTCCTTGTTCCTCCCTGCTGTGTGCACCGTGACACAGTCCATGCTAAATATAGAAATGTATTACAAGAAACCGTGACGTTTCGGTCCACTGACCTTCATCAAGCATACAGTGCCCTCCAAAAGTATTGGAACAGTGAGGCCAATTTCATTATTTTTGCTGTAGACTGAAAACATTTGGGTTTGACATCAAAATATGAATATGAGATGAGAGATCAGCATTTCAGTTTTATATCCAGGTATTCATATCTGGATCTGATAATCAACTTAGAAGATATCACCTTTTGTTTGAACCCACCCATTTTTCATGTGAGCAAATGTATTGGAACAGATAGAATTAACATAGATTAAAGTGAAAAAGACTTAATATTTAGTTGCAAATCCTTTTCTTTCAATAACTGCATCAAGCCTGTGACCCATTGACATCACCAAACTTTTGCATTCTTCTTTTGTGATGCTTTTCCAGGCTTTCACCGCAGCCTCTTTCAGTTTTGGGGGGTTACTCCCTTCAGTCTCTTCTTTGGCAGGTAAAATGCATACTCTACAGGGTTTAAGTGTGGAGATTGACTTGGCCAGTCTAAAACCTTCCACTGCTTGCCCTGATGAACTCTTTTGTTGTTTTGGCACTATGTTTTGGGTCATTATCTTGCTGCATGATGAAGGATCTCCCAATCAGTTTGGTTGAATCTTTCTTTAAATTGTCAAAATATTTCTGACAAAATATTTCTGTAGACTTCTGAGTTAATTTTGCTGCTGCCGTCATGTGTTACATCATTAATGAAGATTAATGAGCCTGTCCCAGAAGAAGCGATGAAAGCCCAAGCGATTACATTACCTGTGTAATGTGTACTATAATGTACACCTGTGTACATTGTGTTTCAGATGAGCTTGTATGTTTGGGATCATGAGCGGATCCTTTTTTCTCCAAACTTTAGCCTTTCCATCACTTTGGTCCATAAAATCAGTCCATAAAACCTTGTCCCAGAATTTTTGAGGCTCGTCTCCTATTCTTCTTGTGAATGAGTGGTTTGCATCTTCTGGTGTAGCCTCTGTACTTTTGTTCATGAAGTCTTCTGCGAACAGTAGATTGTGATACCTGCCCTATGGAGGTTGTTGCTGATGTACCTAACAGTTGTTTTAGGGTCTTTCTTTACAGCTGTCACAATGTTTCTGTCGTCAACTGCTGATGTTTTCCTTGATCTACCCATTCGAGGTGTGTTTCTTAGTACACCAGTGGTTTTTTTCTTCCTCAGGAGATTCCAAATGGTTGTACTTGCTATTGCCAGTGTTTGTGCAATGGTTTGATTGATTTTTCATCTTCTCTCAGCTTCACAATTGCTAGTTTTTCACCCATAGACACCTATCTGGTTTTCATTTTGGTTACACGTCTAACTAACTATAAATGCAGTCTGCACGGATCTTAAACTGAGCGCAGATATTCAGTGCTATTTATTGTTTGAATATTCAATTAATAGGACACACCAGGGCAACAAAACACATCTGTCAGTCACATGTTCCAATACTCACATGAAAAATGGGTGGGTTCAGACAAAAGGTGCTATCTTCTAAGTTGTTTATCAGATCCAGATATGAATACCTGGAAATAAAAGCTGAAATGCTGATATCTTGTCTCATATTCATCTTTTGATGTCAAACCCAAATATTTTCAGTCTACAGCAAAAATAAAGGAATTGGCCTTACTGTTCCAATACTTTTGGAGGGCACTGTATGTATACTATTATAGACAAGACATTTAAAAACAGTCACCACCAATGAATGTAATCGGCACTACATGTGGTCCAATCACCAACTCATACGTCGTGACTAACAAGGACTCAAATATCCAATAAAAAGTACTTTTCGATATTACCAATAAACGATGTTCCCTTATTTATAAACAAATATAATCATGTTTGTAAAGTTACAATGTCAGACAATTAATATCTAAACAAGGTTACCATATCATCTCTTCACAATCAAACAGACACTCAAAAATACACAGAATTAAAGGTCACCTTTTGCAAAGAGCAGTTTCACTACTGAATTACTGTGTTTATTCTGCTCACACGTTTTGCAAGTCACACGAGTTTTGTTTTTATTTCAAACACTAAAGAAGAACTTTTGGCATCAAGCTAATTTTGGCATCAAGCAAAACTGCGGAAATAATGATAAACCGGTTTTCAGAACACTAGCCAATTTCCTCCTCTGGTCAGGAAAACAGAAAGATGTGATAATTCAAGCCAAATGTTGCTGTGTTCTGCTGGTTGCGATGCTCAAACAAATTAACCAAAGTTTTGATAGAAACACAGAGCCACACTGTAAAAAAAAAAATAATAATCTGTGACATTTGCGGTAATATACTAGCAGCTGTGGTTGCCAGAACTTTACCGTAAAAAAATTGGTAGCAACATCTTAGGATTTACAGACCTAAATTAAATTCACAGTAAAAAAAAAGAAAAAAATATATATATTGTATATATATATATATATATATATATATATATATATATATATATATATATATATATATATATATGTATATATATATGTGTGTGTGTATATGTGTGTGTGTGTATGTATTTCATTAACTTATATAATGTTAATATACTGACTAATATCTGTTTTGTAACATTGTAACACACTGATAGCCACCAAAACAGGTGGTGAGGAGAAAGTCATATGAGTCAAAACTCATCACAAACAGCTTTTCCACAAACTGATAAAAATCTGTTATTACCTGTGTTCTGTAATTCATGCTCCATCTATAATTATTGTCTCTCTCTCAAGTACTATGTAAATACATATGCATATTTTCTATACAGCTGTATATAGAGAGTAAATAATGCACAAATCTGTACATAAATCTTCTGTTCCAGATTCATACACATTATTATTTATTGTTAAGTCTTATTTAAATGTTTCTGTTCTCATGTCAGATATGTATGTACACTGAACAAAAATATAAACGCAACACTTTTGTTTTTGCCCCCATTTTTCATGAGCTGAACTCAAAGATCTAAGACTTTTTCTATGAAGACAAAAGGCCTATTTCTCTCAAATATTGTTCACAAATCTGTCTAAATCTGTGTTAGTGAGCACTTCTCCTTTGCCGAGATAATCCATCCACCTCACAGGTGTGGCATATCAGAGAGGAAGAGGAAGTGGCACAGCTGGCTGAATGGTGTGGCGCTAACAATCTGTCCCTCAATGTGGAGAAGACAAAGGAGGTTGTGGTGGACTTCAGGAGGAGGAACTCCATTGACCACCCCCCACTGACCATCGACAGCTCGACTGTGGAGAGAGTCAGCAGCACTAAATTCCTGGGGGTGCACATCACGGTGGATCTCACCTGGACCACCAACACCATGTCACTCTCCAAGAAGGCACAACAGCGCCTACACTTTCTCCGCCGGCTGAAAAGAGCAAGTCTCCCTCCACCCATCCTCACCACATTCTACAGGGGCACCATTGAGAGTGTGCTGACCAGCTGCATCACTGTCTGGTACGGGAACTGCAGTGCTGCTGACCGTAAGACCCTCCAGCGGACAGTGAACACGGCTGCAAAGATCATCGGTGCCCCTCTCCCATCCATCCTGGACATGTTCCTTGCACAATGCTCCAGAAAAACCAACAGCATCATGAATGACCCCACCCACCCCTCCCACAGTCTCTTCCAGCTCCTACCATCAGGAAGACGGTACCGGAACATCAGAGCCCGCTCCGCCAGACTGCTCAACAGCTTTTTCCCCCAGGCTGTGAGAGCCCTGAACTCAAATTACCCCGCCCCCCTCCGAAACCCCACGCAAGCCCCTACCTTCTGAAACATGGACCATCTCACCCCCCCCCCCCCCCCCCCAACCTTACCACACCAAAGAAAAACTGTGAACTTTTTTTTTTTTTTTTTGTTCTCTGTGCAATTCAAGTGTGCTACACACAGGTGAGTGGGCCTGTACAAAACCACCTGTAGTAACACACTCTCTTCTATGCGCACTAGACACTTTTCACACACTGCCGTGTGTACATAATCCCACAAAAGACTCCGCAATATATGTATGTTTACATGCTCATGCACTACAAATCATCTTGTACTGTTCCCCAGCCAGCTGCTTGACACACAATGTTTCTCTCTGCACATGTACAGTATTATGTGAAGCATTTGTATAGTTTGTATAGTTTGTATTTTTTATCTTTTATCTTTATTTGTACAGGGTAAACATTTATATATAGTATACTTAGTCAAAATCTGTCAGTAGGTTAGTTTGTGTATAGGTTTATAGTGTTGTATGTCTGTATTTATGTAGCACCGTGGTCCTGTGAGGCACGACATCTCGTTCCACTGTATGTCCCCACATGTAGCGGAATGACAATAAAACTCAACTTGACTTGACTTGACTTGATATCAAGATGCTGATTAGACAGCATGATTATTGCACAGGTGTGCCTTAGGCTGGCCACAATAAAAGGCCACTCTAAAATGTGCAGTTTTACTGTATTGGGGGGGTCCAAAAACCAGTCAGTATCTGTTGTGACCACCACCATTTGCCTCATGCAGTGCAACACATCTCCTTCGCATAGAGTTGATCAGGTTGTTGATTGTGGCCTGTGGAATGTTGGTCCACTCCTCTTCAATGGCTGTGCGAAGTTGCTGGATATTGGCAGGAACTGGAACACGCTGTCGTATACGCCGATCCAGAGCATCCCAAACATGCTCAATGGGTGACATGTCCGGTGAGTATGCTGGCCATGCAAGAACTGGGATGTTTTCAGCTTCCAGGAATTGTGTACAGATCCTTGCAACATGGGGCCGTGCATTATCATGCTGCAACATGAGGTGATGGTTGTGGATGAATGGCACAACAATGGGCCTCAGGATCTCGTCACGGTATCTCTGTGCATTCAAAATGCCATCAATAAAATGCACCTTTGTTCGTTGTCCATAACATACACCTGCCCATACCATAACCCCACCACCACCATGGGCCACTCGATCCACAACGTTGACATCAGCAAACCGCTCACCCACACGACGCCATACACGCTGTCTGCCATCTGCCCTGTACAGAGAAAACCGAGATTCATCCGTGAAGAGAACACCTCTCCAAAGTGCCAGGCGCCATCGAATGTGAGCATTTGCCCACTCAAGTCAGTTACGACGACGAACTGCAGTCAGGTCAAGACCCCAATGAGGACGACGAGCATGCAGATGAGCGTTCCTGAGACGTTTTCTGACAGTTTGTGCAGAAATTCTTTGTTTTTTTGCAAACCGATTGTTGCAGCAGCTGTCCGGGTGGCTGGTCTCAGACGATCTTGGAGGTGAAGATGCTGGATGTGGAGGTCCTGGGCTGGTGTGGTTACACGTGGTCTGCGGTTGTGAAGCCGGTTGGATGTACTGCCAAATTCTCTGAAACGCCTTTGGAGGCGGCTTATGGTAGAGAAATGAATATTCAATTCATGGGCAACAGTTCTGGTGGACATTCCTGCAGTCAGCATGCCAATTACACGCTCCCTCAAAACTTGCGACATCTGTGGCATTGTGCTGTGTGATAAAACTGCACATTTTAGAGTGGCCTTTTATTGTGGCCAGCCTAAGGCACACCTGTGCAATAATCATGCTGTCTAATCAGCATCTTGATATGCCACACCTGTGAGGTGGATGGATTATCTCGGCAAAGGAGAAGTGCTCACTAACACAGATTTAGACAGATTTGTGAACAATATTTGAGAGAAATAGGTCTTTTGTGTACATAGAAAAAGTCTTAGATCTTTGAGTTCAGCTCATGAAAAATGGGGGCAAAAAAAAAGTGTTGCGTTTATATTTTTGTTCAGTGTATGTATGCATGTATGTACCAAGAGCTTCTTAAAAACCACAACAAATTCCCCGTGTGTTTGCGCACACTTGGCGAATAAAGCTGATTCTGATTCTGATAAGGGAAATACTAATATATAGAAGATGCACAGTGTCATTCACACAAACACTAAACACCATCATGATAACACACTTGATACTGAAATAATGCAATAAACATTCATTTAACAACATTTGATGTAAGATAAAACCCTCATGTACACATCTAATAAGAAAAACTAAGAAGAAACAGTTATTTTAACGATAAAACATCAAATGTGAAGAGACATGCAGGGAATTCTGGTAATGTCAATTTGTTTTTTTCACTGTAAATTATACAATGACTTTCACTTCCATACTTTACTGTAAAATTACAATAAATGTATTTACAGTTATTCACTGTATATAGTACACAATGTTAAGCAATTAACATGTTTTTACTGTAGCGTATTTTACTGTTCAAATCACATGCAGAATTATATTAAAAACGTTATTTTTTCATTCTACTGTAAAAACTGGTCAGTACTTTGTAACTGACAACTACAATGGTAATTTATTTTCTATTTTTTACAAAAATAAATTTTTCAGAAATGGTAAAGTAGAACAGATATTCTATATTCCTAAATAAAATGAATCATATCAGGACATCTCACAATATATTTATATTTTCAAACATTTTCATGACCCTGGTATAGTTCACTTATATAAAGCACGTTAAATACATAATAATAAGTTAGTAATATATACACACATGCATATTTAATGTTTTTTTTTCTTTTTTTTCAGATTAACATTTAGATTAAAATATTTAGATTTAAATAGGCATCTTACCTGTTGTTATTGATCTACCAATCAGTAAAGCCAATCCAATAAATATAATAAATCGAAACATCTTTCAGGTTTTTTGCTACCAAACCTAATACCAGAAAAACGACCTCTGAGAAGCAACCTAACATGAGTAATGTAAACGTAAAGATAAAGCCTCTTCTTCTGCCTGGAAAATGACTGAAGACTGATGTGTTTGACATCAAACTAAAACTTGTCTTTAAACTCCACCCACCAATTCATTTGTACTAATATAACAGGTTCTCAGAGTAAGCCTAAGAGTTCAGTGAGATTTTTAAAAAAATAAAAATGGGGACTCATTATTCAATTTCTCATTCTGATCATCAAATGTTTGTGAAACTTGTTCAATTTTTGTCTCAGCTGTTTAACTTTTATGTGTTAATACCAATATCTACACATTAAGAAATTTGTTTTCATTCAAATTTTCTTCACTAAGTGTTTTACTATTTAATATTTCATTTTCTTTACAAAAATAAAATTTGCAGTAAGCTATTAACTCATAAATGATTTTATTGGAAAATACTAATAATGCAAAACTTTACAGACTGGTTTGTAGTTTTTTAACGCATTCTCACTGAAGACCCTCAGCACTAATTATAATCAGGAGAATCATTTTTGACTGCAAAATGTGGTAGTTGTGGCAGTCTTCTTAAAACTCTTATTTACTAATTTTTATAAATCAGAGTAGATTTTGCATATGACTACAATATTTTGCAAAATTTCAGTATGAGGAAACATCATGTAATCAGTCATTCTCTGTAACACTCTATTGACTGTACGCTAGTTATTTAAGAGGGGAGGAAAAGCTTGCATTTATAATCGATATCATTGTCATCTATAATCTTGTCATTATAATCTGTCATCTATGTTTCTTAATAATCTTGATGAAATAGCTGTAGAAATGATGATATATAAAGAAGCAGAGATACTTTGGTGAACTATTTGAATGAAATTGGTTTTAAATGCAAGTAAATGTGAGAAGAAAATTAACTGATACATCATTACCAAATATCTTCTCATAAGAGAACAGTGAGTTTATTTAGGTTTCTTGAAATTTCCCCATGGCTGACTCTTGTTAATCAGCATTTCATTGAGTAGCTATCTGGATAATTGCCAAGTTTCTACAAGCTTCACCTTTTTCAAGGTGAAGATTGTTACCAAGTGTGACTTCCCAACATATACTAACTTCTACCTCATTAGATACATGTAAATGCACATATCTGGTGGATTACAATTAAAGAAGTAGATTGCCCAAACTGGACAATTTGCTGAAAATTTACTCACTCTCCGGCCATCCAAGATGTAGATCAAGTGAGCAAATATTGTTCACTTTCTCCAAATCTGTTCAGATGAAAAAACAAACTCATCTACCTCTTTGGTGGCCTGAGGGTGAGTACATTTTCAGCAAATTTTCATTAATGAGTGAGCTATTTCTTTGAGATTAACCTTAGCAAAATAAGTAACAATGTTATGTTGGTCAGAGAAAATAATTGTCAGAGATCTTGAAATCAAAAACCTAAATATATTTACAATGCATTTAAATATATCACATTGCCTATAAATCAGCATCAGATTTTCTCATTGCATGATAAATATCAAATTATTAATGTGAATGATGTGGCCTTGAGTGAAGTGTTTTTTTTTTTTTACACAAATGCATTTGATTAGAATTTGTCAGTGCTTCAACATGCTATTATTGCAGGGAAGTTTTCCATTAGATCCTTAGGCCAACAATTTTCTTGATTTCTTCACAGTAATCTTTATGGTCCCATTAATGTTTGCTTGAAAGTGCTTGACAAACTGCAATGAAAAAATTACAATTAAATGTACAGTAATATTTGTTAATTTCCCCCAAAATAAAACAATAGCTTCTATATCTAATTATTATTACTAGCCAGATATTTTTTTCTTCTAAATATTGGAAATTAATACAACATGTATGTACAAGTCAGGCTGAATGTAAAAAAATAAAATAGTGCTGTCAAATTATTAATCGCATCCAAATTAAACATTTTTGTTTACATAATATGTGTTTACAGTGTATATTTATTATGTATTTATAAAGACATACACATAGCATATATTTTGAAAATATTTACATGTCATTACATGTAAATATTTAGATATTTCCTTTCTTAACGTTTTTTTTGTTTGTTTTTTTCGTTCAAAGTTAGTCATGATTATTAACCAGACTGTTATTATTCAGAGTAGTTTCTCTTGTCAGCAGTAAATCACTGGTTTAATTTTTTAGAATAGTCTTTTCGCTGACATGACATACATTTTAGACTTGTAGCTGCAGGTCATTCTGCTGTCAGCCGACTCTTTCTCAAAAGTCACACTCTAAAGTCTTTAAGAGAGTTGTTGTTTTCCTGCTGTGGGTACATAATTTCCATTGTAATTGCTTGATATTTTTTGAGGTATTGCTTGCTTGATATATTTGTTGTTGTTAATTCTTCAACAGTTTGGCAACAAGTCAATGCTTACAATTAGGCAAAAAAATAAAAATAACAAAATAACAGCTTACCTTTTCAATGTAAGTAATGATTTCATCATTGCTAAGCTCAACAGTGGATCTCAATTTAAAAGCTGTATATGCAAATGCTGTCATATCTATAAAATGAAAACTTCAATTAGATTCATATTCGCATAGGTGAATAAAACTAAAAACAAAATCTGAATGGTGTTTCATGAAAAAATGCATTAACAGGTAAAATATATTTACTTACTTTGTGGGACAACATCTGGAGATGAAGATGTAGACTGGCTTGCTGGTTGAGTTGTAGATATAACTTGAGTTGTCATTTGAGAAGTAGGTGTTGGTGTTTGAGTAGATGTTAATGCAGTTGATATCAAAGTTGGTGCAGTTGTTGTTTTTGTAGTAGATGGTGCAGCTGATGTCGATGTTGCAGTTTGAGTAGTAGATGTTGTTGCAGTTGATTGTCTGGTAGATGTTGGTTGCGTAGATGTAGATAACAGCATATTTGATGCAGTTGATGCAGTTCTTTGAGTCGCAGTTGATGAAGGTGCTGGTGTAGTTGTTGTTGATGATAGAGGGGTAGATGTTGGTGCAGCTGATGTAGATGTTAGCGCAGTTGGTGTTGAGGATATATCAGTTGTCGACTTAGTGGTAGATGTTGGTGCAATTGATCTCAAAGTTGGTGCATCTGTTGTTGATTGTGTAGTAGATGTTGGTGCAGCTGGTTTGGATGTTGTTGCAATTGATGTCGATGTTGCAGTTGTTGTTGACTGAGTTGTAGGTGTTGTTGCAGTTGATTGACTGACAGATGTTGTTTGCATAGATGTAGATAATAGCACAATTGATGCCATTGATGTAGTACTTTGAGTCACAGATGTGGATGCAGTTGATGAAGATGCTGGTGTAGGTGTTGTTTGAGCTGTAGATGTTGATGTAGATGTTGGTACATTTATTGTTGTTTGAGCTGTAGATGTTGGTGCAGTTGATGTTGAAGTTGTTGCAGTTGATGTAGATGTTGGTACAGCTCTTGATGATGATGGAACTGTAGATGTTTCTGTGGTTGATGTAGAAGTTAGTTCAGTGGTTGTTGTTGATTCAGATGTAGATGTTTCAGAAGGTGTTGTTGATTGAGGTGTAGATGGTGGTGGTGTTGATTCAGATGTTGATTCGGTGGTTGGTGAGTGAGATGTAGATGTTATTGTAGCTGATGTTGATGTTGGTGTAGGGGTTGTTATTGTTGTTGATCTTGATGGAACTGTAGATGTTTCTGTAGTCAATGTAGATCTTGGTTCAGTGGTTGTTGTTGATTCAGATGTAGATGTTTCAGAAGGTGTTGTTGCTTGAGGTGTAGATGTTGGTATTGTTGATTCAGATGTTGATTCAGTGGTTGGTGAGTGAGATGTAGATGTTATTGTAGCTGATGTTGGTGCAGGGGTTGTTGTTGTTGATGGAACTGTATATGTTTCTGTAGTCGATGTAGATGTTGGTTCAGTGGTTGTTGTTGATTCAGATGTAGATGTTTCAGAAGGTGTTGTTGATTGAGGTGTAGTTGTTGGTATTGTTGATTCTAATGTTGATTCAGTGGTTGGCGAGTGAGATGTAGATGTTGTTGTAGCTGATGTAGATGTTGGTGCAGGGGTTGTTGTTGTTGTTGATGATGATGGAACTGTAGATGTTTCTGTAGTCAATGTAGATGTTGGTTCAGTGGTTGTTGCTGATTCAGATGTAGATGTTTCAGAAGGTGTTGTTGATTGAGGTGTAGATGGTGGTGTTGTTGATTCAGATGTTGATTCAGTGGTTGGTGAGTGAGATGTAGATGTTATTGTAGCTGATGTTGGTGCAGGGGTTGTTGTTGTTGATGGAACTGTAGATGTTTCTGTAGTCGATGTAGATGTTGGTTCAGTGGTTGTTGTTGATTCAGATGTAGATGTTTCAGAAGGTGTTGTTGATTGAGGTGTTGATGGAGGTGGTTTTGATTCAGATGTTGATTCAGTGGTTGATGAGTGAGATGTAGATATTATTGTAGCTGATGTTGGTGCATGGTTTGTTGTTGTTGATGATGATGATGGAACTGTAGATGTTTCTGTTGTCGATGTAGATGTTGGTTCAGTGGTTAATGATTCTGATGTAGATGTTTGAGACGGTGTTGTTGATTGAGGTGTAGATGTTGGTATTGTTGATTCTAATGTTGATTCAGTGGTTGGCGAGTGAGATGTAGATGTTGTTGTAGCTGATGTAGATGTTGGTGCAGGGGTTGTTGTTGTTGATGATGATGGAACTGTAGATGTTTCTGTAGTCGATGTAGATGTTGGTTTAGTGGTTGTTGTTGATTCAGATGTAGATGTTTCAGAAGGTGTTCTTGATTGAGGTGTTGATGGAGGTGCTGTTGATTCAGATGTTGATTCAGTGGTTGGTGAGTGAGATGTAGATGTTATTGTAGCTGATGTTGATGCAGGGGTTGTTGTTGTTGATGATGATGGAACTGTAGATGTTTCTGTTGTCGATGTAGATGTTGGTTCAGTGGTTAATGATTCTGATGTAGATGTTTGAGACGGTGTTGTTGATTGAGGTGTAGATGGTGGTGTTGATGATTCAGATGTTGATTCAGTGGTTGGTGAGTGAGATGTAGATGTTGTTGTAGCTGATGTAGATGTTGGTGCAGGGGTTGTTGTTGTTGTTGATGGAACTGTAGATGTTTCTGTAGTCGATGTAGATGTTGGTGCAGGGGTTGTTGTTGTTGTTGATTCAGATGTAGATGTTTCAGAAGGTGTTGATTGAGGTGTAGATGTTGGTGTTGTTGATTCAGATGTTGATTCAGTGGTTGGTGAGTGAGATGTAGATGTTATTGTAGCTGATGTAGATGTTGGTAAAGGGGTTGTTGTTGTTGATGGAACTGTAGATGTTTCTGTAGTTGATGTAGAAGTTGGTTCAGTGTTTGTTGTTGATTCAGATGTATATGTTTCAGAAGGTGTTGTTGATTGAGGTTTAGATGTTTGAGACAGTGTTGTTGATTGAGGTGTAGAAGTTGGTATTGTTGATTCAGATGTTGATTCAGTGGTTGGTGAGTGAGATGTAGATGTTGTTGTAGCTGATGTAGATGTTGGTGCAGGGGTTGTTGTTGTTGTTGTTGATGGAACTGTAGATGTTTCTGTAGTCGATGTAGATGTTGGTGCAGGGGTTGTTGTTGTTGTTGATTCAGATGTAGATGTTTCAGAAGGTGTTGATTGAGGTGTAGATGTTGGTGTTGTTGATTCAGATGTTGATTCAATGGTTGGTGAGTGAGATGTAGATGTTATTGTAGCTGATGTAGATGTTGGTAAAGGGGTTGTTGTTGTTGATGGAACTGTAGATGTTTCTGTAGTCGATGTAGATGTTGGTTCAGTGGTTGTTGTTGATTCAGATGTAGATGTTTGAGCAGGTGTTGTTGATTGAGGTGTAGATGGTGGTGTTGTTGATTCAGATGTTGATTCAGTGGTTGGTGAGTGAGATGTAGATGTTATTGTAGCTGATGTAGATGTTGGTAAAGGGGTTGTTGTTGTTGTTGTTGATGGAACTGTAGATGCTTCTGTAGTTGATGTAGAAGTTGGTTCAGTGTTTGTTGTTGATTCAGATGTATATGTTTCAGAAGGTGTTGTTGATTGAGGTTTAGATGTTTGAGACAGTGTTGTTGATTGAGGTGTAGAAGTTGGTATTGTTGATTCAGATGTTGATTCAGTGGTTGGTGAGTGAGATGTAGATGTTGTTGTAGCTGATGTAGATGTTGGTGCAGGGGTTGTTGTTGTTGATGGAACTGTAGATGTTTCTGTAATTGATGAAGATATTGGTTCAGTGGTTGTTGTTGATTCAGATGTAGATGTTTGAGCAGGTGTTGTTGATTGAGGTGTAGATGGTGGTGTTGTTGATTCAGATGTTGATTCAGTGGTTGGTAAGTGAGATGTAGATGTTGTTGTAGCTGATGTAGATGTTGGTGTAAAGGTTGTTGCTGTTGCTGACGGAACTGTAGATGTTTCTGTAGTCGATGTAGAAGTTGGGTCAGTGGTTGTTGTTGATTCTGATGTATATGTTTCAGAAGGTGTTGATTGAGGTGTAGATGGTGGTGGTGTTGTTAATTCAGATGTTGATTCAGTGGTTGGATTCAGTGGTGAGTGAGATGTAGATGTTGTTGTAGCTGATGTAGATGTTGGTGTAGGGGTTGTTGTTGTTGTTGATGGAACTGTTTCTGTAGAAGTTGGTTCAGTGGTTGTTGTTGATTCAGCTGTAGATGTTAAAGCAGGTGTTGTTGACTGAGTTGTAGACGTTGATGTATTTGATGTAGATGTTGGTGCAGTGGTTCTTGTTGATTCAGTTGTAGACGTCGGTGCAGGGGTTGTTGTTGTTGGTGAAACAGATGTGTGTGCAGCTGGTGATGTAAAATAAAATAATATAGCAAAACTTTAATAGATGAGATAGAACAAAAAAACATTAATAGATGGCAGGCAACAGTGACCTATAGTGTAAAAAAACTGCATCAATGAAATTAATGTTAAAATCAATGTTAAAGTTTTGTTTGTTTTAGTTTTTGTTATTCATGCAGCCATTGACAATTTTATTTCCTGGTTTCATACCAGTTTTAAAGTGCCAATACAGTGTCAAATTTCCTTAACAACAGAAACATTTTCTTTTGTCAAAACACTAACCAGTTCTGGATTTGTCACCTGTTATTATAAAGGCATCCTATGAACTATTATGAAAACTGATACTGTAGGACCAAATACAGCCGCTGAATGTGCTGTGACTGAAGATTGTAAGTCTCCAGTGTAGTTCAAAACCACAACCTGTGCTACATATTTCATTATTAGTTATATGACTGATTTCATTTTATGACACTGACACAATCATAATAACTTGTATAGCAACTTGTATTGCATTTGTAATTGCAGGATGTATTTTTACTTTGTCTTTTCTTGTCAGATTGATTTGTAAAGTAATGCACAATTAATGCATTTAATGAATTTACTCACATTTGTTTTGTGAGCAACACTTTTAAATATTCCTTTCTATTGTACCTGTTCCTGGTGTTTACTATGCTACTATGATAAATATATTACTACGATATAAACATATACCTCAATAACAATTTGCATACTATTATTATTACTTTTTTATCACTGCATTTGCTATTTTTGTTATGCAGGATTATAAGACATTTTGAATTCTTTACAGAACTTAACATTAATGCAGTTTAATAATTATTCATGCCATGAAGTATTTTTTTTGTTTATTTTGCTTTATTACATCCTAAAGTTCAATACTAAGTGTAAAGTATGATGAAGTATAATTTAAGTATGATAAAGTATAATTTTAATTTGTCTCACAGTGTTTTCTTATTCTTTGATATATATATATATATATATATATATATATACATATATATATATGTATATATATATATATATATATATATATATATATATATATATATATATATATATATATATATATGTTTACATGTAACTGTATATGTTATGACTCATACTATTCTTATAAAACATCATATAATTTCTCAAATAAAAACTACCAGCGTGTTACTATTACAATTCACTGTTCATATAAATAAGTGAAAATATGTGCACATTGTCAGTATTCAGATTGTTCTCAGAATTTACATTTCTTCATAGCTGACAACTTAAGGGTAATTATATTAATTTCATGTTTGACAAAAATACATAGATTATTCAGAAATGGTAAAGCTATGGGAAACTGGTATATTCCTAAATAAAGCCTATTATATCTTTCAGTGCTATTTTTTAACATATAAGTTATAATTCACTTACATTATGTGCATATATATATATATATATATATATATATATATATATTTGCATCAAAGATAATTCTACTTCCATATATATCACATAACTCAAATATTTAGATTTAAATAGACGTCTTACCTGTTGGTATTGATCTACCAATCAGTAAAGCCAATCCAATAAATATAATACATTGAAACATCTTTCAAGTTTTTTGCTACCAAACCTAATACCAGAAATCAGCCTAACATGTACTCATAATGTACACATAACTCAAACATAATATACTGCCCTTAAACTCCTCCTACCCATTAATTTTCACTAATATAACAGGTTCTCATAATGAGTCACTAGTGAATTTTTAAAAAAAAAAACAGAAATGTATTATGTATTATTATTATTATGTTTACAAATACTAGACAGAGTATCTAGAAAAATCTTTTAGACAGAGACACCCAAACATTTGTACAGTGTTCTATCAAACTGCAAACAATAACCTGTGTAAATGTTATAATTGTCCTGATACAGTTGAACACTTTCACTTTCTGACTGCATTGTCACACTTCCCGTTAATTAAAGTAACACTGACCACTCCTTAACGGTATGGAACAAAAACGTGTCCTTGTAACCCAAATAGAGAGAGAGTTAAATAGAGAGAGTTAATGACCAGTTCAGATTTCTTTCTGAAAGTTTAGCTGTCCAGTTGAAGAGGAGCTTTGAAACCTGTGTATTATTTCCTAGTTTTGTGTGAATAATAACAATATATTTGGCGCTTTGTGTTTCTATTGACATAATGGTTCTGGGTCACCTGCATTCCAACAAACCTGAAAGTAATTTACAATGGATCAATGTCAATAATGCTGCTCTACAGAGACTCACAGAGAGGGAGAGCCAGCAGACTACTGGTTTATGTTAGTGTACAATGTGTTTGATTATAAAAAGCTTCTTCATAATACAGATTCCAAGCAATTAGCTTTGGTCTTAAAAAAAGATTAGAAGGAATTTGGTGTATTATGAACTTTTGTTGATCACAGTGCCTAAATGCCGTTATTACCCAGCTAATGGGAAATTTTCTTAGAGCTTTCTGGCAAGATTCTCTCAAAGTTCTGAACAAAAGTTATTTCACATTACTAGAATGCTCGTTTAAAGTGATCTTATACGATTAAACTTAAATATTAAAGTGGTCTTAAATAACGTTATCAAAAATATATTTATACACTGTTCATTGAACGTTTTCTGAAACAATTTAGCTGGATGTTAGTCGAATGTTTTTTAAATGCTACTACTTTGTAGCGTTACTACTACTAATTACTAGTAGCGAGTACTAATGAATTAATTACAAGGCCTTATTAGAATTCACTTCATAGAATTCAAGAGCATTGGGGATTCAATTTTATGGAAGCCCATTTCACTGCATAAAAAAAGGTAATGGCTACTTTTTATCTCACACTTCTGACTTTTTTGCTGATATAAATTTACAATTGTGAAACGCTGGGTTATTATTAAAAATAACCCAACGATTTTTTTTGTTTGTTTGTTTTGGGGGGGGGATTAATACTTTTATTTAGCAAGAATGCATTAAATTGCTAAATTATAATGATAAAGACTAATATAATGTTACAAAAGATTTCTATTTCAGATAAATGCTGTTCTTCTGAACTTTCTATTCATCAAAAACCTGAAAAAATTAAACAATTTTCAACAATAATAATAATAATAAATGTTTTTGAGCAGCAAATCAGAATATTAGAATGATATCTGAAGGATCATGTGACTGGAGTAATGATGCTAAAAATTCAGCTTTGATCACAGAAATAAATGACATTTTAAAATATATTTAAATGGAATAAATAGAAAACAGTTATTTTAAATAATAGTAAAAATATTTCACAATATTATTGCTGTATTTTGGATCAAATAAATGCAGGCTTGGTGAGCAGAAGAGACTTCTTTAAAAAATAACAAAATCTAACTGTTCAAAAATTTTTGACTGGTAGTGTAGGTTTTCAACTTCAATTATGACTTCCAACAATTCTGAAAAAAGAAATTATTAGTGTGTTGCTGCCGCATTCCGTCCAGCTCAGCTTCCTTTCGTTCACAGCGGTGTACTTTTGTTCCTCCTTACAAGTCCAAACTTAACAACCAAATCAGTCAAATATGTAAGTGTGGTAAAATTTACTCACATGAGTTAACCTAGAACTAGTTTTTGATTAAGTATTGATAATTGTGAAACTTCCCTGATATTTAAAATTACTAATTTCATGAAAGACTTCATAACGCTGTTCATAACGCCTACCAATAATCATGATTTCAATGTTGACTCAAATAATTGTTCATGATATTTCTGCCATAAATGAGCAGCTCTAACTAGTTTACTAGTTCATCTGTAAAATGTTTCTTCTGCTTCATCTTATCGCAGAGGAAGGAGTGGATGAAGAAAGTTTTACCCATGGATGACACCAGCATTGCTGTACTAATTCCAAGAACTTTCTACGAGGAGGCAATGGAACAGAAGACCTTACTACAAGCAGTGAATCTGTGTTGCAAACTTTTCTATGTGTATGACATCAACTACCCAAAGCCTTTTGCTCCCATTTGGGAGTTTTTGCAGCACAGTCTTTAATATTCCAAGATTTCCTTCAACACACTGCCTCCCTCTTAAAAATGTTTTATTTAGTGATCAGTAAAAGCTTTTTATTTTACTGATCATCAGTCGGTCCAGCAGATTTGTTTTTATTATTATTATTATTATATTACAGTTTTTTTTCAACTACTTACATTTTCAAAACTTTGCCTTTTTTTTCAAAACTTCACACACAAATCCAAGAATTGCACACACAAAATGCCTCACATCTCTTGCAAAATGAAGCACTGCATTCAAAATATCACAAACACATCTCAAAAGCAAACACCTTTGCCATAATATTAATTCCTGTTAAATTGTTGTGTGTTACATAGATAATTGTGTGTTGTGTTTTGCAAAAAGTGTTTTATGAAATTGAAAACTGAGTCAAAGGCCGAGAATTACTGTATGATTTTGCAGATTTGGTGTGTGCTTCTGCTGTTTGAGTGTCAGCTTTCAGAAATTGTGAGACAAGTACAGATTTTGTGTATATGCAGTTAAAAAAAGTTGTATAACTTGTTTGTTTAATTTTTATTGATATATGTTTGTATGTTATGTTTGTTTTATTTGTGTACTGTATTTGCACATTTGTGTATGTTTTGATATGAATGAATATGAATTGAGACACATTTGTTGGTTTTGAATTCACTGTACATCTTGAAAATATGTTAGTTGTATGTGCACTTTTGTGTTTTGAATTTAATATTTTTACACATTCTTGTACATTTATTTTGTAAACGAATGAATTTGCAGTACTTACTAAGAATGTTTTACATTTCAAAATATATTTGTTAAAAATTTATTATTTGCATATTTAAATAAACAAAATCTGTATTTGAAAACAAAGTAGTTTTATAATGTAGTTTTATTAAGTAATTTTATATATATATATATATATAAAAAAATCCTGATCTGAATTGATATAAATAATTAACTCAACTGTTGGGTAACTTTTAACCCAACTGGATTTTAACCCAATTCATTGGGTTAAAATAACCCATAGATGGGAAGGTGCTATACCAACACATAGTTGGGTTACTAGTTGGGTTATTTTTAACCCAACATTTTTTAGTAAGTGGAATGATCTTCCCATCCCCATCCGGAATGCCGAATCCCTGACAATTTTCAAGCGACATTTGAAAACTCATCTTTGGATAAAAGCGTCTGCTAAATGAAGCAATATGTAAAGCAAAAAAAAATGGACTGAAAATGACTTGAATATTATAAATTGGATTTTTAAATCTGAATTGTGAATTTGGATTATTTAATTTTTAATTATGAAAATGTGTGTGAAATGTTTTTAATTGAAATACTCATCTTAAATATACAACCATAAAAATGCAAGCACTGAAAATACGGTGCATTGAAATGCAAGAATTGTTACTGCAATGCTTTTTTTTAAATAGTGCAATTATGCTTTATTTTGTTTCAACTAGCCTACACATACATGTAACTCACTTTACTTTAAATAAACTGTTAATTATGTTACTGACAATAAACGAGTCATATGTAATTGGTTTGAAACAGGTATAAACAAGAGGTGAGTCATATTCTGGAGCAATTCATAGCAAGAAAAGCAGATCTTCTGTTTGCACTATCATGCAAAACTATCATGAATGGCATCTGGAGGAGAATTAAGGTTAACTGCCTCGTTAATTTCTAATGGAATTCAATATCTAATGCATTACAGTGATTTTACCATGATTTAGGCTTTATTTACTTTACAAAGCTTAATGCTCAGATCCAATCTTTTGAAGCTTCTTTGTTTTTTGAAGTTCCTGCTTGTTCAAATATACTTCAGACAAGACTTTTACTTTTTACTTCCAGATGCACCTTTATGTCGGTCAGCACTATCAATTTATAGTCCTCATCTATGCCACCAGACAGGACCAGTGGTGTAGTGGAGGGTATACGCAGGTATACGGCGTATACCCTCTTCTTTATCAGTCGGCATTCCGTATACCCACTTCTAAATCCCCTCTGATGCGAGTCCTGCACTAGGCAAATCACGACAGTCCAGCATATGAGTAACTAATCCAATCGCATGTGAATAAATGCAAACATTCTCTAAAAACATCCAGTAAAGACAGTAATGCGGTCAGGAACGAGACGTAAACACTCATGCAGTGTATGTTTCATTTATACTCGCAGCCGGATGGCGCTCTCGCGCAGAAAGTCCGAGTCGGCCTCAGAAGTACTAACTTACGAGTCACGACGTGCAAGAATCCAGCTATTGCTGTAGCCAAAGCTAGCTCTACTGTAGCAAAGCTGAATAAAAAGAAACGTGAAGACAGTAAACACATGATTGTGACAATATATGGTTTATGTGTGTTTTTTCAAGTCATCTCCAGGTAATAAAAAAGCATCTGATTCTGAATAATGCAGTGGTAATTGATAGCATTTATTACACTTGGCAATAGGCTACAAAATATATATTCTGCTTTATTCTGTGATAAAAAATGGGGAAACAATTTAGTATATAGGCTAAACAAATCATACAATTGTCATTAGGAAAATACAGGAACAATATTATAAATGATTGGTTATTGTCAAGAAGTGTATTTGATTTCTCAGCCAATTAAAAGCAAGAGGTAATAATTTATAAATAATAATAATAATCGTAATAAAATCTGTCAATTAGACAAAAAGTTATTATATTTGACATTTCTGTCTCCCTCACTTCTGAAATGATTGAGAATCACAATTTTTTGTTTGTTTCAAATAGAGATCACAATTCTCCCACAATTCTGAACAGACAACTAAACAAAATACAACCTGGTCTCATAAAAATATGTACCTCTGTGCACTTTCTGCGTGACACCGTTTTACGTACTTTACTGCACGTTTCGCCGCAGTTTCAAAGAGAAATGTCCACTGAGTGGCGCTAAAACACAGGTTAAATACGTGAACCCTGGCACGTTTTTATTATGTTGATATAGGTACGTATTGCTGTGTTTTTATTGCGTTGTTTCAGGTACGTACTGCGGCGGTTCAGAATTCAAATATCCGGGGTCTGTCCCTAAAAGTTAATGCTCTATCGTGTTGGAAATATGCCCTACACTAAACCCAACCCTAAACCTACCCGATAGTGTTAACAAATGCATAACTGGTATAAAAACGTATTTGTTGATGCAACCGTGCCATTTCAACTTCCTTATATGCAGATTTGAACTGTTTCGTCGGACCGTGGTTACACGGGAGTCGAACCGGAGCTCCTCGCCTCCTAAGTACGTCTCCGTACTCGGTGAGCTACCGAACAAACCTACCGTCTATGAAAACCCATAGATATGACGCTGGATATGTGCGATGCTAACATTCAAAAGCATCAGTTTTCAAATCTCCCAGCATATTAATGTTGTTTTGAAGTCGTAACATGATATTCTTAAAGTAATTGTGCGAAAAATACGCTTTATTAATCAAAACTCTGTAAATTTGTGTGAAAAGGAGTAAAAGGTGTCGGAGCTTTACTGCCTCTAGTGTTTGTTTCTTTTGGAAACTGAAACTGCAGTAATATGTAGTTATTGGTACGTATTTCGTGTCTCGCTAAAAAGTGCACCCAGGTACATATATGCCATGAGACTAGGTTGACAAAATAGCATGTAGTTTACTAGAGGTTCTGACAAAATGTCAGTTGCTGCAGTCTATTTATATTTATTTATTTAAATTATTTATTGCAAAATCAGCACCTCTTCTGTGGATATTATTATTTTCATAATGATCCTTACTCAAGCACAGGGCCGTCGCCAGAAAATCTTCAGTGGGGGGCATTTCGTTTTCATAGGGGGGCACACTTTTTTATGATCTCAGAAACAGACATTCACCAAAACAATAACAACCTGTATTATTACTTAAATTGATCAAGTTCTATATTAAAACATATTTAAAAAGATAGCCTGTCGATAATCTGTCGACTTTTGTGTTATTATGTTATATTATGACTTTTATGTAATTTGTATTTTAAAATGGGAATAAAACGAATTTATGACAATGTTTTATACATTTTACATTTTTTATACAAGTTAATAGTGAAAAGTTCTTTAAAATCACCTGTAATGCAATAAAATAGGCCTAATTTGCTATTTTTTTCGAGCCATCTTTAAAACATTTGCTGCATGGATTAAAAAAAAACTGCTGTAGCCTAGACTCATATCAGACAAAATTACATAGAGAGAAAAAACAGAAGTTGTCAACAAATCATTTAAATGTTACGGTATTCAGAACAAAAAAATCAGTCTAAGCAGCTATACAATTATAGTATGAATTTATATATACAAATCATAAAATAAAACACAAATTATAGCCTAATGGCATTCATTATAAAGAACATATAAAAGTCTTGCCAAAACGAATGTATTTAAAGAGAAACTGAATTCGGCGTAAAATGCGCGGTCCCAAAAATAAAACGAAACTCAGTGTAGACATGTCCGCAGTTTTTTTAGTTTTTTTTTAGATATGTTAATTATTTAAGTGAAATACATTTCGTTCAGGACTATTTATTTATTCCTTTTATATAGGCCTATGTTGTTCTATGATGTTTTTCTCGCTGCAGGTGCGTGAGGTGACTGTGTGAATTATGTGCTGCTATTTGCGCGCCCCGCACTGCGTGCCGTCCGCTACACCACTGCTATTAGCTTCCTAATAAATTAAGATGAGTGGTTCTTTGAGCTAAATGCTGCTGAATACATGATTTTTTTCCCCTGCAATATTCATAGACTAGATCAGTAAAATAAACGTTTTTAGTTGTCAATATTAAGTTAACTCGTGACCATGCGCAGGGGGGCACGTCGAGTCGTTTGGGGGGGCACTGCCCCTTAATGCCCCCCCCCCCCTCCGCCCCCCTGGCGACGGGCCTGCTCAAGCAGCAGAAGTTAAGTGACAGTGTGTAAATATTACAATAGTGAACTAAATATGTTTAGACTAGTTTTACATGTCACTGCGTTTATGACACAGGTCGTTCATCCTTTGCCAGGCCGTTTAAAAAAAAATGGGGGCATAAATTAAGAGTATACCCACTTCTCCAGGCACCACTACACCACTGGACAGGACCTTTATTTTATGTTCATCAAGACATCAGAAGAATGCATTTATAGAGGCAGTTCCCTCTGTGAGTCACCTGTAGAAAGTCCAATACATTCATCCAACCTGTTTATCACATTTACATACAGATTACAGTCGATGTGATTCTTCTGGTTTTTATTCCAAACAAAAGAAGAAATGCATCTATTCCGAATATTCCCCTATATGTGTCTTGTTTCTTACTGTTTGCTTCTTGAAATACCAGAGATGCTCACTCTTCATGTGTTGTATATGTAAGGGATAATCAACGGCTAGCCGTGCATTAAAGGATTTTAAATGCAGGACGTGGAGGCGAAGAACCGCCTGACGCAAAGCGGAGGGTGGTTGCCTCCGCGAAGTGCATTTAAAATCCTTTAATGCACGGCTAGCCGTTGATTATCCCGCTTATGCCATGGTCATTTGCCAAGTTATAGACAAGTTAAAACTTGCATTGCTCTTTGCAGCACAATATTTGACCGAATGGGTAAAAATGACGGTTATTTTTGTCAGTTACGGCTCGTTAGCTCCGCATTCTGCCCGCTTCAAATCAAACAGAGATGAAATAGTGCGGTAAGACCACATTTATTTGAATGAATTATAGCATGTATTTCAATTCATTTTCGGTCGAGAGAGAGAGAGAGATGACAGTTGTGTAAGTTACCTGCTTGCTGCGTCTGCGCATCTCTCTACAAACAATTAACTTTACTTCAAAAACAGCGATTTATCACCTCATTGCTGGGGAATATAATGTAGCGATCTAGTATCTATCTTTTATTTTAGTAATAAAAATCGCGGGGAAGCGTTGACGACAAGTTTATGTGTGTGTGCAGCACAATCTGCGATCTCCGACCTCTCTCTCTCCGTGTGTGTGCGTGTGTGTGTGCGAGCGAGTGTGCATCAATTAAAACAGCGCATTAATATGGAACGGTGATTAAACTGACCTGGAACTACTTGTGCAGTTAAACTAATTTAATCAACACCTGCCAGCCAATCAGAATCGAGTATTCAGACAGACCATGGAATATTAAATATTGACCACCAGGCTTGCTCGAGAGCGCTGAGGCCATGGGGCTTGAGAGTGAAGGAGGATCCACTGAGTTGGAGAAAGAGCTCCACAGAAGGTAATGAGTGAACTGTCCAGAAACTGTGCATGGTACATTAAGTCCAAAAACTCATGGATGTGATCGTTGAGAGAGCACTCGCCTCAGATATTGCATGCGGTCAGACATAAGTTTTCCATCAGATCCTTAGGCAAACAATTTTCTTGATTTCTTCACAGCAACCTTTATGGTCCCAATAAAGTTTGCTTGAACGTGCTTGACAAACTGCAAAGAAAAAAATACAGTTAAATGAAAAGTAACATTTACGGAAAAGGATTAGGGCCAAGCAATATATATATATATACATCTCGAGATTAAAGTCATTATAATGCTAGATTAAACTCGTTAAATTTCAAGAAAGATGTTGAAATAAAATGTTGAGAATAAACTCATTAAATTTCGAGAATAAAATTGTTGTGTTTCGAGAAACAGCATTAAATTTCGAGAAACAATTATAAATAAAATGCTGAGAATGCACACTCGTGTCATGTTCATTGTATCTCGTTGGACAGTGTTTTCTGAGTACTGAGTCTTTTCACTGTCATGGCACACATTGTAGCTGCAGGTTATTCTACAATCCAACTCTTTCTCAAATTTCACATTCTAAACAGTCTTTAAGAGAGTTGTTGTTTTCCTGCTGTGTTTTTTTTTCAACTGCTTACACACATTTTCAAAACTTTGCCTCTTTTTTTTCAAAACTTCACACACAAATCCAAGAACTGCACACACAAAATGCAAAATGCTCACATCTCTTGCCAAATGAAGCACTGTATTCAAAATATCACAAACATTTGTCTTATGTTGCAAACACCTTTGCCATAATATTATATTTATGGACACAGTTATTTTAAACCTAAAGCTCTTCTTTCCCGAGTTCCTATGTACATTTCTGTACAAGACTGAAAGCAATTGGCAGAGAGATGTTGAAAAATTTTACGATAAACAAGAAAGCAAGATTGAAACCAAACAGTTTTTTACTGTAAGCATTTGTGGTTGTGAATACTGTATTACACAGTACGAAAGAAAATAAATACATCAACCATGTGTAGTTGTGTATATGTGTATTTATAGGCCTATTCTAAAGCCATGATTGGTTGGTGTTAAGTAAAGCACCGAGTGTTTGCACATGTGTGGAGTTAGTGTGAGGCACTGATGAATTAGTGTGGCATTTTGATTGGTTGTGTTTGATACCTCTTGTTAGAATTTTGTGTGTTACATAGAGAGTTGTGTTTTGCAAAAAGTGTTTTATGAAATTGAAAACTGAGGCCAAGAATTAGCGTATGGTTTTGCAGATTTGGTGTTGTTCTGGTGCTTGAGTGTCAGAAATTGTGTGACAAGTAAAGATTTTGTGTGCAAGCAGTTGAAAAAACAAAAATTGTAAATTTCCATTGTTTTTGCTAGCTTCATATATTTTCTGTTATTTATTCCTCAACAGTTCGGCAACAAGTTAATGCTTCCAACTTAGGGGTGGCACGATACATGTATTCGTACTGAACATAATATTTCCATATTTGCAATGTAACATATCTGAATGCTAAACTATTATTTATTATGTAAATTATAGGCTTTGTACTTCAGTTGCGTTCCAACGTTGACACAGAGGCGGGTGCGCTGATGTTTGTATTTTATTTTGATAATGTACCAACTTTAGCAAGGCTGGAACTGATGTGTGTGTGTGTGTGTGTGTGTGAGACGCGATCACTTCAACCAGTTTCCATATACCAGCAGAATCAACTTTAAACACTTATCGTCTTAATAATGCATCACTGTATAAAGGTCTGCTTTTATTTGTGTACACTCACAATGAAAACAAAACATTGTGCTTTTATAAAATAAAGAACACATAATAGGATGTTACTTTCTGCCATTTGAGTTTCCTTTCTGTGAACAAATTAAGCCTGTCACAAAAATGAACTGAAACTCAGCATATATAGGCTATGTTACGTGTCGCACTGTTTTCCCCCTTGTTTATCTGTTAACTAAATCAAATATATTTCAAGAATTTATTCCTTGTATGTATATATGTACTGCAGATTATATATATATAATGTAATATAATATTTAGTATTACTACTGTACTACTCTCTGTTCAAAATAAATGAAAAGAAACCGAGCATAGTGGATTTGTTTTTTTTTTCCTGTTGTACCGAAATTGTATCGAACCGTGACCCCCGAACCGAGGTACGTACCGAACCGTGACATCTGTGTACCGTGCCACCCCTAATACAACTAGACAAAAAAGCTTAATAACAAAATAACAGCTTACCTTTTCAATATAAGTAATGATTTCATCATTGCTAAGCTCAACAGAGGATCTCAATTGAAAAGCTGCAAATGCTGTCCTATCTATAAAATTAAAACTTCAATTAGTTTCATATTATCATAGGTGAATAAAACTCTAATAACAAAATCTGAATGGTGTTTCATGAAAAAAAAATGCATTAACAGGTAAAATATATTTGCTTACTTTGTGGGACAACATCTGGAGATGAAGATGTAGACTGGTTTGCTGGTTGAGTTGTAGATATAACTTGAGTTGTCATTTGAGAAGTAGGTGTTGGTGTTCGAGTAGATGTTAAGGTTGGTGCAAATGTTGCTGATGATTGAGTAGTGGTAGACATAAGCAAACTTGGTGCAGTTGTTCTAGATTGAGTTGTAGATGTTGGTTCAGTGACTGCTGAGTGAGATGTAGATGTTGGAGCAGGGGTTGTTGTTGATTGATCTGCAGTTGTTGCTGTTGCTAAAATACATGTTGGTGCAGGATTTCTTGTTAATCGTACTATAGATGTCGTCGTAGCTATTTTACATGTTGGTTCAGGGGTTGTTATTCTTGTCGATGGAGCTGTAGATGTTTCTGCAGATGGTGATGTAAAAGAAAATAACATTAACAGATGAGATATAAGAAAAGCATCTATAGATGACAGGCAACACTGACCTATAATTAAGAAAAGCAAAAATGGAAGAAAGGATAAGGATAGTGCCACTTAAAAATCAGACATGAGCTCCTCAACTTGAGTTAATAAAACAGCGTAATGCATACATGATACCACAAAAAGATGAGCCCTTGAAGGAACTCCTTCTGGTTTAGTCACCTGCTTTCATAAAGGCATCCTATTGGTGGGAAAGTACTACTTTGAAAATTGATATTATAAAAACTTATATGGGAGCAACTACAACAGCTCAGTGTGCTGTGACTGAAGATTTTAAAACCCCCTTTGGTAACAAACAATGAAGTTCAAAACCACAAACTGTGCTACATCCTTCACTATCAGTTCTATTATTGAATGCTTTTCATTCTTTGACAATGACATCAAAATAACCTGCATAGCAAGCTTCATTTTTTTATTTTTGCTTTGACTTTTCATGTCAGTTTGATTTGTATTGTAATGCAGGAACTGGGTTATAAACTTACATGAGCAGAGTAAAAGTTCACCAACTTTTGCAAAGAGCAGTGTCACTACTGAATCACTGTGTTTCATATATTCACTTATGTTTCGTGAGATACGCTAGCTGTTTTATTGCAAATATTAAAGCAAATATAAATATAAATCAAAACACAAACCGAACAGACTGGAACTTTAATGCACAGGCCAAACGAGGATAATTAATGAGACACACCCAAACTAAACAACATAATCAAGGAGAGAGAGAAACTAGGTCAAGGGACTGAAGCGAAGAGGGAGAACAGGGAAACACAACGACAAAGTCCATAACTTGTGACAACTTCTTACTAATGCCTAATATGATTCTCTTATAACATTATATAATTTATTGAATAAAAGTATACAAGCACTTTGCAATTACAATTCACTGTTCATATAAGTGCTAAATATGTGCAATATTCCGATTTTACATTTCTTTATAACTGATAACTTAGTATTATTAATTATTTTATTTTATGTTTGACAAAAACAGATTATTCAGAAATGGTAAAGCTATAGAAAACTGATATTTTATTTTCAACTATAAAGCTTATCATATCAGGATATCTCAAAATATATTGCTATTATTATTATTGTTATTTAGTTTTTTTTAAACATATATGTGACCCTGGAGCACAAAAGCAGTCATAAGTAGCACAGGTATTTTGTAGCAATAGCCAACAATACATTGTATGGGTCAAAATGATCGATTTTTCTTTTATGCCAAAAATCATTAGGATATTAAGTAAAGATCATGTTCCATGAAGATATTTGGTAAATTTCCTACTGTAAATATATCAAAATTTAATTTTTGATTAGTAATATGCATTGCTAAGAACTTATTGGACAACTTTAAAGGTGTTTTTCTCAATATTTAGATTTTTTTGCACCCTCAGATTCCAAATTTTCAAATAGCTGTATCTCAGCCAAATATTGTCCTATTATCCTAACAAACCATTCATCAATGGAACGCTTATTTATTACATCTCAATTTCACACAATTGACCCTTATGACTGGTTTTGTGGTCCAGGGTCACATATAATATATCATTAACTAATATACAGTACATATGCATACATATTCAATAATGACTAAGTAATATATACACAAACATTCTTTTTTTTTGCATTAAAGACTTATACTTCCATATATATTACATACTAATATTTAGATTTAAATAGATGTCTTACCTGTTGGTATTGATCTACCAATCAGTAAAGCCAATCCAATAAATATAATAAATCGAAACATCTTTCAATTTTATTTTATTTGTATTTTTTTTTTGCTACCAAATGTAATACCAGAAAAAAGACCTCTGCGAAGCAACCTAACATGAGTAATGCAATCTAATATACTGTCCTTAAACTCCTCCCAGTGATACAACTGATGCTAACTGTCCTGATGCAACAGAACAACTTCCAGTTTCTGACTGCATTGTCACACTTCCCATTGATTACAATACAATAACATTACCACTCCTTCAGGGTAAGGAACAAAAAGTGCCCTGATAACCTAAAAGAGATGCACAACATATACCATTTGAAATAACTATTGTCTATTTAAATTTATGTTCAAATGTAATTGATTGCTGTAATGCAAAGGGGCAAGATCAGCATCATTACTCCATTCTTCAGTGTCACACTTAAATACATAAATACATTCAGAAAGTCTTCCAGATTTGTGGACATTCACTAGTCAGGCTACACAGCATTTGACCAATGATTATATGCTGTATCATATGCAGATTCCATACTGTCACGGTGCACACAGCAGGGAGAAACGAGGAACACGCAGACGAGGATATAACTCAAAATAATAGTCTTTAATGGAGACATCAAGGCAGGACAAGGCAGGGCAGACTCACAGAAACACCGGGGAGTAACGAGTAGACCAGACGAAATCAAACTCAAAAGACAGGAACTAAATACACAGGGTAATTAACACATAATCACGTACACACAGCTGGACACAAATTAACTCATAATGATATTAAACAAGGACAGGAAACAAACCAAATATGGACACATGAGGCGGGAACACATGACACACACGACAGAGGACTGACATTACTCCCCCCTCCCGAAAGGCTCGTCCCGAGCCTTAACAGTTCCACCGGGGAGGGGGGGTGGGCGCTCTGGATGCCCCTCAGGACAGACACGGACCGGAACACAGGACGGGGACCTCCAGAGCGGAACAGACAGATCGGAGGCCATGGCGGCGCAGGGAGCTCAGGAGGCCATGGCAGATGGTCTTCGGGGCCTAGGCCTCGGTCCCCTCGGCCCGGCCCCTCCAGCCGGAACCCTTCTACCCCCCCCAAAAAAATATAATTCCTGGGGTAGTTAGGGGGTATCAAGAGCCCTCCGGGGCTAAACAGACAGGACAAGACAGGAACAGGACAGGGACAGGACAACCCACAGGAACAGGAAGCCCTCTTGGGCTAAGCTCGGAAGCTGAGGCTTCCTCTGGGCATGACGAGGAGTCAGGGGCCCTTACAGAGTTCCTCAGCAACCGTTTCCATCTCTACGACAGGGAGGCAGGTGGCTGAAATGGCCTCCGCGGCCACAAAACAAGGAGCCGCCTGCCCCAGATGAGTCTCCATGGACAAGACATGACAAGATTGTTTTAAAATGTTCCTGTGGGCACAACAAAACAAACACGGCACTCCTGGCCGTGACATGTGGACTGGATCCACGGGGCTAGGGATTGCGGCAGCCGGCGGCATGAGTCATCGGCGATCCGGCGGGCTTGAGTCAGCGGCGATCCGGCGGGCTTGAGTCAGCGGCGATCCGGCGGGCTTGTGTCAGTGGCGATCCGGCGGGCTTGAGTCAGCGGCGATCCGGCGGGCTTGAGTCAGCAGCGATCCGGCGGGCTTGAGTCAGCAGCGATCCAGCGGGCTTGAGTCAGCGGTGATCCGGCGGGCTTGAGTCAGCAGCGATCCGGCGGGCTTGAGTCAGAGGCGATCTGGCGGGCTTGAGTCAGCGGCGATCCGGCGGGCTTGAGTCAGAGGCGATCCGGCGGGCTTGAGTCAGCGGCGATCCGGCGGGCGGGCTTGAGTCAGCGGCGATCCGGCGGGCTTGAGTCAGAGGCGATCCGGCAGGCTTGAGTCAGCAGCGATCCAGCGGGCTTGAGTCAGGGGTGATCCGGCGGGCTTGAGTCAGCAGCGATCCAGCGGGCTTGAGTCAGAGGCGATCCGGCGGGCTTGAGTCAGCAGCGATCCGGCGGGCTTGAGTCAGAGGCGATCCGGCGGGCTTGAGTCAGCGGCCATCCGGCGGGCGGGCTTGAGTCAGCGGCGATCCGGCGGGCTTGAGTCAGAGGCGATCCGGCGGGCTTGAGTCAGCGGCGATCCGGCGGGCTTGAGTCAGCGGCGATCCGGCGGGCTTGAGTCAGCGGCGATCCGGCGGGCGGGCTTGAGTCAGCGGCGATCCGGCGGGCTTGAGTCAGCGTTCTTAAATACATTCAGAAAGTCTTCCAGATTTGTGGACATTCACTAGTCAGGCTACACAGCATTTGACCAATGATTTACAAAAATCATTTCAGGTTTAAAACGTATTTCAACATTGCATCGGGCGGTGGAGCGGAGGCGGAACAGGGGGAGGGACGGAGGGCCAGGTCCATGTGGAAGCCAGGGCGGAGAGGATGGAACTGGAGCCCCCCAGGGCGGAACAGATGGGACCAGAACCCGCCAGGGCGGAGCAGACGGACCCGGAGCCCACCAGGGCGGAGCAGACGGGACCAGAGCCCCCCAGGGCGGAGCAGATGGGACCAGAGCCCCCCGGGGCGGAGTAGATGGACCTGGGGCCCACCAGGGTAGGGCAGACAGACCCGGAGCCCACCAGGGCGGAGCAGATGGACCTGGAGCCCACCAGGATCAGTTCAGAAACAGGAGGACCGAAGTGAGTGGATTTGGGGATACCAGCAGTGCGTACAGACACCAGCTGTGCATCCCTCACGCTGGATATCAACCGGAGAACTTGAAGGACTGACCTTGAGTCTCTGGGTGGGATAGGTGCTGGCTGAGGAGCTGAGACGTGAAGAGGTTCTGGCTGAGGAGCTGAGACGTGAAGAGGCTCTGACTGAGGAGCTGAGACGTGAAGAGGCTCTGGCTGAGAAGCTGAGACGTGAAGAGGTTCTGGTTGAGGAGCTGAGACGTGAAGAGGCTCTGACTGAGGAGCTGAGACGTGAAGAGGCTCTGACTGAGGAGCTGAGACGTGAAGAGGCTCTGACTGAGGAGCTGAGACGTGAAGAGGCTCTGGCTGAGGAGCTGAGACGTGAAGAGGCTCTGGCTGAGGAGCTGAGACGTGAAGAGGCTCTGGCTGAAGAGCTGTGACGTGGTCTGACTCTGGCTGGTCAGCTGTGACGTGGCGAGACTCTGGCTGGTCAGCTGAGACGTGGTGTGACTCGTGACGATCAACTGTGGCTTGGCGTGACTCTTGACGATCAACTGTGGCTTGGCTTAACTCACGGAGATCACAGGTGGCTTGGCTTGACACGTGATGATCAACTGTGGCTTGGCTTGACTCACGGAGATCACTGGTGGCTTGGCTTGACTTGTGATGATCAACTGTGCTTTGGTTGGACTCGTGACGATCAACTGTGGCTTGGCTTGACTTGTGATGATCAACTGTGCTTTGGCTTGACTTGTGACGATCAACTGTGGCTTGGCTTGACTCACGGAGATCACTGGTGGCTTGGCTTGACTTGTGACGATCAACTGTGCTTTGGTTGGACTTGTGACGATCAACTGTGGCTTTGCTTGACTTGTGACGATCAACTGTGGCTTGACTTGACTTGTGACGATCAACTGTGGCTTGACTTGACTTGTGATGATCAACTGTGCTTTGGCTTGACTTGTGACGATCAACTGTGGCTTGACTTGACCTTTTAACATAGGCTGTGACTTGACTTGGTTCTTCAACATCAGCGGTGACCTGACTTTACTCTTTAACATCAGCGGTGACTTGACTTGACTCCTTAACATCAGCGGTGACTTGACTTGACTCTTTAACATCAGCGGTGACTTGACTTGACTCTTTAACATCAGCGGTGACTTGACTTGACTCTTTAACATCAGCGGTGACTTGACTTGACTCTTTAACATCAGCTGGGAACTGACCTGGCTTGTGATTGGCCGCAATGACGCTACGGGGTGTTGTTGTTGCCGCCATTTTGTGAGCGTGATCTAGCGTGGCTGTGTCCACACAATTGGGTGCGGTGTCTCGTTCCTCCGCGACCCCCACAGTGAACGAAGAGCCAACACATAGCAAAGCATAGTCCAGGAACTGACTGAGAGATGAACGGGGACCCTCACGGATTAGCTGAGACTTCAGCGGTTGATTAATGCCCTCACAAAAGAAGTCTATGAGTACACAGTCCGGCAGATCAGAGAAATGGGCGAGGTCTAAATAGTCTTGTACATAGTCCTCGAGTGGTAGCGAGCCCTGCTCGAGGTGTAACAACATCCGTGCAATGTCCGTACCTGGCCAATATCCACATGAAAAGCCGCTGGATCCTTTTGTGGCCGAGTATTCTGTTATGGAGCTGACGAGACGTGAGACAGGCGGATCCATTTGCAAGGCTTTATTATTAAACATGGTCAATACAGGCAGGGTCGGGCAGTAGCAAACAGGTATGGCATGGGCAAGACACAAGAATAATCCAAGGGCAAGCGAGGGTCGGCGATCGGCGTACAATATCCAGAGGGCTAGGCAGAGAGAACAATCCAAGAACACGGGCAGGAATCAAAACACAGGAAATCTAACTAGGAATACAGGGAAACGCTTTGTAGAGTAGCTAGGCTAAACAATACTCGGCAGAGTGTAAGCGAAAGTCCAGAGTTAATATAGTGTGTGTGTGTGTGTGTGATTGGATGATGGTGATTGAGAGATGGTGAACAGGTGCAAGCGTGATTATAGTGAACAGCTGTGTGGGTGCAGTGAATGATGGGAAATGTAGTCTAAGAGTGATCTGTAACTGTGTGAAAGTCCATGTGTTGGGAGAGTGACCTCTAGTGGTGAATGAAGGAAAGTTCATGGCCAGGATTCGTGACAGCATCAACTACAGATGAACACATTCATTTTTACATGAATTATCACTCAGTGGTTATTTAACCATGTATTAACCATGTATTACTATAGCTTTGGAAGGCTTTTGTCTTTCAAACACATTAAAATGCACAAATTCACGTTATTTCTTATTTACATGTAATGCAGGCATTTCAGCTTTTTTGAACATCTTTCACCTAATATACTGTTTACTTTTTACTTGTTTTTTATTAGTCTTTGTATTTTTATATCAATATGGTACAAGATTATCCTATTTAAATCAATATGATAAATGACTAAGGTCAAAGGTAATTTAAAAGTAATCAAAAAGTAATCTGATTACATTACCTAAAAGGTGTAATGTAATGGATTACATTACTAACTACAATTTATGTCATGTAATTTGGAATCAATAACGGATTACAATTTGTAAATTCAGATTTATTGTTTAGTTGTCCAGTTGAAGAAAAGTGGAGAAACCCATCTCCTGATCATTTCCTGGTTTGTGTGAATATAAAAAATGTTTTGGTGTTTCTACTGATAGAATGGAATGTTTCTGTGTCACGGGTGGATCCCATATTCCAGTAAACCTGAATGTATGAGTGTTTACGGATCAATCTATGTCAATAGTGGCATGCTGTTCTACAGAGACTATATTGTGCATATATATATAAAAGTGTCTCCATTGTTACAGGTTCCTACCAAGTAGCTTTGTTCTTAGATGGATGGAATTTGGCATATTATGAATAAGTTAAACACAATGCCGTTGTGCCAGGAAATGTTCTCAGAACTTTGGCTAACATTCTGGCAAGTTTCTAATTATAATTAAATATCACATTTGCATGATCACGGTTCTCTGTTGCTTAATGATCACAGACATGAAGGTAAACACAGACATGTTTTATTTTGATTGATGTTATTCTAAAATTCTAATAATTTAATTAATTATTAGCTTTTAATTAAACTCACAAAGCCCCTGCAGTTCATTTACGAGCCCCAGTTTGGGAAACCTTGACGTAATGTAATGTTTATTGCACTTCATGTTGTTAATTACAACGAATGGAATGTTTTTGATTAGTCTTTGTATTTTTATATCAATATGGTAGAAGATTATCCTATTTAAACCAATATGATAAATGACTAAGGTGAAAAGTAATCAAAAAAGTAATCTGATTACATTACCTAAAATGTGTAATGTAATGGATTACATTAACTACAATTTTTATCATGTAATTTGGAATCAATAACGGATTACGGCCCGGTTTCACAGACGGGGCTTAGTTTAAGCCAGGACTAGGCCTTAGTTACATTAAGGTATTTAAGCAGCTTTTATAAAAATGCCTTAGAAGAAAATGTTACAGGTGTGCATCTTGAGACAGAACAATGGCACTGACATATTTTAAGATATGTCAGAGCATGATATTTTCAGTTGAGACAGCTCAACCATGCATTTTAGTCTGGGACTAGCCTGAAGCCTTGTCTGTGAAACCGGAGGTACAATTTGTGAATTCAGATTTATTTCTGATTTAGTTGTCCAGTTGAAGAAAAGTGGAGAAACCCATCTCCTGATCATTTCCTGGTTTGTGTGAATATATAAAATGTTTTGGTGTTTCTACTGATAGAATGGAATGTTTCTGTGTCACGGGTGGATCCCATATTCCAGTAAACCTGAATGTATGAGTGTTTACGGATCAATCTATGTCAATAGTGGCATGCTGTTCTACAGAGACTATATTGTGTATGTATATAAAAGCGTATCCATTGTTACAGGTTCCTACCAAGTAGCTTTGTTCTTAGATGGATGGTATTTGGCGTATTATGAGTTTTAACACAATGCCATTATGCCAGGAAATGTTCTCAGAACTTTGGCTAACATTCCAGCCTAAACAACTAACACAGGAATTATTACCTGTGTTCTGTAATTCTCTAACCCTAATTCTTTCCTGTAATGCATCCCCCATCTCTAATTATTTACTCTCTCTAGTACTATGTAAATATGTATGCATAATTTTCTATACAGCTGTATATATATATAGAGTAAATAAGGCACAAATCTGTACATAAATCTTCTGTTCCAGATTCAGACACATTATTATTATTATTGTTAAGGCTTATTTAAATGTTCTGTTCTCATGTCAGATATGTATGTTTATACTGTATGTATGCATGTATGTACCAAGAACTTCTTAAAAACCACAACAAATTCCTCGTGTGTTTGCACACACGAATAAAGCTGATTCTGATTATGGCAAGTTTTTGGTAAGGTTCTTTCACTTTTATGGAATGTTCGTTTAAAGTGTTCTGGTCTTTAATGAGGTTATCAGAATGTTAGCACAAACAACGTTTTTTTTAAAAAAAAAAAACATTCTAGCTGGATGCTAGTCGAATATTTTTTGAATGCTATCTATCTAAAAAAAAAAAAAAAATCATAATCAATCATAATCAATCAATCATATCTATCTATCTTTTATTTTGAAGGTTTCTTGTGTCACTTTTATTTTGAAAACCACTGGATCTGATGCTAGTTCTTCATCACCGACTTCAATTTTGAAAACAACGAAACGCTTCACGTTAACTACCGCCTCTTGTGCTGTTCTTGTTTAGCCAATGTGTCCCTTCAAGCAGAACAAATCACATTTTAAATAGTTGTGTTTAAAGCTTTATCGACGAATTTTACAAATAGAATCTTTAAGGATGCCCAAAAATGGTTAAAGTCAAGTCGTTCTTCCGGTTCGCTTCCGGTTTCCACGTCTTACATTTTGGTATGAGCACGTTTACAGCTGCAGTTATTTCTGCTCAAATTTAGACAACTTCTCGAGTCTTCACAAATATCTGAAAGGTTAACCGATCAGTTACTTAGTCAATCAGTTAATACAAGTCTTCTTTTATTTCAAATCGATGCTAATATCGAGGTAATATTCCTGCCCTCGTTTAGTGTGAATATGCCGTGTTGGAGACATTGATAATGGAGAGAGATTTACTCAGACAATCCGTGTCGTATCATGGAGAAAACCTGTTGTTATTGTTAAAATGCGAGCAAAGTGAAAACCCAGACTTCAAACGTGTGGCTGCTGATCTCTCTAAAACTCTTAATCAAAGGTAAGAGGCGTTTTTATAGTTCATACATGATTATTTTTATCCGTCGTGTCATGTTTTTTGTGTTGAGAGACATCGAAACCTTTCAAATAGCCTATAAAATCTACTTTAGGAATAGTTCATCTTTTTTTATTATTCGTTTTATTAATTACTCACCTGCATGTCATTACAAACATGTATGACTTTCTTCTGTGGAACAGAAATTGAGATATTTAAAATAATGTCTGTGCTACTCTTTTCCATACCGGTACTTCTCAGAATTGGGAGTTTATTTCTCACAAATCTCAGTTTATATCTAAAGTTTATTTGCGAATTGCAAGAATAAAATGAATAACTTTTATAAATGAATAAAAAAAATAAAATCTATCTATCTATATATATTATTATTATTTATCTTACAATAGACCTGGTCGGCATTACTGGGAACGCCCACAAAAAACGTCATATCCGCTGAGGCCGTGGGGGGAAAACAAACCATTCGAATTAATGCGCGGAGATCGTGTTAGGCGCTTGATCTTTACTTTATGATTTCAATTGATTTTTGCTTAGTGCAATGCCGAAAAGTTGCTGTGTGGCGTTCTGTACCTCTAATAAGTAACGTAACGTTAAAAAAAAAAAACGACCTGAAGATTTATATACTGCCGATTAAACAGACGGAGGTAACGTTAGCACAATCTGAGCGGGTAGCACACAACATCAGAACTCCGGCAGCAGTTACGGATATACAGCGTATGAAACATATCAAGCTTAATACTCATATTTATATGCTCTCCAGATAGGCTAGACTTCCCTTCAATGACCTGTCATTAGTCCCGTCCCCCTGCACGTTCTGATGGGGCTTACAGCAACCCTCCTTCACATCAAATAAATGTTACTCCCTGATATTTTGTTTTGTAAATGTCATAATCTATTAAAACATTTATTTCATATTATTATACACAATCCCTTACGAAAATTAACAATGGTATTACTATAGTAAATGTAGGCTAACCGTGTTTTTTGGGCGTTTTTATTACCAGTTGTAGCCTATAACCACAGTTTTACTACAAATACCATGGTTAAACTGTGGTTAGTGTAGCAAAACATGTTTAATTAATTTTTTTTACCATGGTTTACCTATAGTAACCATGTTTTTGGTTGTAACCATGGTTAATTTTCGTAAGGGATATTTTCATGTTATTTCACGGCGTGTATTTGTAAAAATGATTAAGCTATACGTTTAGCACACACCACATAATGCTGTGCATTTCAGTAGACATTTAATGTTACCTATGTTTTGTCAATGTTAAAATTCTTTTTAATATCAATAAGAAAGTATGACAGGCTTTTACTCTAGTCTTTATCACTTTATTAAAATTAAGCAAAACAAAACGACAAATGCTTACTTTCGCAAGCCGTCACGTATAGGCTTGTAGTAAGCTGTCTCTTCTCAATCTCAATCTGGTAACAAAAAGTGTCGGGAAACGACACGTCATATAATTAGAATATCATCAAAAAGTTGATTTATTTCACTAATTCCATTCAAAAAGTGAAACTTGTATAATGTATACATTCATTCCACACAGACTGATATATTTCAAGTGTTTATTTCTTTTAATTTTGATGATTATAACTGACAACTAATGAAAACCCCAAATTCAGTATCTCAGAAAATTAGAATATTATTTAAGACCAATACAAAGAAAGGATTTTTAGAAATCTTGGCCAACTGAAAAGTATGAACATGAAAAGTATGAGCATGTACAGCACTCAATACTTAGTTGGGGCTCCTTTTGCCTGAATTACTGCAGCAATGCGGCGTGGCATGGAGTCAATCAGTCTGTGGCACTGCTCAGGTGTTATGAGAGCCCAGGTTGCTCTGATAGTGGCCTTCAGCTCTTCTGCATTGTTGGGTCTGGCATATCGCATCTTCCTCTTCACAATACCCCATAGATTTTCTATGGGGTTAAGGTCAGGCGAGTTTGCTGGTCAATTAAGAACAGGGATACCATGGTCCTTAAACCAGGTACTGGTAGCTTTGGCACTGTGTGCAGGTGCCAAGTCCTGTTGGAAAATGAAATCTGCATCTCCATAAAGTTGGCCAGCAGCAGGAAGCATGAAGTGCTCTAAAACTTCCTGGTATACGGCTGTGTTGACCTTGGACCTCAGAAAACACAGTGGACCAACACCAGCAGATGACATGGCACCCCAAACCATCACTGACTGTGGAAACTTTACACTGGACCTCAAGCAACGTGGATTCTGTGCCTCTCCTCTCTTCCTCCAGACTCTGGGACCCTGATTTCCAAAGGAAATGCAAAATTTACTTTCATCAGAGAACATAACTTTGGACCACTCAACAGCAGTCCAGTCCTTTTTGTCTTTAGCCCAGGCGAGACGCTTCTGACGCTGTCTGTTGTTCAAGAGTGGCTTTACATGGACCCTGAAACCCATGTCTTGCATACGTCTGTGCGTAGTGGTTCTTGAAGCACTGTCTCCAGCTGCAGTCCACTCTTTGTGGATCTCCCCCACATTTTTGAATGGGTTTTGTTTCACAATCCTCTCCAGGGTGCGGTTATCCCTATTGCTTGTACACTTTTTTCTACTACATCTTTTCCTTCCCTTCGCCTCTCTATTAATGTGCTTGGACACAGAGCTCTGTGAACAGCCAGCCTCTTTTGCAATGACCTTTTGTGTCTTGCCCTCCTTGTGCAAGGTGTCAATGGTCGTCTTTTGGACAACTGTCAAGTCAGCAGTCTTCCCCATGATTGTGTAGCCTACAGAACTAGACTGAGAGACCATTTAAAGGCCTTTGCAGGTGTTTTGAGTTAATTAGCTGATTAGAGTGTGGCACCAGGTGTCTTCAATATTGAACCTTTTCACAATATTCTAATTTTCTGAGATACTGAATTTGGGGTTTTCATTAGTTGTCAGTTATAATCATCAAAATTAAAAGAAATAAACACTTGAAATATATCAGTCTGTGTGGAATGAATGTATACATTATACACTTCACTTTTTGAATGCAATTAGTGAAATAAATCAACTTTTTGATGATATTCTAATTATATATATATATATATATATATATATATATATATAGTGCTTCTATAGACCCTACTTCTGTACTATATTACAAAAAACTTCAAAGTTGTGCATTTTTTAAATTCATTTTCATAATTTATTGACACAAAAAAGAAAGAAGAGTGTAATATTTCATTGGTTTGAAACAGGGATAAAGAAGAGGTGAGTCCTGTTCTGGAGCAGTTCATTGCAAGGAAAGCTGATCTTCTGTTTACTCCATCGTGGAAAACATCTGCGCCAGCAGATGAATGGCAGGAGGAATCTGGAGGTGAACTGTCTCAATAATTTCTAATGAAATTCAATATTTTATTTATATAATAGCAATAGTTCACTCAAAAAGATGTATGCATCCTCATGTATCTTCAAACCCATCAGAAAGGTTTTTTTTGAAGAATATCCTTTTCGCATTAATGTTACCTGGAGATGTCAGAAAGTTAGTTATATTGGAATGACATGCGGGTGATTACACGATGAAAGTGTGTATTGTTTCAGAGGCGTTCGCCATCATGCCTCCGCTGGAGCAGTTCATGGAGGTGTGTTTTGAGGAGAGACGGGAGTTCTTCTACAGGGACATGGAGTGTGGAGACGTGGTTATTGGAAGGATCAATTCAGTGCGAGACTTCGGCTTATTTGTAACTCTTCTCTGCACTGCTGGTGGACTGGAACGAGATATTGAGGACCTAGAGATAAAGGTTGGATTTTATGTGTTTTGTTTTTTTCTCTGAAGTATGTATTTTTACACCATGTGGCCAAAAATATCGGCACCCTTGCAATTCTGTCAGAAAATGCAACCCTTCTCTCAGAAAATTGTTGCAGTTGCAAATGTTTTGCAAAACTCGCATGTTTTTGTTTTTTGTTTGCATTGGAACAACACAAAAAAAAACAGAAGAAAAGTCAAATCTGATACAATTACATAGAACCAAAAAAATGCACTGGACAAAATTATTGGCACCCTTAACTTAATATTTGGTAGCACCCTCTTTGGAAAAAATAACTGAAATCAGTCGCTTCCTGTAACCATGAATGAGTTTCTTACACCTCTCTACTGGAATTTTGGACCACTCTTCTTTTGCAAACTGCTCCAGGTCATTCAGATTTAAAGGATGCCTTCTCCCAACTGCTGTTTTGTGATCTCTCCACAGGTGTTCTGTGGGATTCAGATCTGGACTCATTGCTGGCCATTTCAGAACTCTCCAGCGCTTTGTTTGTAACCATTTCTGAGTGCTTTTTGAAGTGTGTTTCGGGTCATTGTCCTGTTGGAAGACCCATGACCTCTGGTGGAGACGCAGCTTTCTGACACTGGCCACTACGTTGCGCGCCAAAATTCTTTGGTAATCATCAGATTTCATGATACCGTTCACACAGTCAAGGCATCCAGTGCCAGAAGCAGCAAAGGAACCCCAAAACATCTTTGAACCTCCACCATGTTTGACTGTAGGGATTGTTCTTTTCTTTGAAGGCCTCATTTCTCTTTCTGTAAACAGTGCCATGATGTCCTTTACCAAAAAGCTCTACTTTTGTCTCATCTGTCCACAGTACGTTCTCCCAGAAGGATTGTGGTTTTGGCAAACTCCAGTCTTGCATTTTTAAGCCTTTGTGTCAGCAGTGGTGTCCTCCTGAGTCTCCTACCATAGCGTCCCTTTTCATTCAGATGGTGACGGATAGTGCGAGCTGACACTGTTGTACCCTGTGTCTGCAGATCAGCTTGAATTTGTTTGGAAGTTAATCAGGGTTCTTTATCCACCATTCGAACAATCCTTCGTTGTAAATTTTCATTAATTTTGCTCTTCCGTTCACGTCCAGGGCTGTAAACCTCTTGATGATATTGCGCACAGTGGACACAGGAACATTAAGATCTCTGGAGATGGACTTGTAGCCTTGAGATTGTCCATGTTTTTCCCAAAAAAATTCTCTCAAATCCACAGACAACTCTTTACATTCTTTCTTTTCTTCATGCTCCGTGTGACACAACACAAAGGTTGAGTCAACTTTTCTCCATTTTAACTGGTTGCAAGTGTGATTACTATCTTGCCCACACCTGTTACTTGCCACAGGTGTGTCTAAATACAAATTACAGGAGCATCACATGCTTGAAAAGCAATTATTTCTTACAATTTTGACAAGGTGCCAATAATTTTGTCCAGTCCATTTTTGAGTTTTGTGTGAAATTATCAAGTTTGACTTTTCTTCTGTTTTTTTTGTGTTGTTGCAGTGCATACAAAAACAATGCACGTGAATATCAAAACATTTGCAATTGGAACAATTTTCTGAGAGAAGTGTTGCATTTTCTGACAGAATTGCAAGTGTGCCGATATTTTTGGCCATGACTAGGGTAAACGTACCTATTAAGCTCACCAAAATCTACATTGAGTCATTTTTAGTGCACTAGATTTTGGTTTCAGTACAAGAAGTTATGTTAAAATAAAATATTAATCTCTCACACAAAAATATTTAATTTTATTTTAAATGACAAAAGCATTTCAATTAAGATATTCATTATTAAATGCAAAAAGTCTGGCTGTGCTTAATGGGTACATTTTTGTACCCTTTAAGCACACCCCTGTTCCCATGAAGCTCACATCATGTTTTATTAAAAAATAAACAAGAATTTTATTTAAACAACCTTTTTAAAGAATAATTGAAGAAAAAAGTTTTATTTGAAGGTACAAAGTCAATCACAAAAAAGCAGAACACTAAAATCAAGCAACAAGGCATTCAAGTCGATCAGTAATATATTCATAATGAAGTGTCATCTAAGCACATTGCAACATCTAGACTAGTCCACATTCTGCTAAGTAACACCTATTCAAAAATCAAACTATTTAAAGTCGGTAAGTGTATGAAATCTAGTGTTTTAAAAATGTTCACATTTTAAAAGTCGTGTAGTGTATTCCAGCCTTTAGTTGCTTTTTTCCTGGACAGATACGACAGGTTTCTGTTGGCTCATTCTTTGAATGGACGACATGCCTCTTTCATCTTTGGGCATAAACTATAGTTATGTCTTGATTTTGTCATCTTAAAGCTGTTAAAATAAGTTATTAATTTTATGAAGATTAACTTAAAGTGACAACCATCAGTTAATATTTAAAGTCTGTTTATGAAGTATTTACATAGACGTTCAATGTGAAAGAGCTTAAAAGAGACCACACTGAGCTTAATTGGAGCAGCAACAATTTTTAATACATTTCATGTAATATTAATTAAAATGACAATTTTGCTAAATAAATATTCTAGGTCATGTATTAATTTCACACACATTTTAATATGAACAACTATTATTAACAATATCTATGAAATTATACTTTTTTTTATTGATGTCACACTGAAGCTGTGTGATTTTCATAGTAGTGCACCCTTTAAGCTCACCTCAAAATAATATGAAGTCTTTAAAAATAACAACAGTGTAAAAACACAGACCAGCAATAAACTGTACATTTATAATATTATGGATGTAAAAGTACAAGCCAGTAATGCCGGTGAAGTAATATGTTAGCGTAGCACACAATCTTATACAGCTAGTCAGCTAACTGTGTTCTGTATGGAAGCATATGTGTAGCAAAATTCAATTTGCAATGTAATATGCAAAATGGCAATGCAATATGTAAAATGGCAATGTATTTCTGTATTTAAATTTACATTTTACCATACTACATGTGCAACATTTAGTGCAAAATGAAAATTAAATTATATAATTTAAATTTGCCTTTGTCTTCACTAGTTTTAATATGCAAATGAAAACATATTTTAAAGCTTTATAAGTTGCAAAATTAAAATGTATTACCCAAATTGATTAGATATGTATAACATGACCCAAGCAAAAACTGTAGCAAAATTATCATTTAAATGCTGTTTTTCCTAAATGCATTTAGACTTAGGGGTAGGGCACGTGGGATTGGAAGTGTGCTTAATAGGTACGTTTACCCTACCATAAAAATGTCTTACGATACTATACCAGCTGAAGTATCACGATACCAAGTAGTATCACGATACCATGCAGTATTGTGTTAATTTAAAATTCAATTCTACAAAATTAATCAATTTCATAAATAGATGTAAATGAAAACAGACAATATTTTTCTCTGAATACTTAATGTGAATGAATGACTGGCTATTGTTATCATGAAATGATCTAAACAAAACTCATCTTAGCACTGTACAGAAGCTGCATGAAGTGACATTTAGAGGTGCATTTATACATTTAGACTGTATTTATAATTGCATAAATAAAGTTATGAGATTAATGTTTTAAATACTAAATTCTGAATATAGAAATATGTTGGAAAATAATGTAATATGCCTACTTTTAGATGGGAAACTTCAAACGGGCAGCAGGTGGCAGAAGTTCGTGATTGAATCACTGAGTCATTCAAACGATTCTTTCAAAACGGCTGAATCCTTCAGGAGCGAATCAAATGACTGTTATATTGAATGGCTCAGTGATTCAGTGATTCAGAGACAATGCGGATTCGGATTCGAACACAGAAACGAAACAAAAACAGCACTCTTGCTCGTGTCATATTGCTGAACTGTCAGGAGCATTTTTTGCTCGCATAAATTGAAATTTCCAAGTTAGCAGAATGTATATTAAAACATAACATTATAAATGAATATATATATATATATATATATATATATATATATATATATATATATATATAATAAGAACCAAGTGCAAAGCCGCTATGTTGATGAATGGAATTGCGTTCGTGATCGCAAAGATGCTTCCAGAAACGAACTATTACACCTGTTCTAGAAGTGGTCAAATGAATAAACTGCGAGAATACTTTCTTGCAAGATATTATGATGTTGAATACGTGATGCTTGATCTGCTGTTTTTTAAAATGACATCAGACGGTCTGAATCAGACCCTTTCTTCTGATAAACTGCAGCATGAACAACGACGTGCAAGTGAACTTCTCATTGCAAACTGAACTGAAGCGTCGGGAAACACTCAATACAATATAAAGCGTATACACAGACTATACTGCACAGAGCACAGCAGAAAGACATTTGGCAATCAACTTGTAATGTTTCTGCTGGCATGCATGTTCAAATGAACGTTTAAAACAGTGTTGCTGCCGTGCATACTACATATCTTACGGTACTACCTTATGGACGATACTACCGTTTAAAAAATGCGATGGCACCGTGGGTATTTTTAAGCTTTAGTATCGCGATACTACCGTAGTACCGGTGTATCGTGCAACCCTAATATATATATATATATATATATATATATATATATATATATATATATATATATATATATATATATATTTTTTTTTTTATTTATTTATTTGGGGTGTCAACTTTAACGTGTTAACGCATGTGATTAATCTAAAAAATGTAACGCGTTAATATTTTAACGCAAATTAAGCGTTTGATAAGGTTTGACCCCAACTTCTTCCCATCATCGCAGCGCGGAAGGTTATCTATCAGTGTGTGATGAGCGTAGAGTGAACCAGTGTTGTCAGGGTAGCGGCTGTGGCACAAGTGAGCTGTTTTGAAAATACAGTGCGGGAAAAATTACAGAGCCGAGGGTTGCGGTATTTCGGGCTACTTTTATAATCTACCGCGGCCGCCCAAAGTGTATATAGACAAATAAAAATTTAAATAGATCCTTTTACTAATGTTTATCATACTTGGAATGTATACCTGGCAACTTAAGAGCGGAGAGGCGGTTGTAACATCACAAACAACGTGAGTTTCAGCCACAGCATACAACACAGCAGAAATAAACATGACAACAGCCACTATAGATTATATAAGATAATAAACACACGATTACGATAGGAAATGGTTTCTATGTGATTTTCTTGAGATGAATGTGTAACTTGCATCTGAAATGCTCATTTTTGCAGCAATATAAAAGGCTATAAATAGCATATTTTAACAACAGTAAACAACCAAATTCCACATGTGATCGCAAAAGGACGTTATTACAAACACTCGATGGTGGTTTGAAGTGAATTTCGGAGTAAAAGTGTACTATTAATCTCATAAATTGTCTTATGATGCTAATGTTAGCTCTAATGCACCAGAACAGGTCCAATTCTTCTTCATAATGCATTTTGTCATAATACTTCACGTAAGGTCGCAATAAATGTTGTATATAGTGTTCCTGTGGCTCAGTGGTAGAGCATTGCGTTAGCAGCGCAAAAGGTTGTGGGTTCAATTCCCAGGGAACACACATACAGACAAAAAAAATGTATAACCTGAATGCACTGTAAGTCGCTTTGGATAAAAGCGTCTGCTAAATGCGTAAATGTAAATTTATTTAGAAATACTTTTGATAATAGTTGGGTAAATGTATACTGGGATTGAAGCGATGTGGCTTGGTAAACATTTTATTGCCAGTATAAAGGCTGATAATGGCTGAATAAAAACAAAAGAATAATGATAAAAGAATAATAAGGATTATGTCTCATACCTGGCGGAAGTGTGAAAGGTTATGTTTCCTTAAACTAGTTTGTAATGCATTTGTTTATTTCAACACATTTACAGGTAAATCCTAGTATTTTAAATTTGTGCTTAATCACAATCCATGACTGTGATTAACGCGATTAGATTTTTTAATCGATTGACAGCACTTATATATATACATATATATACATATATATATACATATACAGTGGGTACGGAAAGTATTCAGACCCCCTTAAATTTTTCACTCTTTGTTATATTGCAGCCATTTGCTAAAATCATTTAAGTTCATTTTTTTCCTCATTAATGTACACACAGCACCCCATATTGACAGAAAAACACAGAATTGTTGACATTTTTGCAGATTTATTAAAAAAGAAAAACTGAAATATCACATGGTCCTAAGTATTCAGACCCTTTGCTGTGACACTCGTATATTTAACTCAGTTGCTGTCCATTTCTTCTGATCATCCTTGAGATGGTTCTACACCTTCATTTGAGTCCAGCTGTGTTTGATTATACTGATTGGACTTGATTAGGAAAGCCACACACCTGTCTATATAAGACCTTACAGCTCACAGTGCATGTCAGAGCAAATGAGAATCATGAGGTCAAAGGAACTGCCTGAAGAGCTCAGAGACAGAATTGTGGCAAGGCACAGATCTGGCCAAGGTTACAAAAAAAAAATCTGCTGCACTTAAGGTTCCTAAGAGCACGGTGGCATCCATAATCCTTAAATGGAAGACGTTTGGGACGACCAGAACCCTTCCTAGAGCTGGCCGTCCGGCCAAACTGAGCTATCGGGGGAGAAGAGCCTTGGTGAGAGAGGTAAAGAAGAACCCAAAGATCACTGTGGCTGAGCTCCAGAGATGCATTCGGGAGATGGGAGAAAGTTGTAGAAAGTCAACTTTATGGCAGAGTGGCCCGACGGAAGCCTCTCCTCAGTGCAAGACACATGAAAGCCCGCATGGAGGACTCCAAGATGGTGACAAATAAGATTCTCTGGTCTGATGAGACCAAGATATAACTTTTTGGTCTTAATTCTAAGTGGTATGTGTGGAGAAAACCAGGCACTGCTCATCACCTGTCCAATACAGTCCCAACAGTGAAGCATGGTGGTGGCAGCATCATGCTGTGGGGGTGTTTTTCAGCTGCAGGGACAGGACGACTGGTTGCAATCGAGGGAAAGATGAATGCGGCCAAGTACAGGGATATCCTGGACGAAAACCTTCTCCGGAGTGCTCAGGACCTCAGACTGGGCCGAAGGTTTACCTTCCAACAAGACAATGACCCTAAGCACACAGCTAAAATAACGAAGGAGTGGCTTCACAACAACTCCGTGACTGTTCTTGAATGGCCCAGTCAGAGCCCTGACTTAAACCCAATTGAGCATCTCTGGAGAGACCTAAAAATGGCTGTCCACTAACGTTTACCATCCAACCTGACAGAACTGGAGAGGATCTGCAAGGAGGAATGGCAGAGGATCCCCAAATAAACTTGTTGCATCTTTCCCAAAAAGACTCATGGCTGTATTAAATCAAAAGGGTGCTTCTACTAAATACTGAGCAAAGGGTCTGAATACTTAGGACCATGTGATATTTCAGTTTTTCTTTTTTAATAAATCTGCAAAAATGTCAACAATTCTGTGTTTTTCTGTCAATATGGGGTGCTGTGTGTACATTGAGGAAAAAAAATGAACTTAAATGATTTTAGCAAATGGCTGCAATATAACAAAGAGTGAAAAATTTAAGGGGGTCTGAATATTTTCCGTACCCACTGTATATATATTAGTAAACATGCCTATTAAGCTCACGTACCCATTAAGCACACTTCCAATCCCATGTGCCCTACCCCTAAGTCTAAATGCATTTAAGAAAAACAGCATTTAAATGATATACAATTTTGTTGACTGCATCAAATTAAATTTACAGAAGTGATTTTATGTAAACAGAAAGCATATAAAATGAAAGTATTTTAGTAACTTGTGAATATATGTCAAAATATAGAAATAATATAGAAATAATGTTCTATCATGATTCAGTGTAACACATATATTTATTTGAAAATGAAACGGCACACTTGTTTTGACCTTTATTTATTAAAATATATAAAAGAATAAGTGATCATACTAAATTTTATTATATTTTAAATGATTAAAAACTGCACTGTTATCCTTGAATAGAGTATTTCAATGCCATCTAATGATTCTTGATCTAAATATATCTGAAAAGATTTGTTATATGAACTATTATTACACTTAATGAAATTATTCTGTAAATCATGGTAAAAATGTATAACAGTCATTATTGTTTGCTCAGGAACAAAATACATTTTAGAAAATAATAACAGGACACATACTAATGCACAGAAGAAGAGTTAAAGCTATATTACACTTTTATTGTTTGGTTGCTTAAACCCCTTTCATCTTTTACCTGTATAATTATTATATTTATAAATAATTAAATCATAATGAATATTTATTGATTTACTTGTTCATTTTTTTCATTCATTCATCAATAGTTTGATATTTTAAAAAATGCGTTTGACCTTGAGAAGTACATTTTAAAACCTTTTTTTTTTTTCAATGATTAAGATGATGGTATAAGGTAAATGTATTGAAACTTGGTTAAAAATGCTGTTACAATTTTTCAAAACCAACATAACTACTTAGTTCTTTTTTTTTTTTTTTAAATGTTAAACTAGATTTTTAGAATACTTTTCATTCAGTTGCAGCTTGTCAGTCAAATGTGATTCTAAAAACAAATATTGTCTATTAAAAGGCCCTCTGTCCATTAAGAGATGTACCTTCAACTGGAAATCACGATGATCCTTTATCTTATTACCAAATTGGGGATTTGATTCGAGGTATGATACTTTTTTGGCTCTTTTTAGAAATGAATGTCTATATATTAATAGTAAAATGATTAGATTTGATAAAGTGGTATTTTATGCCACAGCTGGGGTGAAGGACATTGACCGCTACCACGAGAAGCTGACATTATCACTGTATTCATCCTCACTGCCTTCTCACTTGAATAAAGTTAAGCTGGGTGTCATAAGCAAAGAAGATCTTCCTCTTCATTATACGTACGTAAAAACAGTAAAATGAATATCGACCCGTTTGTCTCAGACTTCCTGTTGTTGATTGTTTCCTCCACTCTTTCAGTCGAGGCGAAAAGGTGTCCGCAGACAGCAGTGAGACATATGAGAAGCTTTTGGAGAGCTCTCTTGGTTTGTCCAACCCTTTAAATGTGGACTACCTCCTGGGAAAGCTGGGTATAAGTGACACACAAACGCATTCACTAATGAGAGGCTTGCAGAGGTACATGCTGTCTTTGGCTTTTATCATTCGCAGTTTTCTTGGTGTTTACTCAGTTAAACTTTTTTTGTATGTACACAGTAAACACTTCAAAGAAGATGATTTTGCAACAGCTATTCGGAAGAAACAGTCTGCATCCTGGGCCCTGAAATGGTTTGTTTACCTGATTTTTCCTCATTCCATGAAATTAACATCTTTTTATTATTTAAAAAAACACATTAAAATGTTTTTAGTATTATGTTTTTATTTCTAAATTGCATGAAGTCTAAATTGTCAGGAGGATAAATGTTTAAATAACAATTTTAATAACTTGAATGATTAATAGATGTACACAAGTTTTTAAGCTATAATGAAAATGTATTACGTTTTACTTTATGGTTACACCTTGTGCTGTCAAATGATTAATCGCGATTAATTGCATCCAAAATAAACGTTTTTGGTTACACAATATATGTGTGCACTGTGTATATTTATTATGTACATATAAATACACACTCATACGGTGTGTATTTTGAAAAATGTACATGTATGTATTTATATAATTTATATTATATAAATATATTTAATATACAAATATAACATATTTTTCTTAAATATATAAATGCGTGTGTGTATTTATCTATACATAATAAATATACACAGTACACAAACATATTATGTAAACAAACTTTTATTTTGGATGTGATTAATCGTTTGACAGCACTAATATATATAATTTATATTATATAAAAATACATTTAATATATAAACTTAACATATTTTTCTTCATTGTATGCATGTGTGTGTATTTATATATACATAATAAATATACACAGTACACACACACATATATTATGTACAGGGGTGCAAACTTGTCACCTTTTGGCGATTTTTGGCGACCTTTTGGATGTTCGTAATAGGGTTCGTGTCACGTCACCTGTAGTGTTTTTTTCCCCTGTTGGCAAAGGAATAGACCCGTCCTACTCTGCCTCTGATTGGCTTACCTTAATGTTCTTTCCCTCATCCAACCAACCAATCTCACTCCTGAAGCCTAGCTTTTAGACGCCGCAGGCAACTGTCCATATTTCCAGAGGCTACGTAAAATGTGAAGGAACAAGCTAACGGCAAACAACTTATTTTTGAAGTAATTGGGCTATGTTGGTGGTTAGATTAGCCTGTTTGTAGCTAGCTAAATTAAGTTCGCTGTAGAGCAGGACGGAATGATTTGTATCTGCTGTAAATAATGGTGTTCCAGTTTAAATGGTGATTACCGCGTGAGGCTGCAGGTTTTTTTTGTTTAGTTTTTTTGCGTGAGGCTGCTGTTGCGATAGCTATGAAGATTGTAAGTTACGTTATCGCTACATTAGTTCGCTACCCTTTTCAAAATGCTCCTCAGTCTCAACCTTAACATTTGTCTCACATGTCAGTTAGCTATTACTCAGACATGAAGTCGATTTGAGAACTGTTCGACCTACAAGTAAAGCATAGCGTTTAATGTACAGTAATATTAGTATCACTCAGCTGAAGTGGAGGCAGCGCTAAGTGTCAGCCTGTTTCAAGACGGAGAAACACCTCGCGTTTAGCCCGTCAGCTGCTTCAAAGATTTGAGTGCTGAAATGAAGATTTACAGTGATTTATTTGCCCTGACTAAGTTCATGTAACATCTTAACAACAATCCTTGTTGATTGTAGACCGTAGTTGTTGCTCAAACGTCTTTTAATCATATAAAGGTGTTTATCCTTGAATGGTGCACTGCAAAAAATGCTTTCTTACTTAGAGTTTTTGTCTTGTTTCTAGTCCAAATATCTAAAAATTCTTAAATCAAGAAGTATTTTCTAGACAAGTAAAAATTATTGCCTTGTTTTCAGAAAAAGTCAATTAACAGGGGTGCAAACTTGTCACCTTTCGGCGAAATTCGCCGTTTTCACCTTGAAATAGGTCATTCACGTGAATCGTGCAGATCTGTAAAAAAAATATTTGAGGAGAGGAGGGGGTGGGGGGGTCGTCGTCGTCGTCGGATCTGCGAGTCATCTGTGTCACGTCACCTGCAGCGTCTTTTCCCCCTGTTGGCAATGGCAGGAATGGACCCGCCCTACTCTGTCTCTGATTGGCTTACCTTGGGGTCGAAGCCTGCACCGGTGCGGGCTGTCTCCTATTTTCTTTATGACCGCGAAAAGAACTAAAAATACTCGTCAGTTTTGATTGTACAGATAAGAATAAGGTATCATTTGAATCTGCAAAGAGTCTACTTTTATGTCTGTATAGTCATAATAACAACGAAATAATGTGCTTTTCTAAAATTAATAAAATAAACGGGGTGCGTTCTCTGCCGGGTCTCTATCACCTTTCTTCACAGACACGTAAATAAAACAACCTGAATCTCCGCGAATACTGTATGTATAGAAAGCTTAAAATGTCTACTTTTAAATGAAGTAAGTTACGTTCAAAACAAATATTATATGTTAAAGTAATCCGTATGAAACTGACGCGATGTCCAGTTTTCCCGTCTCAACTCATTATATCTAATACGGTCACGCCCATGCGCCGTTCAGATTCAAACATCCACGTGAGGCGCGCGCGAATGTAAACGCCCACCTCGCCTCCGCGTAAACAAACAAGTTCATTCCGGCTACTTTCTGTTTCTGGAAGAAGATCTGCTGAGAGAAATAACCCAGAATTTCAAAATGTGTGTTTTTGTTTTTTTTCCTTCAGAGCACATAAACAATATACACTATGAAAATGCCAGGTTTTGTAATGTTTTTGTAAAGAATTCTCTTCATTACTCCAGTCTTACTTCAAGTGTAACAATATACACTATACCATTCAAAAGCTTGTAGTCAGCATATAGAAATTAAATCTTTTATTTAGCACACAAGTGATGATAAAGACATTTATCATGTTACAAACTATGCTGTTCTTCTGAACTTTCTATTCATCAAAGAAGAAGAAAAAAAAAACTTCTCAGCTCTTTTCAACAGAATAAAAATAATAATAAATGTTTTTTTGAGCAGCAAATCAGAATATTAGAATGATTTCTGAAGGATTATGTGACTGGAGTAATGATGCTAAAAAGTCAGCTTTGAAAGACAGCTTTGTTTGTTCCTAATAAACTGTTTAACTGCCCTCGCAAGTGAATCTCAAGTTATTTTGTGTGATAGCTAAATATATTCTAAATAAATTACAAACAAAAAATATATAAATTAATCAATAAAATTATTAATTTACTTAACGTGTTAAAATTGATTTACAGTACTTTTTTTGCTGTTTTCTAACTGTTTGGACTTGAATAAAGAAAGAACTTGCACTTAACCTTTTCACAGGCATTTTGTTTTCATAGTTAGACATATATCGGGATGTATCATTATATGATTGTCTAGCAATATATCGATTATCGCAGAATTGCTGTATCGTGACTATATTGTATCGTGAGGTACCCTGCGATTCCCACCCGTGTGTGTGTGTGTGTATATATATATATATATATAAAATAAGGGGGGGGGTGGAGTTTAGTTTGTCACCTTTTTCACCCTGACGAGTTTGCACCCCTGATTAAGTGAGTTTTTCCTTAAAATAATATGCCAATGGGGTAAGCAAAATAATCTTATTTCAAACCAAAAAACAAGATTATTTTGACTTGATTTATGTTCTGATTTTGTTTTTGTTTTTTTTATTTAAGAATTAGATATTTGGACTGGAAACAAGACAAAAAATGTAAGAGAAGCAATTTTAGCAGTGTGTAACATTTTCTCCCTATAAAGCAGTTTGGCTTGCCATTGTATGTGAAATGTGCTATGTGAATCAACTTGCCCTTACTTTTAACTTCTTTTTTTTTTGGGGGGGGGGGGGGGGGTTGTCACCTTTTTCGCCCCTGACGAGTTTGCACCCCTGATGTAAATAAAAACTTTTAGTTTGGATGCGATTAATCACGATTAATCGTTTGACAGCACAAGTTACAACAATTTTTTTTTTCTTCTTTTTTTTTTTTAAGAGTTATTACATTTAAAGTTTTTTGAAAGTGCTGTAAAAAAAAAACTGAAACAAACATGAGTACAAGGTGTACATTTATTCAAACTTTTAAAAGGTTGTTCCTTTTTCTTTTTTTGTGGACGCTCTAATTTGTTTAATACATATTCTGCTAAATATATACTAAATAACGCTAAAATACAAACTATCATAAACTAGTGCTATTATTAGCTACAGTGTTGGAGAAAGTTATTTTAAAAAAAAAATGCATTTCATTACTTTTGTTACTTTTTATCACCTGGGCTTGCTTATTCATTGTTTAATAACAAAAACTCCAAAAGCTATATTTTTGGCAACTGTACAAATCCAACAGCAGAAATCCAATCTTTCACACCAAAAATGAAATTAATAAGCCGTAGGCTGAAGGACAGGTGTGCTGTCAGTGAATTAATGGGAAAACAAAGTAACTTGAGTTACATATTTGAAAGAGTAGCTCAAATATTTTCTTGTAAATTTAAAAGTAATGCGTTTGTTGAAGCAATTAGGAATTTATTTTTGTTTTATATTCGTTTAAATATTATTTGTTCATGTTTTGTTTGTTTAATTTGTTAATTATGAAAGAAAATTGTGTAATTAGTAAACGTCATAAAGGGCGTGGTAATAAATTGGACGGCATTATGCCGGGAGAAATGGAGTGGGTCAGACACAATTTTTGACTACTTAATTTTAATCAATGTTTTGTTGATCAATTATCAAATCAAATAAATAAGAGCAAGGGAAAAAATGCATTATGGAATGAAGTGCGTAACAAAATGCAAACCCAGTACTATGGTTCTGTGACCTGAAGAAAAGGCCAAAACAGCATAACTTTACTAGTTAGTTAAAAAAAAAAAAAAGTAATCTGATTATGTAACTTACATTACTTGTAATGCGTTACCCCCAACACTAATAAGCTAGTTGCGACCGTGTTATTTCTTCTTATTACAGTGTTAAAGCTGGTGTTGACCGTTTCAAATCGGGTCGTCATGTAGAAGCAATGAATGAGTACAACAAGGCCTTAGAGATCGACACAAACAACGTGGAAGCTCTTGTAGCACGTGGAGCTCTGTAAGTCACAATAACACCATGTACATGTGAAGAGTAATATTTGCTTGTTCTACTTTGTTACATAATTACGGAGTCTTTGTTTTATTTTATTGTAGATATGCAAACAAAGGAAGCTTAATGAAAGCTATTGATGACTTTGAACTGGCCTTGGAGAACTGCCCCACGCACAGGAACGCCAAAAAATACCTCTGCCAGACACTAGTGGAAAGAGGAGGACAGTACGTCATCGAGAAAGTGTTGCTACATCTAGTTCTTCATTGGAGATTAGTTTAATACTTGCGTGTGCCAAAAGATAACAGAAAAAGTACACAAAAAAGGCCATGAGAAGTTATGCATTACAGTGATTTTTACCATGATTTAGGCTACATTTACATTGCTAGGCTTAATGATCAGATCGAATATTGTGACCTCCTTTTTTGAGTGACCTGCCTTTTTAAATATACTTAAAAACATTGTTCACCCAAAAAATGTAAATTTGCTGTTGATTTACTCACCCTCAGGCTATCCAAGATGTAGGTGACTTTTTCTTCAGTAGGGCACCGTGGTTCTTGATGATTCATGATATTCAAGTTAGTGGCTGCCCGTTTTTGAGAATAAAAAAAGCAAATCAAAGGACACAAAATTAATACCCAGGACTCCTGAAGATATATTGAGGTCTTATGAAGCGAAACGATCGGTCTGTGCAAGAAACTGAACATTTACAACATTATTACCTGTAATCCAGAGCCTCAGGCAAAACAGTTTGGAGTTATGTCTGGTTCACGAATTAATAATTCTTTTGAATGGATTTTTTTAGTGAAGTAGTTGAACCAGCTCACCAAATCAGACCAAATCATTGTTTATGTGAAAAGGTGAGCTGAAAAAGACAAGTTTATTCACTTTATATGCTTTAGACATGTAAAACATCCACTTTTTACATCATTATTGGGTGTAGAGGGATGCATTGAGATTGGGATCCCACAGGACCCAATGGACCCACAGGAAATCTCGTGAGAGTGGGCGGTTTTACCTTAACAGCAGGTGGGAATTGGCGGCCAAAAAAATGTAGCGTGGGTCCTGCAGTCCCACGATTTGGCGCATACCACTGTTTGGTTGTATACTGATTACATTACTTGCCCACCGTGGCACCGCCCCCACTGTCATTTTGCTTTTTAAATGGAAATCATTTAGTTGAGCTGGAAAACGTACACTACACTAAACTGAAAGCGTCTGCTCTGCTCCATACAGCCAGGGTTGCCAGGTCTGCGTGACCAAACTAGCCCATGTCAGTAAAAAACAGCTCAAAGTAGCGCAATGACCATATCCCAAATATCAAAATTCACAATGTAATTTCCATATCTAAAATACATATTTTACAGTCACTGTTATGCACATTGATCTTAAACCCAGCTCAAAGGCTTCCTAACAGTGGTGCTCCTTCACAAAACTTAACATCTAGCAGGGTTTTATCACCGGTAGGATGCAAAATATTTCATTACAAGCATTTCAGTCAAATGTAATTTAAGCAATATTTCAATCCTTTAACCCACGGGGGAAAATCAACACACGGCGCAACAGTTTAAAGGTAGCCCAATTCCATAAAAAAAAAAAAACACGGACTTGACAACCTCGCATCCAACACGAGCTGCAGGAGTGAGATTTGACTGATCACGGGTCGAGAGTAAGGAGAGATGATTGGCAGACGATGCTGGAGGATTTGCTGCTCAACAGATCCTGAGCTCATTGACAAATATCTGATCTTGTAAGATGTGCTCGCTTTACACAGTGTGTGCGTGATCGCCAAATCGAAAGTGAACAGCGAGCGCTCATTCAAAAGTGATTTCAGTACCCCGCATATTGATAGCGGCTCCCTGATGCGTGAAAATTATACGCAATATTAGAACGTTTACAGGACTGGGCAGGACTGGACACAAAAATCGCAGGAGCGGAGTGGTTCGAAATACAGCAGCAGCAGGATCAAGGAAACAGTCCCGCGCAGGGCTCTCATTGGGTGCTTTAAAGGAACACTCCACTTTTTTTGAAAATAGGCTCATTTTCCAACTCCCCAAGAGTTAAACAGTTGAGTTTTACCGTTTTCGAATCCATTCCGCCGATCTCCGGGTCTGGCGGTTGCACTTTTAGCGTAGCTTAGCATAGATCACTGAATCTGATTAGATCGTTAGCATCTCGCTCAAAAATGACCAAAGAGTTTCGATATTTTTCCTATTTAAAACTTGACTCTTCTGTAGTTGCATCGTGTACTAAGACTGACGGAAAATGAAAAGTTGCGATTTTCTTGGCCAATATGGCTAGGAACTATACTCTCATTCTGGCGTAATAATCAAGGAACTTTGCTGCCGTACCATGGGTTCAGCAGGCGCAATGATATTATGCAGCGCTTGAAAGTAGTCCCTAGCTATATCATAACTAGTTACCTAGCTGGGGACTACTTTCAGGTGCTGCATAATATCATTGCGCCTGCTGCACCCATGGTACAGCAGCAAAGTTTAGAAGCCTATTTTCAAAAAAAGTGGAGTGTTCCTTTTAATAATATAATTTCGTATGTGGGCCAATGACTAGGGGTGTAACAATACGCGTATCATGTATCGAACGGTTCACGGGCAGTTCCAAATGGAAATGTTCATCCCTATCCCCTTGGAGTGGGGACTTTGGAGTGAGCAGGGCACGTGCGTGTCATTATGTAGTCGTTTGGAATGCACTTGGTGAAGGGAGCATAATTTCCTCATTATCTTCAGCTGGGATGTTCCCGTGACAACGCAGCACGGTGTGCGTCAGCAGATTCGCTGACGGGCACCGGCATAAAAAAAATACACATTTTACATTTTAAAAGGTTTTAGATATATTATTTTGATATTAATGTTTTTAATATCAAATAATGATATTTTTCGAACATTTGCAATTGATGTTCTTAATGTTTGAACATTTGCAATTGATATTATTTTTTGTATTTGAAAAATCAAGTTTGCTTGTCGAAAATCCTTATACGTCATTGACCCATGTATTACACCATTGCATGATTATGTAAACAAACTAATGAAAGAATCAGATTTCCCCATTTGTCTGAGGCTCTGGATTACAGGTAATAATGTTTTAAATGTTCACTTTATTGCACAGACCTATTGTTTTGCTTCATAAGACCTCAATAGAGAGCCACGGGTATTAATTTTGTGTTCCATAAATACTGAATTACCAAATTTTGCCATAAGTTAAATATATTAAGTTTCTACAATATATAAATATATTGTAGAAAATTAATTTCCTGTATAGCTGCTTTGCAACGATTGTATCGTAAAAGGCGCTATACAAATCAACTTTAATTGAATTGTTCCCTGATATAATTTTTTAATTCTCAAAAACGTGTAGCCGCTGACTTGCATTATATGAATCACCAAGGACCAGTTTCAGCTACAAATATTCTTTCCTCTTCTAATAAAGAAAAAAATGTCACCATCTTGGATGGCCTGAGGGTGAATAAATTAACAGTAGATTTTCATTTTTGGGTGAACTGTCCCTTTAAGACATGACTAAGTTTGTTTACTGTAAGACGCACTACTATGTCTGTCAGCACTGTCAATTTATAGTCCTCATATCTGCCGCCAGACAGGAACTTATATTTATGTTCTTCATTAAGATGTCAGAAGAAAGAATTTAAAGAGGCAGCTCCCTCTGTGAATCACCTGTAGGAATTCCTATCTGTCACGTGATATTTACATGCACATTATAAATAAGCTGATTATTCCGGTTAAGGTTTTATTCCAAAAAAAAGATGAAATGCATCTATTCAGAAGGTTCCCGTATGTTTCATGTTTGTTTTGTTTCTTACTGTAACTGTTTACTTCTAGAAATACCAGAGATGCTCACTCATTCAGTTTGTTATAATTAAACCTTAGACTTGTGCAATCACCCGAAACACCCTATATATCACCTATAAATAACCAATCGTAATGCTTGAGCAGCTACCAAAACACCATACCAGCCATGTAGCAATGCCCTAACAACAGCAATATCCGATCAATTTTCAAGAACACCTTAGCACACATCACAATAAAGGTCCAATTTGTCAAATATCAATATAGACATTGTGGATAGGAAGACTCGCTGCATTAATATTGAATTCAGTTGTTGTGTGGAGGTGTATAAGATTGTACAACATCTTTAGAATTCTTTGAGCACTGGATTTTGTAATAGTTTCGGTATGCCTTAAACTCGTCCAAAAGAGTTTCTTCCAAAATTCTAACTTATTTTTTTTATTTTTTTTGCATAGACTCGAAGAGGATGAAAAGTTGGTGACTGCTGAGGGTCTCTACAAAAGAGCCATTGTATTAGATAACACGTTTCAAGAGGCAGCAGAAGCTCTGGAGAAACTTCAGATACATATACAGGTGAGCTGAATAAACCTGCCTGTCATGAATACATGGTTCCACTGCAAATATTCTCAGAATATTAGCTTCCAGTGTTACAGGTTCACAGATACAGTCTTGTGTTAAAGGAATAGTTCACCCAAAAATGAAACTTTGCTGATGGTTTACTCAACCTCAGGCTATCCGAAATGTAGATGAGTTTGTTTCTTCATCAGCTTTGGAGAAATGTAGCATTGCATCACTTGCTCACCAATGGATTTGCAATGGGTGCCGTCAGAATGAGAGTCCAAATAAAAAAAAACCCCGAAAGCTGCGTGTTTGTAAGAAATAAATCCATCAAGGCCAAATAATCCATAATAACACTTCCAGTGTAAAAGTAATTTCATCTGAATCGGGAGAGAAAAATGCAGGGATCAAGCACAGATCTCTTCACAAGACATTAATTGATAGACTGGAGTGTGGATTATTGTGATGTTTTTATCAGCTATTTGGACTCTCATTCTGACAGCACCCATTCACTGCAGAGCATCCATTGGTGAACAAGTGATGTAATGCTACATTTCTCCAAATCTGATGAAGAAACAAAATCATCTCCATTTTAGATGGCCTGGGGGTGAGCACATTTTAGCAAATTCATTTTTGGTACACCGATACACTGCATTTTTCAAGACGTTCATTTGAACTGTCGAGAATTGGAGTATTGATGAAGTATTTTTGTCATTTATGTGTCTATCTGATCTTGGATCTGTGAAACCTGACTGATGGGACCTTTAACCCTGATTGCACTGGGTTGACAAAAATGCCCCATGTGGAAAAAAAATCCCCACCACCTTTGGTTTGTATTCTGTTCCTGGTACGATGGTAACTGCATCTCATGATCATTGCTAAATATAAAATGTTCTCTCTCATTTTGTCTTTGCTTAAAATCCTGACGCCTGGGGGTGTGAAAACGGCACTTGTGTGAAATTGATTGATTAATTTCCTGAAATTTGTTCCAATTTTACCCTGTCAATGAACTGCTTTAAAGAAATCGCTTAAATTGAAAGAGCAGGAAGCTGCCAAAGAGCAGGAAAACACTAAGACCGTGGAGACAAGTGCAGAGAAATTGCGTAAGATCCTAAAAGAAGAGAAAAGGTAACGTCAACGCCACCATGTTCATTCACATTTTTATTCCTGTTAAGCACATATTTGGTCACATACACACTGCATCTAAATACAGTTGTTCTGTACACACAGTCCATTTATTTACAGAAATCAGGTAGTAAAGGTCTGTACACACCAAGGATTATAAGTATAGAGGAATGATATTTTTGGAACCACTTTTTTTTTTTTCAGCTGATAAATGATATAAACATTGAGAGCCAATCAGAATCCATCTTATTTTAAAGACCTTGAGCATTTAAAGGGGTCCTATTATTCTTTTTCACTTTTTGTATTTTAGTCAGAGTGTAGTGTGTATGTTTGGGCATAAAACAATCTACAAAGTTACAAATCTCAAAGTCCACTCCAAAGGGAGATATTTCGTTTTTAAAAAATACCTTTTCAAGAACTACAACGAACGGCTCGTTTGGACTACAAAGTTGTTTTCCTGTATTTGTGACATCACAAATTGTAAATCCCGCCTACGGAAATTTGAATGGTTGGGGGGGGGGGGGGGGGACGCTTGGTTGAGCACTGCACGTTTCAAAATCAAAACTAGGTACGGGTGTTTTTATATCACTGTATTTCTGATGGAAACCAACTGTTTTCAGAAAATTTTGGATGTCATTTTCATTTCATCTTGCATATAATGTCTGATAAAGCAGCGTTTGTGAGAGGAGCTCTGTTTTAAAATCAAATCACTGTCGGTGCTTCTGAAATTAGTGAGGGTGCTTTGCCTTCATGCACATCTATTCTGATATATGTTTTGTCCAGTCCATAGTTATCATTATCACAATGTCATTGCGAATTCGAGAGAATATGCGGATGTCACTTCAGAAAGTTTGTTGCAAGTACGCCACATTGGTCCTCTTAGCAGCATGAAAAACGAAACGTTTATTCAAATTTTGAATGGAGAATATACAGCAAAGAAAGCGCGCAAAGTGCGCTTCCTTAAGCTGTCACTCATTTCAATTTATCGCGATCTCTAATTCCGCTATAATCAACAATGAATCTGTCAACACGGCACAATTAATCTCTTATTATATCACCTCTACACTTAGTTCATTATAATCAGAGGATTCTCGTCACGAGCTTCCAGAACTCTTGACTGAACAAGAACACTTGCGTTCTGAGCGGTGAGTGGATTCTGACTCACTAAATCTCCTCTGATTGGCCACTGTATTATAGAAATCAACAGATATGTCACTGATTTGCTACAATGTACAACGCTGCAAAAACAGAGCGCAAACACATACACATTTGATTCTGACCTGAGGCGGCTGCCGGTTACTTTCGTTTTGTTGTTTGTTTATTTAGTTGCTTCTTTCCTGAGCCTTGAACTTGGTTACATACATACGTTTTCCTTAAATCATCCTGGCGACCCATTTTTTCAGTCTTGTCGCGACCCAGGTTTTGAAAACCACTGGTCTAAAACACCCTCTAAGCTGTTCGCCAATCACAACGCACTGGGACAGCTAACCAATCACAACACATTTCGTTTTTCGGAAGGCGGGCCTTCATCAAACCCGGAACTAATCGAGTCGTTTGTGTGAGGCTGGGGAGAAAGGTATTGTAAACAAGTAAATTATGTGAAAAATAATGCGATTTTCGAACCACCAAGCATGAGAGCATGTTCTAGTACACCCCCAAAACAAAATCAAGATTTTGTAAAAGAGCATTATAGGACCCCTTTAAAACGACAGGTGACATAACAGCAGTTTGTTTATAATAAACAGGATGTTGTAGTTACCATTCTTGGTGTGAACAGGCCTTAACAACCGAATTTACATTAAATCTATATAGTTATTTATGTAATGCATAGAAATGTCAGTTGAAATTCAAGGAGTGAAGGTCATTGCACACTGAGTCCGAAATGTTGGTGTGCATTTTTCCGTTTTTTCGTATTCCTCATCCTTTCCTATCAAAATGCATGTTACGGATGTGAAAACGCAGAAAATCGAACCTGATCCGAATTTTTTTATGACGGACGAAAGTTTCAGAGGCAGTGTGTTAACGTGATTGACACAACGTGAGGTTGTATTTATTTTTTAACGTGCGAAAATTTCGGACTCAGTGTGCAATGACCTTGACTCTTATATCCTGTTAAGCGATGATTTAGGTCATACAGTCCAACATTTAAATCAGGGCTGGGCAATATACTGAATATTTACAATACGGGTGCTGGTCATATAATTAGAATATCAACAAAAAGTTGATTTATTTCACTAATTCCATTCAAAAAGTGAAACTTGTATAATGTATACATTCATTCCACACAGACTGATATATTTCAAGTGTTTATTTCTTTTAATTTTGATGATTATAAGTGACAACTAATATGAACCCCAAATTCAGTATCTCAGAAAATTAGAATATTGTGAAAAGGTTCAATATTGAAGACACCTGGTGCCACACTCTAATCAGCTAATTAACTCAAAACACCTGCAAAGGCCTTTAAATGGTCTCTCAGTCTAGTTCTGTAGGCTACACAATCATGGGGAAGACTGCTGACTTGACAGTTGTCCAAAAGACGACCATTGACACCTTGCACAAGGAGGGCAAGACACAAAAGGTCATTGCAAAAGAGGCCGGCTGTTCACAGAGCTCTGTGTCCAAGCACATTAATAGAGAGGCGAAGGGAAGGAAAAGATGTGGTAGGAAAAAGTGTACAAGCAATAGGGATAACCGCACCCTGGAGAGGATTGTGAAACAAAACCCATTCAAAAATGTGGGGGAGATTCACAAAGAGTGGACTGCAGCTGGAGTCAGTGCTTCAAGAACCACTACGCACAGACGTATGCAAGACATGGGGTTCAGCTGTCGCCTTGTGTCAAGCCACTCTTGAACAACAGACAGCGTCAGAAGCGTCTCGCCTGGGCTAAAGACAAAAAGGACTGGACTGCTGCTGAGTGGTCCAAAGTTATGTTCTCTGATGAAAGTAAATTTTGCATTTCCTTTGGAAATCAGGGTCCCAGAGTCTGGAGGAAGAGAGGAGAGGCACAGAATCCACGTTGCTTGAGGTCCAGTGTAAAGTTTCCACAGTCAGTGATGGTTTGGGGTGCCATGTCATCTGCTGGTGTTGGTCCACTGTGTTTTCTGAGGTCCAAGGTCAACACAGCCGTATACCAGGAAGTTTTCGAGCACTTCATGCTTCCTGCTGCTGACCAACTTTATGGAGATGCAGATTTCATTTTCCAACAGGACTTGGCACCTGCACACAGTGCCAAAGCTACCAGTACCTGGTTTAAGGACCATGGTATTCCTGTTCTTAATTGGCCAGCAAACTCGCCTGACCTTAACCCCATAGAAAATCTATGGGGTATTGTGAAGAGGAAGATGCGATATGCCAGACCCAACAATGCAGAAGAGCTGAAGGCCACTATCAGAGCAACCTGGGCTCTCATAACACCTGAGCAGTGCCACAGACTGATCGACTCCATGCCACGCCGCATTGCTGCAGTAATTCAGGCAAAAGGAGCCCCAACTAAGTATTGAGTGCAGTACATGCTCATACTTTTCATGTTCATACTTTGCAGTTGGCCAAGATTTCTAAAAATCCTTTCTTTGTATTGGTCTTAAGTAATATTCTAATTTTCTGAGATACTGAATTTGGGGTTTTCATTAGTTGTTAGTTATAATCATCAAAATTAAAAGAAATAAACACTTGAAATATATCAGTCTGTGTGGAATGAATATATACATTATACAAGTTTCACTTTTTGAATGGAATTAGTGAAATAAATCAACTTTTTGATGATATTCTAATTATATGACCAGCACCTGTATATTCACCATGATTATTCTGGTGATATAATGTTAAAGGGCACCTATTATGCCCCTTTTTACAAGATGTCTCAGGTGTCCCCAGAAAGTGTCTGTGAAGTTTCAGCTCAAAATAACCCACAGATAATTTATTATATTTTGAAAATGCCTATGCCTACAGAAAATCACTCGCTACTCTGGACTGAATAGCCTCTATAGCTTTAATAAGAAGACATTTCTTACTTGAATGCTGCTTTTAAATGCTCTAGCATGAAGATAAACACGGCGGATTGTGCGTGGCTCACTCAGAGCGGGGTCTCTGCTACTGCTACAGCAGTGTCCATCAACAGTTGTGGGCGGGGCTTGTAAAATGTGACATCACATTGTACAGATTCTGCAAACGGCTTGTTCTGAGACACTGCTTATGATTTATGGGGATTAAAAAAAATGAGTGGGTGGATTTTTACCAATATAGGATGGTTGTGAACACACACTGCCAACACACATTTATGATAACCTATAAAAGTGAATTTTATATAATGGGTGCCCTTTAAAGGGATAGCTCTCCCAAAAATGAAAATGGTCATTTTGAAGTTGTTTCAGACCTTTTTGAATAATTAGTTTTAGCAACACTTGATAAAACACTGAGAAAGTTTAATTAAAAAAAAAAAAAGAAATTAAATGAAAAGCTGAGAAAATCAGGTTTTTGTCGAAGAGTTCCTCCAGATCGGATTCGGCACATTGATCAAAACCGATGCAGTAGATCGCTTCCATGGATTAACATTTCGTTTGGCAGTTTTGATTTATATGCTGTTTAAAGGGGTCATATGGCGCGATTTAAAGTTTTCCTTTCTCTTTGGAGTGTTACAAGCTGTTTGTGCATATATAAGATCCGTAAAGTTGCAAAGACTAAAGTCTCAAACCTAGGGATGGGTACTGAGAACCGGTATTTTTTTGGACCGGTACGTAATTGGGTCAATACCCGACTACCGGTAAGCTTCAGGACAAACGATACTGTTATCGATACTTGGGTTGTTTTATCTCCATATACTTCAATGTTAATGACGAATTGGAAGCTGCTGCTTGTCATTTTCCTTCACTGAATGATGTGGCCGACGTTTGCTCAACATGCGTGTGATATCCATGATGCACATGTGCGGTGTGTGTTTGTGTGCAATCAGCGGCAAGAGTGAAATATTCAAAAGTGTGGGCTCACGTTACAAAACTAAGCCACACCAGTGTCAGATGCAATATATGCAGTAGTGTAATAGTGAACAAAGGAGGCAACACCAGTAATATAATATTTACTAACAAAACACATCTACCTCAAGCAATGCGCTGTATTTACTCTGTCTCCCGGCTCTACTCGTGAGACACATTCACATCAAATGTTGATTCAGCGGTAGAGTTACACTCACGAGACTCTGCACTTATTCGCAATCACAAAAGTACATTATTTGCGTGTGCTTTTAAAGCCTTGCCGGTTAAACATTTAATTCGCTTATTCAGAGCGCTTACACCTGAAGCGCATGCATAAGTTACACTAAAGGCCGGTCAAATGGCACATGATTACTTGGTTATCTTAGTTATTGTCTGATTGCGCGAATACTGTCAAAAACACACAAGGTTTACAAATAAACAGTTAGTTATGTCTAAAGTGAAAGTAAACAGAGAAACAGATGCGTGCAGCTCTTAAAGGGACAGAACTAAACATGCTGCCGATTTTCATTAAAGGGATAGTTCACCCAAAAATTTTAATTATTATTTACTCACTGTCATGTTGTACCAACCCTGTATTAATTTTTATTCTTGTCCTGAACACACAAGAAGATATTTTGAAGAATGTGGGTAACCAAACAGTTGCTGGTCCCCACTGACTTTGATAGAAAAAAAAAATGGAAGTCACTGGGGACCATAAACTGTTTGGTTACTCACATTCTTCAAAATATTTTTTTATGTTTAACAGAAGAAAGAAACTCATTCAGGTTTAAAACAACTTGAGAGTGAGTAAATGACAGTTTTCATTTATGGGTGAAATATTCCTTTAATGTTAATAAAATTAAAAACACAAAGAGAAAAATAACTCTCTGCTCTTGACTGAAGAACTTTAATACAGTTGCTAAAGTTCAGCAGTAATTAAAATAACTTGAAATTTACAACTTTTCACATATCTTTTTGCACCAAATAGTATCGATAACAGTATCAATAATAATCTATACCCATCCCTACTCAAACCCAAAGAGATATTCTTTCTAAAAGTTAAGACTCGTCCACTCCGTCCTAAAATGCATAATTTAAATACACCCCCACATGTCTGAGTCACTGTGTTGGGAGATTTGCATAAAACCTCCAAAATGTTTAAAGGTGCTGTATGTAGGATTGACACCTAGCGGTTGAAGTAGGTATTGCTGTCCAAATTCAAAATATTGGAGACATTTTTTTTCACCGGCCCCTCCTCCTCAGACTTGACACATGCGCAGGTTGCCAGATTAACGACACCAACAGGAACGAGCGCACATGACGATGAATTAAATTAAATATGCTGTGTTTTCCACCAACTGGCAACCCGGGGTGCCGAAATACAATTGGGTAAACTGGCAGTGGGCGGGTTTCACAAACCATAACACAAACAGACATTCCGGGCCGGAACGCACATTTTCAAAGGAGAATAACTGACTGTAGCATTGTTTTTCAGATAAACAAGTATGTTAACTTAACAAGTTTCCTAAATGTCTGCAAGCATATTATGGTATTTTTATGCTTTAGTCGAGTCAAAATCCTACATACAGCACCTTTAAGCAAAGAAAAAAGGCGCAACTTTTATTCTCATTATAGTATTGTTGCTGCCGCCACCGTGTCGTGGAGACACTGTGTGGTTCCAAATATGGTATAGGGGCATAACATTTCCGTCACACGCTTGAGGTGTTCAGCCAATCACAATGCACTGGATAGCTGGCCAATCAGAGCACACCGCACTTTTCAGAATGATGAGCTTTGTAAAAAATCTATGCGTTTCAGAAAGACGGGGCAGAGAGGAGCAACAATAATGTAGGATATGTGGAAAATGTTTTTTTTTTTTTTTTTTTATCTTAAACAAATTGCATTACACCAAATACACAATTTTATTTTTAGCATCGTCATATGACCCCTTTAATGTTTGTTTGCTTTGTTTTCATATGCATCTGCTTACATAGGATCACTTATTTCTGCTGCTGCTTCACCGTGTCTTCATCCGGAGATTCAGTACTCTTTCAAAAGATGCGTAATAGCGCCTCCTACCATATAGTTGTGAAAACGAGGAAAGCTGGACAATTCTTTCAATGGCAGGGAAAGAGTTAAACTATATTGCCTAGCCCCGATTTAAAAATGGTTTGTCACTGCCGAAACTTTGCATTGTGTATATGACCATTGAAATCTTTGAGTATTTCTTCCATCAAAAAAAAAAGGTAAGAACTCTTCTATTTTTACGGTTTTAATCATTGCTGATGCCTCATTTTCCGATGGGCGCTCTCAATGTCCTGCAAGTTTCAGCATGATGTTTGCTTCCATGTAGAATGAAGAAGAAAAGGAAGCGGTCGACCTCTTCCTCTACATCCTCAGATACGTCCTCAACTTCAAGCGACGACTCTTCTTCAACGAGTCGTAAAAAGTCGAAGAAACGGAAACACAAACGTCGGCGCTCGTCTCACGGCAGTAAGAAACACAAGCGAAGAGTGTCGTCTTGTAGCGATAAAATGGCAGAAGACGACAAAGAGTGGTTTCCCGCTCCTGCTAACACCTCCGCTTCTTACATCGACCAGAAACAATCCATAAGCAAACTCATCAGTGAAGGAGAACAGTCTTGGGAAAAAAACCGATGTGAAGATGGCAGAGGTAGGTTAGATGATGCTATTGACAGAAGTCTGGAGAACCTCAAACATGGAGCCCAGTCTGAAGCGTCTAAACTGGGACGTCCCGATGTGAACGGTGCGGTTAGAGATCAACACAGGACTCAGAGCACCTCTGAATGTGCCAGAAAGAGGAGGGATTCATCCTCCTCAACCCAGTCCGAATATTCCCAAAAATCTGCTCGCTACTCTAAGGAATTTTCTGTGCGAGGCAGAAAACGTAGTGAATCAGAACGAGGTGGGAATGAGAAGATGGATAGAGGAGAGAGAAATAGTCGTGATCAAGATGATGGCAGGAAATCTTCTGGTGGATCCCTGAAAAAAGATATCCCTTGCAATTTGTTGGACATTTTCAGTCAAATCGCTGAATTTGAGAAGGAAAAAAGCTGAACAACTAAAATAGTCGCTCTTTAGGGCTGTCAGGAGTAACACTAGTCGTGCTTTCAATACTGGAACTAGCAGGTTTAATGCTCAAGTATAGTAATTGAAATAATTGATAGTTTACGAAAAGTTGATCAGAACTGTTTATTTTAATAAACAGTTTAACACAAAGATTTTTTTGCTTTGGGGGGAAGCAGTCTGCCTTTAAAAACTGCTATAAAACTGAGCAGTGGCCAAAATGTGATGGAAATGATGCCTCAGTATTATAAATTGCATTCAGTATAATATCAGTGTTCAAATAAACGAATGTAATGGTAAAAAAAAGTGCTACCATGTAGTGTTTACTCTTGTCTGTTGAAACCATTTAATTTCCTATGGGATGCAAAGTGGTCTTCCAGCAGGGGTTAAGAAAGCCAGTCATCAGCTAAGCCACATTAAAGTTTTAGGACTTTGCACACTAAAATGTAATGCAGACTTTGAGAAATATCAAGTTGCATTTGATGGTTAACTTCGTAGTGTCAACTTAAGGTTCATTGTAATGCTCTTTTTGATATTATAATGAATTATTAAAATCTTAAAACAATATTATTTAAATAACAAAAAGAAGAATAAGCGGATTTATTCAAATCCATGCTTGTTTTTTTTTTTTTTTGCAGTATAATAATTTCAAATACAGTGAGATCTGAAATGGACAAAATCTGTAAAATGATTACCAATTTAAACAATATTCATGATTTGTTTGTTAAAAAAACAACAACAAAACATCTAGAATATTTCTTAATAAATTGGTCATTTTTCATGCACATAAATCTGAAGCTGAAGGAATGTAAAATTCATCCCTTGTTAACTCGGTTGTATTATAGTGAATAAAAAAGCAAACTTTGTTTAAACTATAAAGTTTTTAATAATTAATTACATTATTTTAAGACATATGATGAGGACATAAAACTTTATTGCTACCTGGGTTAAAACAATTTAAGATATAGTTTAAAGAAAGAACTATGAATATTCATTTGATATAGGCCTATTTATAGGATCATAGTTTTAGTTCGATATTGCCACATATGAAAAATTAATTCAAAATGTCAATTTTTTCAGATTCAGTGTGTAGTCCATCAGAGGGCAGTGTAACACTGGGCATCCTCTGTAATGGGCTTTGATGTCCTTTTGCCCTCATAATATTGTAATAACACAGCATTACATTAACTGATGCACAGTCCATTAAGATCAAATGCAACACATACCATTTTCAATGAAGCAAAACAAAACAAAAAATGAAATGAGACTTAAATTCAATAGGTTTGATTTCATTGATTGACTTACAGGAGAGTTACTATTGCTTAATCTTGTAGAACAGGGGTTTTGACTTTTCAATACCAAAGACACCCGAAAATGTGGTGATCCCCTTGTAAGAAATCTTCCTAAAATATATTGTAGATATTATGAAGACATGCTGTTTGCAACTTAAAATTATTGGCTTTAATATTTGCCTTTTACAGCCGAATGAAGTATTTCAAATATTATCTGGAAAATATTAATATATACTTTTTTTGTTAATATGGTACAATATTATCCTGTATGAATCTACATGATAAACGAGTTCTATCTAAATAAATCTAAGAGTAATCTAGTCTGATTATATTACCTAAAATGTGTAATGGATTGTTACTAATGACAATGTCATTTAGTATTAATTTGGAATCAGTAACAGACTACCCGTCTGTAAGTAATCTACCCGGCACTAGCAGTTAGCTGTTAGTTAGTTTTTACCCATAATTTAGTTGTCTTTGAAATATGGTTACGTGTACAGCTGAATGTACTGACAAGCAAACATAAGTTTTTTGGGCCACTCAATTTTTTTTCAAGTGTACACAATATATAATGAATAAAAGCACATATATACCTGTATAGCAGAAGATGTGGGCACTAAAGGTCCACTAGTCCTTGAGTAAGTCATAGTAATGGCTGTGGGTTTAGGACAGACATGACTGCGTTTGATGAAATGGCAGATTTTCCGTCCAGGAATTACCCATCATCCCTCTGCCACTCAGTGATGGAAAACTGGACGGGCCCTTTCAGAGGAGAAATTTGGTTTGTATGAAGCTATTCTTTGAAGGGATAATCAGACTGAGGAACATGCTGACTATGAAGAGGTTTTAAATTCAAGCTGAAACAGGAAAAAGACATCATCTGGTTAAACTAAAGGAAGCACCTACTGAGTTCTTGGAGCATGACTTTATGTTCGAAAGGAAAATGAACAAAGTCTTACCAGTGCCTTAAGTTTTTGATTAATTAGAACGTAAAGGCCCTTTAAACTAATTGGACAAAGGAATACATTAGATATAATAGCAAGAAAGAATAACTCTTCCAGCTGTAGAGAACCAAATCTTATGGCCCATATCCGTCCCTGGGTTTATATTTTTGTTTCGTAAAAGAAAATGTGGTTGTGATCATATCTCATATTCTAACAATGCGGTCACATTCGAAATTTCGCGGGGGGAAAAAAACGGTCCATTTTCCGTTGTTAATAGAGAAGCATGGTTTGCATAAGCCACTTTCAAACCAAGCAGTTTTTCTGCAAATTCGCGTGACCATCACGTGGACATGAGCGAAATCTGCATGGGCAAGTTTTTCCCTCAGCTAAACTTCCAATTGCACAGATTCCTATCGAAATGAATGGAATTCGCCCGCGAAATTTCACAGAGCAAACGGTAACCGCTCCTTGTATCATAAAAACATGTTTGGGCTATTTACAGTGATGTTCTAGGTTTAATACAATGAAGTATCTGTGATAATTAGCCTACAACAAAATAACTTCAGATTGCAAAATCGAGTAAACCACATTTACTGTAATGTAAGTCTGAGGCGAGGCAATATGGTGGGATAAATGTTAAAATACCAAACGTAAACATTAGCCTACCATGGAACTAATTCTGTAGTTTTCACCACATCTCAAACGATGTACACTGTAAAAAAAAAAAAAAGTTGAGAGAACGCAAAAAGCTGCTGAAGCTGGTTGCCTTAAAATTTTAAGTTGGCTCAACCTTTTTTTTTTTTTTTTTTTTTTTACAGTGTAGGCCTATTATGGTTAATATGTGGTGGAAATGAAGGTGGTCATTTAAAAAAAAAAAAGAAATGGCAAGTTTTGTCTTCATAAAGCTAGCATTTCATGTATCCAAAGTACACACAATTACATAATATTTTCACATTTTCTTGCATTAATAGAGCTTGACTGGAAATAACATTTTATTTCTGTCTATCTATTTATTGTTATTTCTGTATTTTCGTCCCAAGGTCTTGTATTTATATTACCTCAGTCATGCTCTTCACAAAAACTATGATCTCCTTAGGTGTTTTCAATAATAATAGTTTTAAATTTTATTGAGTAGTTTTCTATAGTTTAAGTCATATATATATATATGTATGGGTGATTCTTAGACTATGGGCACTTTTATGTTCTTTGGTCATATTTTTAAAAATACATATTTTTTGACAAATTCCTCTTTCTTTGTCAAACTAACAATAAAACCACCTTAAAAACTTTTTACTACCTTTCTATTATGATTTTTTTCATACTTTTCAACCTCCTTATAGGTGTCAAAATCACTGTTTTCTCCTTGTCGCACACCCAGACTTTTATACTTCAACAATGAAAATACAGTTTAAAAATATGACTTATCTGGTAACTATTAATGTACCTGAATTAAGCACTAGTAAAATAATTAAAATACATCATAGTATTTAATGTGAGACATCATAGTATTTAATGTGTGATGAGAACTTAAAAAGTTCTCATCACACATTAAAAATGTATCTGCAATATATGAGATCATGCTCTACTTAATATAAAAATTCAAGTTATTTCTTTTCCAATAAGCTCTTACCCAAACCAATATTAAATTTCAGAGTGTGACAGGTGTACAGTTCAGCATTTGGTCCTTAGGGCAGTTAATTTATCTCATTGACAAATGTATAATTATTGTACATTGTGGAAAAACTGGTAAAACTAGTAACAAAAATGATCTTAGACAATTCTTGAGTGGCATAAGTTATTCTATTTTTAAATAACAGCTGTATATTGAGATGTGGTGGAAATGACATTTGTGCATTGCAGGTCGGAAAAAAATTAAAATATTAACAATTTCTCTTGTAATCTAAGTTTGTCCTCTTACATACCTTAAAACTAGACAAATTATTTAAACTTATGAGACTGTAGCGTGACTTTTGAACAAGTTTTTTTTATTCAACTTCACAAGGCTAAAAGTGCCCCTAGTTGAAGAAACGCCCATATAAGGCATTTGAAAAGTAGCAAAACAAGTAGCACGAACAATAAAAGTGGTTAAAAGGCCTTTATAGGCCTATAAAAAAATAAAATAAAATCTGTTTACATCGACATTCCTTTTACTTCGAACATTCTTTTTAACAATATCAGGTATATTCACTTTAGTCTATCTGTTTGTTTTTTTAATCAGGTCAAGAAAAAAAATATGTGTGAGAAATCACATTCTTTATAGCATACTTTCTTGCTCAAATGTTTTTCTTATCAGAAAAACACTATTTTACTCAGCACGTTCAAAAGCACATTCAGACATTTTAGTTACTACTAAACATTTTAGCAACTACTTTCTAAAAAAGCATCCAATCAAACTCAAGAAAAAAATACAGTAAGCAAATGCACTTGCAACAAATCACTATGCAAATGAGCAGATATTGTGCCGTCCCTGCGCACGGCGTCTCCAGGCTTGTTGTTGTGGCAATAACCGATGATGCAACACGATTAGAGCCAAACACGCTTTTCTGAGCGATGACATTTTGTACCGTGCTGTCCCATGTATTCAAACGCATTTGAATATACAGGTTTAGAAAAGCCTGTGAATTGCATTACACTCGTACCCTAGAAAAGATTTGGGTTAATTTGGCAAACACAGAGTCTCTGAGTCTACAACAGTGCTATAGAAATACTCAGACACGAGGATGGAAATTTCAAGAGAGCAGAATTTCTGAGACAGGAAGGAGAAAAAAGTGCTGACTCCGGTTGCTGGAACCGGCCTTGGCTAAATCCAGTGAAGAGATATGAACACTTTCTAATTTGCTTCCCCCCTATTTTAATAATAGCTGTGCATAAGTAATTTATGAAAGGACAGCCGGCACTGGGCATGGGAAAATTAAACTCATTTTATCGTAAAGCAGGTGGATTTCTATTTATCATTAGCATGCATACAATTTTCACAATGTTATTCCTCATACTGATGGAATGTAACCAAATAATGTATGAAGGTTTTTTTTTGGCTTGTGCACAAGTGAAATTCAAAGATAAAAGTGGCAGGCGCTTGCAATTTTCTGCCATCCCAACCTAATTCTGGAAGCTTCTTATTACAGCACAGATTCATTTGCTCTGAGTTAAAGCGATATTAGGATTCACATCTGATGAAATGCAGGACGTCCTTTGTATCATTAGTCGCACACCGCCTCCAAAAGATGTGCAAATTTGAACCTCGGCCAGCAGAAACATTCCTATTACATTATGCATTATCGCATCTGTGTCAACATTAAAACTGTGCCATCTAAAAACTTGTTTTTGTATCAAATGTGCATGTTTCCGTCTGTTGTGGTTGTGTGGGAACATGTGTGGAACGGGGAAAAGCGCTAATTCAGAATATATATGAACCTGGGACATAAGCAGATTATGGGCATTTAGAATGGTTTGTTATCATAATATTCTGTGCAGCATATTGCAAACTTGTGTTGGCCAGTTTTAAACATGCCGTTAAAGATCATAGTTAATTCTGCTGATTTATGGTAATTCTGTGGCGCTATCACATGTGGCATCAGAAACACTAACAAGCTTAGCATAAGCTTCTGCTGAAACCTTATGAGGTTTGAATTCCTGGAACCACTGCGGACGGTGGCGCAAAATCTCACTTCAGCAGAAACGGGCTGATTCCGGCTCTAAAAATTAGTGCTACGGCATATATTTTTGCAAGGGAAGGTAGTCTGGGCCTTGCTGGAAAAATGCCATGTTTATACATTTGGGGCAAGTAAACTCTTTTCCACAGTAATCATTACTGCACTGAATTTTTGCATGAGTTAGTATATCTTTATTTTTTATAAAAAAAAATAACAGATTTATCAGTTAAATAAATGTAGATTATGTGATCAATATTTAGGGATTAGTAAATAATATTGCTCATATATTAGGTATGTTATCTCAATGAACACTTAAAGGGATAGTTCACCCAAAAATGTAAATTCTGTCATTAATTACTCACCCTCATGTCGTTCCAAACCTGTAAGACCTTTGTTCATCTTTGGAACACAAATTAAGATAATTTTTATTACATTCGAGAGCTTTCTGACCCTCCCAGATGACAGAATTTTCATTTTTGGTTGAACTATCCTTTAAGTAACCACATCACATGGTTTGTGTTACTGACATGAAAGATGCCTCAAATCATGAGGCATTATTACTTTTCTAAGAAATTGCAACAACAAAAACAACATAATAATATTCATTGAAGGAGCGACCTGAATCATATCTAAAGATGATAATATCACAGAAACTTGAGGATAGGCTCTTTTGACCTAGGTTAGTAAACCACCACCTAGCAACCACTTGAAAACCCTAGCAACCACATAGCAATGTGCTAAAAACCACCCAGAATGCCTTACAACCAACCACTCTGAACAACCAACATTTTCCAACCACATAGCAAAACCCTAGCAACCATCCAGAACAACTTAACTAATATCAGAGCCATAGCAACCACCATAACAAATCTTATCAACAACAACACAGCAGTGCCATAGCAATCAACCAGAGTACAGCAATCGCATAAAAACACCCTAAAACACCCAGCATATCTTAGCAACCCAGAACATTTTATCAACCACATATAGTAAGACATTTGTAATCACCCATAACACCAAAACAACAACCCAGAACACTTTAGTAAAACCATAGCAATGGTCCAATAATAACAACAACAACCACCACTTAGCTACACCCTAGCACAGGGGTAACCAACCCTGTTCCTGGCGATCGACTGTCCTGCAAAGTTTAGCTCCAACTCTAATCAAACACACCTGAAGCAACTAATTAAGGTCTTCTGGATCGCGGGAAAATTAAAGGCAGGTGTGTTTGATTAGAGTTGGAGCTAAACTTTGCAGGACAGTCGATCGCCAGGAACAGGGTTGGTTACCCCTGCCCTAGCAGCTACACACTAGAAACCACACTTTAACAGCCACCTTAGCAACCAACCAGAACACCTTAACAACCACATAGCAATGCATAACCCTCTAGCAGTACCCTAGCAACCATCTGCTAATTCTGTAACAAATACACAGAACACATTCCAACCACATAGTGAAGCCCTACACCATTCATTCTCATTAACCCTTTCACTGGTGAGTTTTAAATATTCTAGCTGTCCCCCCCAGAGATGCAGATACATTTTCTACGTTGTTTTACGCTTTGATTTGAACGACAACAACTTATCCATGTGGTGCAGCTGACACAGAACAGCATACGCTATTTGCGTTCAGTGGATACTCTCCAAAATGGCACTAGCTAGGGTGATGCGGTGGAGACGAATTGTTGAATAAAGTCGTTATTTCTGTTTTCGTTGCATACAAAAAGTATTCTCGTAGCTTTGTAAAATTACGGTTGAACCCCTGATGTCACATGGATTATTTTAACGATCTCCTTGCTACGTTTCTGGACCTTGATCGTGGTAATTACATTGTTGTCTATGGGAGGGTCAGAGAGCTCTCAGAATTCATCAAAAATATCTTAATTTGTGTTACGAATATGAACGAAGGTCTTACGGATTTGGAACGACATGAGGGTGAGTAATTAATGACAGAATTAAAATTTTTGGGTGAACTATACCTTTAAGGATAACAAAGGCCTAACATCCACACTGGACACCATAACAACAGTCTACTAATCCGAGCCGGACAGTAGTGTAGTATTTTTCACACAGAACACCTTAAGAACTTAGCAACACCCTAGCAACCACCCAGAACACCTTAGTAACCACTTAGCCATGCTTGAGCATAGCAAAGGCCTAACAACCACCCTGAAGACCATAACAATGGTCTACTAATGCCCTAGCAACCACCCACAACACCTTATGAACTTATATCAGTGCCCTAGCAACCACCTGGAACACAATAACAAGCACATAGTAACACCATAGCAACCACACAGAACGCCTTTGTAATCACTCAGCAACACTTAAGGATAGCAAAGGCCTAGCAACCACCCTGAACACAATAACAACTTAGCAACACCATAGCAACCACACAGAACACCTTAAGAACTTAGCAACACCCTAGCAACCACACAGAACACCTTAAGAACTTAGTAACACTCTAGCAACCACACAGAACACCTTAGTAACCACGCAGCAACACTTAAGGATAGCAAAGGCCTAGCAACCACCCTGAACACAGTAACAACTTAGCAACACCCTAGCAACCACACGGAACACCTTAAGAACTTAGAAACACCCTAGCAACCACACAGTACCCCTTAGAAACCACTCAGCAACACTTAAGGATAGCAAAGGCCTAGCAACCACCCTGAACACAATAACAACTTGGCAACACCCTAACAACAGCACATAACACCTTAAGATCTTAGCAACACCCTAGCAACCACACAGAACACCTTAAGAACTTAGAAATACCCTATCAACCATACAGTACACCTTAGTAACCACTTAGCAATGCTTGAGCATAGCAAAGGCGTAACAACCACCCTGAACACCATAACAATGGTCTACGGGGAAGTCGTGGCCTAATGGTTAGAGAGTCAGACTTGTAATCCAAAGGTTGTGGGTTCGAATCTCAGGTCCAGCAGGGATTGAAGGTGGGGATTGTGAATGAACAGCACTCTCTCAACCTTCAATACCATGACTGAGGTGCCCTTGAGTAAGGCACCGAACCCCCAATTGCTCCCCGGGCGCTGGAGCAATGGCTGCCCACGGCTCCAGGTGCATGTTCACAGTGTGTGTTCACTACTCACTGCTGTGTGTGTGCATTTGGATGGGTTAAATGCAGAGGACCAATTTCGAGTATGGGTCACCATACTTGACAATACATCACAATTGTTTTTATTTTTTTTTTTATTTTTTTTACTAATGCCCTAGCAACCACCCACAACACCTTATTAACTTATATCAGTGCCCTAGCAACCACCTGGGACACTGTAACAAGCACTTTTCATAATTAAACACAAACTTGCAGACTGATCATAAAGAGTCTCCATAAAGACGGGACTCAGAAATCGTGCTCTTTAGACACGGGGCAGCATTCGCGCAGTCCAGCTGGAAACATAATTTCACGACCTCTAAACCTTTCCCCCTCATTTACTGCATATGATAATTCAACACGGGATGGAATAGTCACTTGTAGCAGGTTACTTGGAAATTGTATTATTATAAACTCTTAGTATTATCGAAATTATACATTTGTAGCGCGGCTCGACAAAAACGGGGGAAAGATGAGGACAGTCTCATCTCATTAAAAGAGATGAAATAGTGGAATTAGCTTCAATCTAATTACAAGCCACACTATCTAATGTAAAAACATGCCTGTTTTTTTTTTACTCTTATTCATTTGGACTAGTAATTAGTTTTGGCCTATAAAATGCCACCCTTTAATCATCCAAAGGCAGATGTGATTTGCAGTGCAATTTAATCTTGCTTTAATGAAGAACTAATGGGTGCATTGCAAATTACTTTTTTTCCTGTACAGGAGGGAAAAAAATCTATTTCCTGCTTTTGAAAAGATCAAGAGTATCTTTGATAATAGCCTGAGAGGGCCGGAGAGCTCCACTGCATCGAGCCAACAAGCTCTTTTACTCGACTCGCCATTCAATAGAAAGGAGGCCACAATTAGCAACAAAGCAGCGAAAATGCATCTGTACAGCAGAATCGCTCACCGCGGCTCAACCCCTTGGCTGCCGGAGCCTTGTTAGCGGCAGGGCTAAAGTGTCACGGAGGAACAATGGGCCGTGATAAATTACCCTTCCCCAAAAAAAGAGATGTACGGCTAATTTTCAATTATAGCTAAAAATGCATTGCAGATTGAAGAGAAATTGGACATGTGCGGGGCGCGAACTAATAGATACGCTCGCTCCCATGTCAGCCTCTTCAGTTTTGTTTGATTATGAGAAAATAATTATCATTTCTCATTCAGGAAGATTTGAGAAGAGTTACGTGCGGTCTTGCTCGAAACACTGATGTTTACAAACTGCAGGGCACCATACCGGAATGTTACGGGATGGAAATTTGAGAAATTTTGTTTATTTAATAATATTGGACAGTCTTTATTTGCATTAAACAACTACTCTTCCTGACAGAAATATTGTGGCATATTTGAGCAGATGAACCCTTGTAGTGCACTTAATAGTATATTAAATGTGCACTTGTAGTGTACTTCAAATCTTAAAAGTGTGTATTTAAAGAGTTCAGATGCAAAAGCCTCTTAAGTGCCATCTGAAATTTTCTTCTAAAATGAGCATTTTTATCAGGCTCCTACATTTATGTTCAGTTATTTCACTTTAATTGCATAGAAAAGGACCTATACATTGCCATTAGAGTAAAATGACTTAACCTAAACATTTTAGATGAAAATTTCAGATGGCACTTACAGCCTTTTGCATCTGAACTCTTATACTTGCAGATAATATTAAAATAAAAGGCCACTTAAGTGACCACTTAAGTTACTTTAAAGAACAGTTAAATGATTAGATTTTAATAATCTTTTGTCATGCTTTAAAGTGCACTTATTTTCATGTGTTGACTAACATATAAAGCATATGTAAAATGCTTATGCTTATACTGATATTTATAATTTTAAATGTAGTGTTATATTACGTTTAAAGTTATAATTTAAATGTACTAAACTGCAGCTTCATCATTCCAAAATATATTTAAATGCATGATATAAACTTATAGAAATTATATTAAAGATATTTTACCATAAATGCTTGTCAGTACATTCAGCTGTACACTTTATAACCGTATTTCAATTGTGAAATTTCATATCAAGTGTTATATTTATGCGAGTCAAAAAATAACTCTAAATTTGCATTTAACAAATTTCAGCTATATTTTTTATTTTTTTTATTGCAATAATCATATAATTTAGTGTCTGCAAATCTCTCTCTTTCTCTCTCTCTCTCTCTCATTTTTGTGGTAACACTTTACAATAGGTTTCATTTGTTAATGCATTAATTAACCTAAACTTACTAAATGAGCTATCTTTTTACAGCATTTATTAACCTTTGTTGACATTAGTTAATGAAAATGTTAATGTTCATGTTAGTTCACAGTGCATTAGTAATATTAACACATACAACTTTTATTCTTAAAAAAAAATGTTGTAGATGCTGAAAGTAACATGATAGCATTTCTGTCAAGTGTACTTCTTTTGAGACTATTAGATAAACTAATACATAGCAAATGTATGATTTTTGTTAGCATCCGAGACAGTCAGCATTCTGACTGAAATATTCAAGATGGATTTCATCATATAAACGCATTAAAAGCATTGAAACTAAGGAAGGGGCTTGTCCAAATGAGCCCTGGAGTATCTCGGTGTGTACGCGTGTTTCCTAAAAATGAGAGAAGACGAAATCCTAATAGAAGTTGGGCTTAACTCCAGAAACAGCCCGCCTGTATATCTGATTACTGGGGGCCAGTAATTTCTTTTTTAAATAAGGGAAAAATTGGATAGAATGAATGAAATTTCCCTGTCGTAGTGCAATGATGGTACCACGGGAGATTATGTATTTTTATAATCATTCATCAGCGGTGAAAGTGCTCAGGCTTAGCATAATGGAATTCGCAAACTGGTTTAAGTCTGAATACGGGCTATACTATCAGTCAGACCATAAACGCTTATATGGCGGAGCGCTGGTGAAGCCCGTCAGACGATGTAGGTTATTTTTGCCTGCAGATTTTACACATGTGGGGTGAGAGTGATTGCAGGAAACCCTGCCCCAAATATTTATTCCCAGAAAAAAACATTTGAATTACATTTGCTAAATAAATTTGCCTGAGCTTTGGACCCCCAGACATGTTAATGCATGTAAATGCTTAATGCATATCAAATATCTAAAGTGGAGGAGTGTTCTGTAAATAAAATATGTACGTAACTTTAGTTTAATGTCACTTTGCTTATTCAAGAGTTTGAACAGACTACATTTTGGTCATTTTTATTAATAATGTATTGTATATTAACATGCTAGAATGTGTATTTTTTATATTTATAATAATTATTCAAATAGAATTTCTAATAAATATATAGTATATAAAACAAACATTAATATAAATATAAGCACACAACATATATTATTATACAACTAATATATAATTATATTAAAATGCCATTGTTTTGCTTGAAAATGTTTTTTTTTTTTAAACGTTCTCATTTTAAATCAAATATCAATGGCTAAAATCAATGTATGAGAATATCTAAATACAATTATTGGTATTTCACCACTAGATGTCAGTATTAGATTTGCCCAATTTTTCCAACTTCTTGCGCTTGATTTGTGATCTCATTCTGTTAGTGAAAGTGCCTAAGACAGTTATTTTTTTATTTTTTATTTTTCATAGCATGGTATTGTCCCAGCCACAATTTAAAATACATAAATTAAAGAAATAATATAATATAAATATTATAATAAGTGAAAAAAGTGCAGTGAAAAGGTGAATAATTTCATATTCACTTTATATTATTATAATTTCTTATAATAATAATTATAATAATATAATATAAATGTGTCATATTTAGAAAACGCAATATTTGGTTGCATTATTCTACTGTTATACTCATTATTATATAATTTCATCATGAAAATGCCAGTCATATATATGGGCATGCCATATATATATATGGGTAGTTGACAAATAAAAATTGAACTGTGTCCTATGGTGTGACATAGCAAAAATGTGAAAAAACAAAAACAAAAAACGACATACAAGTAACATGAGAAAAATGTATCTTCATTCTTCGAGTTACAAATAGCATGAGAGAGGTTTATCTTCAATGTTAGAGGTTATTTATTTATTTATTTTCCGTCACACCATAGGACACAATGATATGTCAACTACCATTTTAAGTCTTTGAATATTTACTGTATGTAAATATGTGGAATAATAGAGGATTCATTTATTAGTACGCAAGTGTAAAATTCACATTTGTCAGTCAAAGTAAAGTAGCCCATGCAAAAAATAATTCACTAATAGTATTAACTGATATTAAATGTACCAATTATCAAAGGAACAAGTGAATGACATGAATAATGGTGCAGCTGATTATACAGTAGCCATGGCAACATGGATGATTGAAGGGTGATGGAGTCTGTGGTAGGATATCCAGAATATCTCTGCAACTGATTAAGTGAGCGAATGAAACATGCTGGCATGCCTCTGCCACAATAACACAGCATTTATATGTAATGTCCAGAGCAATGCACGTTTTCCCAGTTTGCATTGCAGCAATGATCAAATCCCTGACCATAAGTATTAAACTTCAACTCATCTCTGGACATGAATGCAACCACATAACAATGAACTAAAACACTGAGAACATTTTAGCAACTGTTTAGCAACCACCCAGAACACCATAGGAAACGCTAAACAATGCACTAAAACAAAAGAACACCTTGGCAACTTCTTAGCAATTGTTTCATTGTTATACTGTTAAAGGTGCACTGTGTAATATTTAGGATGATCTATAGACAGAAATGCAATATAATATACATAACTACGTTTTCAGAGTTAGAGACCTTATTAAAGACCTTACTTAATGAACTGTTATGTTTTTATTACCTTAGAATGAGCGATTTATAACTACATATACCGTGGGTCCCCTCACATGGAAGTCGCCATCATGTTTCTACAGTAGCCCTTAACGGACAAACTGCTCTACAGAGCGCGTTTCGTCACTATGTTGTTCTCGCGAAAAAACACTGACACAATGATGAACAAGTAACAGTAATATTCGCAATGACATCATTTATTGAATAATTAAGTAAATATAATTCCTTAATTTACCTTTGTAAAGAAACCTCATTGCTCTCTGCGGTCTCAGACGATGGCATCTTAGCCCTGTATCGGCCACCGTAGCTTCTCTGAAGGGAGGGGTGAGCGGGGGACTGAGCCGTTGGTTGCAATTCGCAACCTCAACAGCTAGATGCAGCTAAAATCTACACACTGCACCTTTAATACTTAGTTTTTCTTTTTATGCATGTGCCACATATAAACTTTGCAGTGTATATTTAAAGAAATGTGAGTGTTAATTTAGCTGTTTCAGATTAAATAAATTTTACAAGTGTTATCAGATATTTTCTAGTCACTAATTAACAAGTCTTAAAATGTTAGATTTAAACTGTATTAACACACCGTATCTGCTAAATATTACAAATATGAACCGTTTCTTAGGTTCAATGAAAATTACTAACTTAATATGCCTTTCACAAGGACCATAATGTTTAAGCCGTTTAAATAAAATAAAAATTATTAAATGATTTTATATCCAAAACACAGGCTAAAGTTTAAGTGTATTTTGTTCGGATTACCCATAACTCTGTTACATTGCCCTTATGAAAATTAACCATGGTTTTATTGTAGTAAAAGTGTAGTAACCATGTTTTTTTTGCCTTTTAATAACATTTGTATAACCACAGTTTTACTACAAATACCATGGTTAAACTATGATTAGTCTAGCAAAACCATGGTTAATTTGTGGTTACCATGGTTTGATTACAGTAACCATGTTTTTTTTTGGTTTTATTTGTAGTAAAACCATGGTTATTTTTCGTAAGCGTGATTCAGATTTGCGATTCAAGAAACAAATCAAATGAATCATTTAGGCAGTTTGAACCAATTTCAAAATGTAGTGAAAGTAAAAGTAAAAAAAGAGAAAAAAGTACTGTTCAAATACGTTTGTTTATACTTTACCATACACCACCCCAGGCTGAAGTACTGTATGTAGTATGAAGGACTTCCTCAGGGTTCACTGCTGAGCCCTGTAGAGTTCTAGAACTTTACCCAGCATCCTCTTCGCGCTCAACATGGAGGAACTGACGGTGGAGGTCCGTGGCTCCAATGGAGCTTATTATAAGGTAAATACACGATTTTACTTCATTCTCCTTTACTATACACACGCACGTGTCTCTTAAGACAGCGATGATGATAAAACCTTCAAGAAAATATTGGAAAACGAGCTACATCATGTACTTTCGACGCGTATAAATAGTGCTCGACTCTGTGGCTGTTAGCCGTTAGCCGGTTAGCAGCTGCGTGAGGATGATATTTAAATAAGAAAACATTACTTCATTCAGTGTTAACGTTTATTTAACCTCGACTAGAAATACAAAAGTGGTTTGCATTAGGAGAAAACGAGTTTCAAAGTCAGAATAACTGACTTTTGGTTTCAGTTTGTTTATCTGCTAACGTTAAGTTGTATTGAATATTATTCAGTCAGGCGGTCGGTTAAATGTTATTTTTCAACGATTTATAAGAACAGAACCACAATGAATGTTTGGATAAAAGCTAATAATACCTCAATACTAAAATAAACACCAGTAATTGGGCATTGTTGTTCATTACAAACATGCTATCGGTTATATTCGTTGGTTTTACTATCATTATCGTGAAGCTCATAATAACCTATTTACCATTCAGAACCATTTATAATTAAAACAAGCTGTTTAGTTGAACAAGTGAGATTGATATGTGGTTTTAGATGAGCTAAAAAGACGCCAGGAAGCTCATATTCATAATTTAAGGTGTGGTCAGAAATGATCAGATTGTATGCATTTTGTATTCCAAGAACAGATTTAGATTCTCTCAAGACATTTCCAAGTAATGTGTCTGTATTGTGTAGTACTTACTCTATACATCATGCATGAATCTATAGCTTTCTACATAGAGTAGGCTGTATATTAATAAATACATGTGCCAGTTTGAAAGTCTAATTTAAGTTATTACTCCATCTCCATCTCAATGCACATCAGCTGTTCACTTTCCATCTGCAGCTGTCATTCAGCGCAGCAGATATTTTAACGCTGGTCTATTTTGAGATGAGGTTTAAGAGATACCAACTTCCATTTTGGAGTCAGTTGCCATTGAGAGGCAGCGCTGACCGCCTAGTATTGAAGTATCAGTTTATTTTATATAATAACTAATTGATTTAATATTTGATTGAGCACACTGAATAAAATAATACTCCTTTTTGAAACACATTTTAATGTTTTGTATGTATAATAACCACACTTCATATAAACAAGCTCTCTGACATATTTGTCAGCTGTTCGTTAGACTGAAACAAATATTATTGAAGGATTAATTGAAAAAGCTGGCTCATAATTGTCAAACTATATGTTTGTTCTTGTGTGCATTTGGCTGGAAAAACAATTATTTATTGACGGACAAGTTTACAGTGTCAGTATTTTATATCATTTTTTAAATGTGTTTTATACTATACTTTCCCCTGGTTTCACAGAAGAAACTTGCACTGATTGATCTTAAAATATATCAGTGCCTTTGTTTTGTCTCAAGATTACACCAGTAATGTTTTTTTTTTTCCAAAATCACATTTATAAAAATGACCTAAATGTCCTAATTGAACTATGGCCTAATCCTGGTTTAGTCTAAGCCCTGTCTGTTAAACCAGGATGACAATTTTTTAAATATTTATTCTGTGGTGCTTATTTTTTTAATCTCATAACTTTGGTATAAGTGTTATTTTAGTATTATTTAAATATTATCATTGTTTTTATAGATATTTTGAATTAGCTTTCAGTATATTTTATATTATTTAAGCTTAATTTCAGTTAATTTTCACTTTATTTTGAACTAAACTTAATTTTTTTCCAGTTTTGTCTAATTACATTTTATTTTAGCTTTATTTCAATTAACAAACGTTTTTTATAGTTTTACCTAACGCTGTTTTACACAGAAAATGTAGTATTTAAGAGTAAATTAGTACATTTAGAAAATTTAGCAGATTCTCACACACTTGATGAAGCTTTTATAAATGTATTATAATTTTTATGACTAATATAATTTATTTGATTTCAGCTTTATTTAAATTCACAATAATCATAATAGTTTTATTTAACGATAGTAGTCCTGTTTCACACAGCAAATTCGCAACTTGTATGATAGCATTAGTGGATTCACTTTTTAATAAAACTTCCTTTTTTAACAAATAATTTTATCGGTTGACATACTTGTTTACATTTATTTTAATAACTAATACTACATCTCATTATTCCAGGGCTTTGTCAAAGACGTTCACGACGACTCGCTCTCCGTTTCGTTTGAAAACAAGTGAGTAGAAGCTAATAGTTTCCAATCATGACATTAATGCTTTTGAAACAAGCTTTTATGAGCATCAATATATGAAAATTATTTTCTCAGCTGGCAACCTGAAAGACAAGTTCCCTTCAGCGATGTGCGGTTACCACCTCCTGCTGACGGCAAAAAGGAGATCACCGAAGGAGAAGAAGTGGAGGTGAAGTGAAACGTTTATTATTAGTATTGCACAGCCTTTCACAGCTAGAAACTCTTAAGAACTCTTTTATAAAGTGAACTCGCTTAAAGACTTTAGTATAATTTTGCCAGAAAAAGTTTTAGAATTTTTATCATGTGTGACCCTGGAACACAAAACCAGTCATAAGGGTCATTTTTTTATTAAAATTGAGATTTATACATCACCTGAAAGCAGAATAAATAAGCTTTCCATTGATGTATGGTTTGTTAGGAGGCTGAGATACAACTATTTGAAAATCTGGAATCTGAGGGTGCAAAAAAATATAAATATTGAGAAAATCACCTTTAAAGTTGTTCATATGAAGTTCTTAGCAATGCATATTACTAATCAAACATTAAGTTTTGATATATTTACAGAACAAAATTTACAAAATATCTTCATGGAACACGTTCTTTACGTAATATCCTAATGATTTTTGGCATAATTTTTTTTTATCATTTTGACCCATACAATGTGTTTTTGGCTATTGCTACAAACATAACCGTGCTACTTAAGACTGGTTTTGTGCTCCAGGTTCACATGTTAATGTAAAAAATCTTGTGAAATATAACTTGTTTGTTTGTTTGCTGGTTTGTATTGTATTTGTTATACTTGTATTTTTTTTATTTGTTTTTGTCGTGAAAATAGCCTAAGATGCTGACATGGCATTAAATAAAAATATACTACTTACTACTACTACTAGAAGCTCTTAACGCGTGTTGTTCTGTGTTCAGATTTACTCGCGAGCAAACGAGCAGGAGCCCTGCGGCTGGTGGCTGGCTAAAGTGCGCATGATGAAAGGAGACGTGAGTGTGACGCACCTAAACTTTCTGTTTTTCCAGAAGAGCTCCGAGTTCACTTTCACTTTTGTTTCCTGCAGTTCTATGTTATCGAGTACGCCGCCTGTGATGCAACCTACAACGAGATCGTGACGTTCGAGCGTCTCCGCCCGGTCAACCGCAATAAAGCTGTGAAGAAGAACACGTTCTTTAAGTGCACCGTTCCTGTGCCAGATGATCTCAGAGCAGCGTGAGTACAGGCCTCAGTATGGGGCGTTTGGACACAAATATTACCGTTATTAATAGAAGTAAGAATTTAGACAGTCACAACTAAATCATACTTAACCCGTAAAGCCCTAGAACATTTTTGGGGCACCTGACACACCTGCACTTTTCTTTGTTTTTTCAGACCTATTCTAGCAGTCAGCATCAAGTGCCATATATCATTATAAACAGGAGAACTTGAAGTTTCAGTCTAACTAATTTAAAGTCCCAATTTTCCTTTTGTTTTCTCTAAGAATGAATGAAATTCCAGAATTTTAAGAAAAACGCAAGCAACAATTGGGTGTTTTTTTTTTTTACTGTATACTCAAACAGAAAATCCTGAAGTTTGGATTTTTTTCTTTAGAAAGTTGTATCTGGGTGTTTTACACTTCCAAATAAAATTTAGTCTACATATAACATTCCCCAAGCAAATTATAGCCATTTATTACAATTAGTGTTGTCAAAAGTACCGACCTCGATACCATTCGGTACTGAAATTTTAAAAACGTCCATTTCCCGCTAAGAGTTGAGCACTGTTGAGCGGATTATTAAACAGCGCTGATTGGTCATTGTTCACGCGCTCAACAGATACATCTGTGATTGGCATCAATGATCAATGAAGCGTTCGGTGAAGAGCGTGAAGCGATGACCAATGAAGCCAATCACAGACCTATCTGTTGAGCGCGTGAACAATGACCAATCAGCGCTGTTTAATAATCCGCTCAACAGCGCTCAAATCTTAGCGGGAAATGGACGTTTTTAAAATTTCAGTACCGAATGGTATCGAGGTCGGTACTTTTGACAACACTAATTACAATATTGTTATAAGCTTTTCAGTGAAAAAACATGTCTATAAAGTTTACTAACAATATAGATGTCAATATTTTATAAAAGCTTTTAGGGAGTAAAGAAAATGGAGTCAGTGTTATATAATAACAAAGCACAGTAAAAAAGTTACTTTCTTCAGAGAAATATATTTGCAATCCGAGTATGAACAACAACAAACCCAACCCGAAATTTATTTGTAGTAAAGTTTGTTTTTATTTGTTTCCAGTATTTTCAAGTCTTCCTATAAAGAAAGTAAATTTTATATATATATATTTGTAGAATTGAAATTGCATAAAAAAGTTAATAAAATATAAAAAAACTTTCATATAAAAAAAATTGTACTGAAGAAAAAGGGGAAAATAGGGAAAAAGAATATATATATCCACACACACAAACAAATATATATATATATATATATATATATATTTATATTTGTTTGTGTGTGTGGATATATATATTCTTTTTCCCTATTTGATCTTGTTGCAAATTATGTCATATTTATAATTTAATTGTTTGCATCAGTTATGGTTAAAGCCATGCACTCATTTCTTCTTTGCCCATGTTAGATGTGAGAACGAACAAGCCCACAAGGATTTCAAAAAGGCGGTCGGAGCCATTCGGATTGTTTACAGCCCGGAGCAAAGTGAACTGACCGTATTGGTGAGTCCCAGTTAACCTCGGCACTTCTGTTAGTAGGTTTAAACATGACAAAATCTTGATCAATATGATGTTCCCAACACAGTCCATGAACGAAGCCACCGTCAAGCGTGTCTCCCTGCTGAGTGACATGCATTTACGCAGCATCCGCACCAAACTCCTGCTCATGTCCCGGAACGAGGAGGCCACCAAACATCTGGAGGTAAATCCGCTCTCTCCGTCCGGTTTTCTTGATTATTAATGTGGGATGTGTGCGGCTCAGAGTATTAACCCAGGGTTGAAATGTGAAAACCTCTGTGTTTGTAGAGTACGAAGCAGCTGGCCTCGGCATTTCAGGACGAGTTCACTGTGAGAGAGGACCTCATGGGTCTCGCCATCGGAAGCCACGGCAGTAACATTCAGCAAGCCAGAAAGGTGCCGGGAGTGACCGCCATCGAGCTGGACGAGGAGACGGGAACCTTCAGGGTTTACGGAGAGGTGTGTCAGCTTTCTGTGCACACTTTGTTACATTATACAGCTTCTCTGTAATGGATACAGTGTATTCTCAAATGTTACATTGCAGACTGTTGAGGCCGTACAGAAAGCAAGGAATTATCTGGAGTTTCTGGAAGATTCGGTGCAGATTCCTCGCAATCTTGTTGGTATGTATTTTTTTCAAATACAGTCAGTTGTAAAAGATTTAGCTTATTTTAGCATTATTTACTTTTAATTTAACTTTTTTTTTTTGGGTGGGGGGCATTTATTAATTTTTATTTCAAGTTTAGTCATTTTAATATTTCAACAAACCTATTTCAGTCAAGGCAAAATTTCTAATTTATTATTATTATTATTAAAGTTTTTCTTATGATATTTATTTACTTAATTTCTATTTTTTTTGTTGTTAAACAGTAACATCAATTTAGTGCTACAGGAAATTTTACACAACAGGAGAAAAAAAATAAAACTTTGCAAAATTATTATTATTTCTGTTGTTTTTTTATTGTTTTTTTTTCATTTATTTTTATTTCAGGTTTAGTTATTTTAATATTTCAACAAACTTATTTCAGTTAGTTGCCAAGGCAAAAATTAAAATGTAATTATTTTTAGATGATTTTGTTTTTCGTTTTATATTTTTTTTACTTTATTGTAGCTTTATTTTTATGACTTTTTTTTTTCTTTTAACAGTGACAACACTTTAGTGCAACAGGACATTTTTCGCAACAGTATAAAAAAAACAAAAACTTGACAACTATTTATTATTAATAAAATAATTTAATTATTATTTTTGTTTATTTATTTATATTTTATTAATTTTAATATTTCAACAAACTTATTTCTGTTAGTTGCCAAAGCAAAATTCTAATTTAAGAATATTTTAAAGTTTAAATTTCTAAAATAAGTTTAATTTAATTTCTAATTTAAATTGTCTAAATTAATTTTATTAGCAACAGGAGTTCACTCGCAAAATGTGGGAACGTGATTTTGTAAGAGACTATAAATGTTTGCACAAAAGCATTAAAATACTTTTTTGATTACATTTTTAATGTCCTGTTGACTCTACCTGGCAAAATGATGTTAACAGATCATTTGTCAAATTTTCTTTCTGTAGGGAAGGTTATTGGAAAAAATGGCAAGGTTATCCAGGAGATGGTGGATAAATCTGGTGTGGTGAGAGTGCGCATCGAAGGCGACAATGATAACAAACTCCCCCGACAGGAAGTAAGTCACATGAAAGTAGCACAAAAAGCAAGCCAGATCAATATATATATATATATATATATATACACACACACACACTAGGGGTGGCATGGTACATGTATTCGTACTGAACCGTCACGGTACAGGAATCTCGGTTCGTTGCATGATGCCTTATGACGAATACAGGCAATTCACCCCCAATCCAGAAGGGAGTGCCCGCAGCAATGCAACGCTGTTTGATAACCGCCAGCAGAAGAACAGCGAATGCCAACGGTGACACAGGCGACCACGCTGATGTTTGGCTCACTGTATTTTATTTTGATAAAGTACCAACTGGCTGTCAAGTTAGCAATGCTGGAACTGATGTGTGTGCGAGTGTGCGTGTGTGTGTGTGCGTGTGCGTGTGTGAAGTGATCACTTCAACTGTTTCCTTATACCAGCAAAATCAACTTTAAACACTTATTGTCTTATTAATAATCACTGTATAAAGGTCTGCTTTTATTTGTGAAAACAAAACAGATTTTATATATAACATGTAATATGTAGTATTTTCACATCTAGATGGATTTTTTTTTATTTGCACTACTGTCTGTTCAAAATAAATGAAAAGAAACCGAGCACAGTAGATTTCTTTTTTTTTTCATGTTGTACCGAAATCGTATCGAACCGTGACCCCCGAACCGAGGTATGTACCGAACCGTGACATTTGTGTACCGTGCCACCCCTAATATACACACATCCAATAATGCATTTTATTATTTGTTTTTAATAGGGAATGGTGCCATTTACATTTGTTGGTACGAAGGAGAATATCAGCAATGTACAGGTCCTACTGGAATACCATATTGCTTACCTAAACGTGAGTATTAGAAACCCAGCAGCCGTGGTGTTGAAAGGCCGTTGATGTGTTTGAGAAACTCAAGCGCTTGTTTGCGTTGCGCAGGAGGTGGAACAGCTGCGACTGGAGCGGCTGCAGATTGACGAGCAGCTGCGTCAGATCGGGATGGGCTACAGGCCCGTCCCAAACCGACCCGCCGACAAGGGCTATGCCACTGAAGAGAGCACATCCAACATCCATATCAACCGCTCCTACACCGCCAGGGGCCGCGGCCGCCGGGGGCCCGGATACACGTCCGGCTACGGTAGGGCTTCTGGTAAATATATAATAAATATACATAATAATAAACATAATAAATATACACAGTACACACACATATATTATGTAAACAAAAACTTTTTTTGGGATGTGATTAATTGTTTGACAGCACTAATATATATTAGGGCTGTCAATCGATTAAAAAAATTAATCGTGATTAATCGCATTATTGTCATGAGTTAACTCTTTTAATGCTCAACATTTTTATTTGTTCTAAATGTACCTTAAATTCATACTTTTCACATTTTTAATACTCTAATCAACATGGGCATGGACAAATATGGATGCTTTATGCAAATGTACACTATATTGCCAAAAGTATTGGGTTGCCCCCTTCTAATGAACAGGTTTGACTACTAGTAATTTCTATGAGTACAAATCTTAATGTTAAAGCATATAATGATATTCTAGGAAATTGTGTGCTTCTAATATTATAGCAACAGTTTGGACAGGACCCTTTTCTATTCTAACATGACAATGCCTCTGTGTATAAGGCAAGGTTCAAAAAGAAAATGATTGATTCAGTCAGTGTGGAAGAACTTGACTGGTCTGCATAAAACCAAGTCCTAATCCCAGTTTAACACCTCTGGTGTGACTGTAAATGCAGACCTTGAGCCAAAAACTCATCACCAAACACCAATGACTTGTACATATGGGTACAGTCATTTTAGACACTTCCAAAACTGTTGCAACAGAGATGGAAATACAATTTTTAAATACATGAATTATGGTCCCATCGTTGTTGTCACAGATTCGGAAGTGCATTTTTCTGTTCTAAAGAAGGGGGTGCCAATACTTTTGTCTATATAGTGTATGTACAAGTCATTGGTGTTTGGTGATGAGTTTTTGGCTCAAGGTCTGCATTTACAGTCACACCAGAGGTGTTAAACTGGGATTAGGACTTGGTTTTATGCAGACCAGTCAAGTTCTTCCACACTGACTTAATCATTTTCTTTTTGAACCTTGCCTTATACACAGAGGCATTGTCATGTTAGAATAGAAAAGGGTCCTGTCCAAACTGTTGCTATAATATTAGAAGCACACAATTTCCTAGAATATCATTATATGCTTTAACATTAAGATTTGTACTCATAGAAATTACTAGTAGTCAAACCTGTTCATTAGAAGGGGGCGACCCAATACTTTTGGCAATATAGTGTATGTTTATTATTGAAACCATAGTCAACATAAAGCATGAAGAGTAGACATGTTTCAATGGTCATAGATGTTTTTCAAAGAACTTGTTCATGTCTATTAAACACTCTTTCTTTGCACTGAGCAATTTACTGACACAAACCTGTTTACATTTTTGCACACAGGGCAGCTCTTCTTCTGAAAATGCAAAATGTACATTTATTATTTATTATTACATTTGTTTCCCTCTCTGTGCCCACATACTGTATTTTGATGAAGCTAAATTCTCAATAAAACTGTTTTCATTGGTATATTTTACTGTTTCTGTTGTCAGACAACGGAATGAATATGAAATAGTGACTGAAACGCAACCCATTAAGACATAACCAACTCTCCATTCCAAGATGTTAATCTGCACAAAAAATCCTGATAATCGAGCCGTCGTCTGATGAAATCAAATACACATAAGATAAAGACAATAGCTGTGCTGTGATTTCGGCTATACTTGCATGTAAAATTAGAGAAGCAACATAATATCTGTGTTTAACTGAATTAAAGCGCTGCTCCTCTGACTCTCGCTGAAGAGAAACTGAGCAGATGCACAGAGAGAGAGAGAGAGGTGTGTGCGCGCGCTGGGAGAGCAAGACCTCGCGCTCACAGTACCGGCGATTCTCAGAAACTAGGTCTAGGCGCTTTTTTGAAGGGAAAAAAGTCGCTAAAGGGGTCTGCAATGTTGCTAAGTTGGCAACACTGTGCATCTCCATTTCTCCAACTACGGGTTGGGCCACGGGTCAAACAGAAAATACGCTCTGCGTTAATCGCGCGTTAAAAAAATTAGTGCCGTTAAAATGAATTTGCGTTAACTTTGACAGCACTAATATATATATATATATATATGTATATGTGTATATATATATGTATGTGTGTGTGTGTGTATGTATGCTTGTATGTGGCAGAATATTCAGGCCAATTTTCAAAAATAATTGCAAATTGTACTTTGCGTTTTCCATATGTGGATGCATAAATTGTGACAATCCAAATGCAATTGCAAATCTTGCATTAGCTTTTGTTTTCACTTTCGCAAACGCACAGTGACTGCCAAATTTGAAATAAAAAAAGCAAAGTCCATTTGCAACTGTATTTCCCATGTCTGTCTACACGGCATGATGCACTCTCTGTTACCGATTAAAATAGAGGAATTTAATATATAATATAATATAATAATATAAAGCATTCGGTAATGGTGAATATTGACAGATTACTTCCATTGTTCAAATCACTCGGCAAGATCATCTATGAGTGACGTCATTGAAAAAACAATTTGCAGTTCCTTTTGAAAATTGCCCTGATATTCTTCCATATGACATATCCGTTTAGGACATATCAGCCAATCAGGAAAAAATATTTAGCCGATAATTAAAAAATGTAGGCTAAAATATTGGCCGATATATCGGTTGACCACTAATGTATATGACATCGTATCTAAAATATTTTTCCTGCACAGGCACTAACTCCGAGCACTCGTACGCCTCGGAGACCGACTCGGAGCGCAAGGAAGAGCTGAGTGACTGGTCCTTGGCAGGAGAAGAGCCCGAGCGCAACCCGAGGCAGCAGAGGGACAGCAGGAGGAGAGCGGGAGAGGGCCGGGGACGCGGAGGACCCGCGGGAAGAGGCCGCGGCTCAGGAAGAGGGGCGTCCAACTCCATTAGCTCAGGTATGCTGGCTCCCATAAGACCATAAGGATTTATGTTTTATGGAGGAGAAAAAATATGACTTTTATGGCCGTGATTTAAAAAGGTAGTCCCTCGTTTTAGTTAAATTGTGGCTCTAAAAATAGTACAACATGGCCACGATTTACAAGTTATGTTGTGGTAACAATTTAATTAAATTAAAGAAACATGGTCATATAAAACGTTTCTAGAAATTGATAAGTTGAGAGAACAATTTGTAGCCATGTTAACCTTTTTTTTTCTTCCACGTGATGAATGGGGCTCTGTAATGTTTGAATATGTCTGTATATTGGATGAGTATATAGTATATTTTATTGTTTCAAAGCAGTATTTTATATTTATGCATTTTTGTAAAATAAAATCATTTTATCAAAATTAAATATATTTAGTATTTGATAGCATCTGTATTTTAAAATCAAATTTACGAAATTATTAAAAAATGTAAAAGTTTTACACAGACAAGCACCTTCGAAAGTGTTTTAAAATCTAGTTGCTCTGTATTTTTTTAGTTTTTTGTTCTTGCATGTTGCATTGCCCAGTAAATACTTATTTTAGTTCCTGTCTTTCATGTCAGTCCTGAAAGATCCAGATGGAAACCCATACAGTCTGTTAGACAACACCGAGACGGATCAGACGGCAGACACGGATGCCAGTGACTCCCAGATAAACACCAACCGTCGCAGACGCTCCCGTCGTCGCCGCACAGATGAAGACACCACAGTCATTGATGGCATGAGCGAGTCCGACAACACCTCCCTCAGCGAGAACGGCCTTGGTGAGCACTAAAGCTGCAGGATACTTACCGTCTAAAATAAAGTCTAGAAACAAATACAGTACACATTGTAGCTGTTTAAGGTTTATTTATAAGCATCAAATTAGAAATAATATTACAGAAAACAGTAGGTTTATTTAAGAATATATCACCTGAATGTATTTTAGAATTTTTGTCTAGTGTACATCTGAAATGTCTTTTATAACCTTTTAATTGTATACTAATTGTATACCTTTTATAATTTGTTCAGAGATAGGCATGAAAATAGCCTTGATGCTGGCATGGCGTTAAAAAGTAAATAAATACAGAAAAAAGTACAATCTACTTAGTGTCAACAGCGAAGAGGTAGAATATTCTGCAGGAACACATTCCTCTCCTCTCATCATAACACGTGACTTTCTCTATTCATCAAAAAATAAATTTATAAAAAATATTATTTTTACAATGATTGCTCAAAATATTTAACAATATATAGTAGGGCTGGGCGATATGGCAAAAAAATAAAATCTTTTTTTCTTTTTTTTCAGAACGTTTGACCGATTCTCTATTTATTTATTTTATGATTTTTTTTTAACTAAATTTGAAAATGTAACTACAACATGATTCAAGTAACTTGTTCTTTATTAACCCTCTAGTTTTAATTATATTCCAAGTGCACCACACATGAAGTTATCAAATGTTCAACACATCACTTGTTAAATCTTTGCAGAAAAGATGCATGAATTATAACTACATCTTGTACAAACTTATCTTATACATATTATATGTTCAGAAATAATACAAGGAAAATGCTTTAGAAAAATCTAATTCAGATTCAAAATGACTGAAGATATAACACCAGTAGACAATTATTAACTATAAATGTTCTGTAAAACCAATGAACAGCAGCTTTCAGCCTGTCATCATGATGCAAACATGAAATATCAGACATACAGTAGTAGTTAAAAGTTTTTTTTATTCGATTGCGCTGCTTTTCCATAGTTTTTTCTATGTAAGCATGGAAGTAAGTTTGACTGTTTGACTGTTGAGCTCGTGTCTCTTGCATGAAACGGCAGTCTAAAAACGCGGCGCTCAAGTTAAAAGTTCATTCCCATCATCTTGCATGTTTTTCCTTTTCCACGGCCTGCGTCGCATCTTTGTCAACACAAAAGTGCATTCTGTGTGAATGGCGCCTAGCGATATTAGCGCGTCACTCGTGAGCGCTTAATCACGTGCGCCGACATGCGGTTGGATCGTTCTTTTCTTTTTACTGTTATCATTGGAATATTGTCAAAGTGTCTAATTCTAACGTTTGGTAATATTTCTATTCAAAATCACAATTCCTCCATTTCTAAAAACTAATATTGTGACAAAACATTAAATTCGAGTTTATCGAGAAAAATCGCCCAGCCCAAATATATAGTTGCAGATTAAAATTTTCATAGATTTTTTGATTTTTATTGGCTTCATTGTTTAGTTGGGAATAATAACATTGAAAGAAATTCCACAAACTGCGACCAGCTCGAATGGCTTTTTCCAAAACTGCTGTCAGTATTTAAGGTCAGGCTTTCCACCGGTCTCTTGTAGATGATGCTGAAGCTAAACCACAGCGGCGCAATCGCAGCCGCCGACGCCATTTCCAGCCTCCTGAGGAGAGGCAGCCAGGTACCGGTATGAATTAACACTGGGTTTGTGTTCAAGCGAGTGTTAGTCCAAACTGCATGGCACTGATCGCCTGGAATAACATCAGAACTTCAAACTAAACCCACATGATCAGTCAAACATGCCAGATCACAACAGCCTAAGGCAAATAAAGAAAGTTATTAGTAGAGCCTGACCGATATTGGTTTTTGGGGGCGATACCGATTAGAGATGTCAATTTTCAATAATTTCCACAATCGATCGTCGTTTAAATTAACGATCAACTAATCGATTAATCATTAACCTTAACTACTGTAAAATGCGTCTATTACAGTGGCATATACAGTAGTCACCGGCATGATATGATGTGCAAATGCCACTCAAAACGCCAGCTTCCTCACCCGAATGAAAAGGGTTTTTAGTCTAATAAAAGTCTAGTGGCAGGATGGTGAATGGATGTGATTACGATCATTTGATAAAAGAAAGAGAGTGCGCCGTAGTTACGCACGGGATCATTATATTTTGTGTGCTGTTTCATATCCTGTCACGAGACCGCTGAATGCACCTTTTTAAATGGTTTCATGGTGATCGTTTTTTTTTTTTTTTAAAACATCATAGCAATGTTTGCAATTGACATTATCGGGATTTAAAATAAAACGATCCCAAACGCAAGTACGGCACGTGGGGCTGTGACGTGCGGTCAGTGATCCGCTTCCAGAACCACCTGAGTTGCTACAAACACACCGTTACCCATTTGAAACATTTTAATGTAAGTATTATGACACAAGTGAGGTACAAAGCTTTGTTAATAAGAGAAATAATTGGTTAGCAGGCAAATGTTACATCGCGACCATGCTTTTTGATTCATGCCGTTCGAGTGCATACATTTAAATCAAGCCATATGCGGCTTTGTGTTCTGTTTTTCCGGATGGTCACGAATTTAATATTATTTGTTGTTTCTTTTCCCAAATCCTCACTGTCTCACCCTCTAGAGTCGCAGGTTTATTTTATTGTTGTTCACTTTTAATCACTGTTTTCGCATCTCTTACTGTGGTAAACGTGTGGGGGGAAATGAAAGATTTCGTGGCCATGAATTAAGAATTCGTTACTATGACTTAAATTGTTCCCGCATTTAAGTTAAACCATGGGTTTTCTAGGGAACAAATTAATGAAACATGGACAGCTGCCACAAATTAATATGTCGTAGGAACGAATTAACAAGTTGTATGAATGAATAGCCTATATCTGTCCTGCTCGCGTGCGCAGCCCTGTCAAAGCGAAGTGCCCGATATGCAACAATTATCTAGGGAAATTATAATTGAACATGACTTATTACTACATTTCAATACAAAATAACTTTGTACTGTATCTGTTTTAATGTACTTTTAAAATTTGGATCATATTAAAAGCGTAGTTTGTACATTAGTAAATTATTTCTTGTAAGATCCAGCCCCTTCGCCGTCACTCACAGCCGTTTGCACGTGTTTTGCGCATGAGCCGCACGCACCCCAAAATGAAACTGCTTAATCGACCATCGATAGCTTTTATCGATTACATCTCTTTTCGACAATTTAATCGATCGTTGATTAATCGTTGACATCCCTAATACCGATATTAGGGAGTAAAAAAAACTGTGATATCTGTACATATCGGCTGATATTCTTTATGTGTGTATTATAGTATAGTACTAGTCTAAAGTTTAGACATACTTTCCATTCATATGTCCAAACTTTTGACTGGTACTGTATATAGAATACATTATATACAAAAACAGAATATATATATATATATATATATATATATATATATATATATATATATATATATATATATATATATATATATATACTGTTATATATTCTATATACTAATATATATATATTGTTTTTATGACTGGATTCCGCAGTTCCGTCCGTGTTTTCTGCATCGCCGAAATCATACTAAGTATGATAAGCTCATTGTGAGAGTAAAAGACGGGGACATTGTTTATTTACTTTATTGCATTGCGTCTCACCAACGTAACGTTAAATCACTATTCAACAGACTAAAGCCACCACCGCACTGCTGTCTATTGGACTGCATTTCAATCTGCTACGTTACTGACTGTACTGACAAACTATGCTGACTTAGGAAATGTGATGTGCCAGATGTGATGAGCATAAGTGACATGGCAGTAATAAGAGATGGGGTTAACATTATACTGAACTTATAAGGGAAACTTATGGGGTCATTGTTTATTAACTTTACAGTAAGTTATGCATTTCACAAACTAGTTAGCAACTTGCCATTAAGACAACGGTTGACTCTTGAGTCGTGAAGACACTGGTGCTGCCTGAAAAAGAGACCTCCTTACTGAAGTGAAAGAGTTGGCTGGTGTCACTCAGGGTTGCCAGGTTTTCGCAACAAAACCCGCCCAATTGCTCTTCAAAACTAGCCCAGTTGTGTTCTGGGGGGGTAAAATACATGCTTTTTGGTGGGGTTCCCCTGGTACAATTTGCATTACGGGCTAAATATCACGTTATTGGGGACGCTTCAACCCGTGGACATGAAAAATAACCGTGGCAACAGTGTTATAGTAGCCCAATTCCACAGGAAATCCACAGACTTGACTACGCTGCTGTCACTACAGTGACCTGGAATGCCAGTAGCAAACAATGGAGCGCACTCTGCTGGACAAACTAAGTAATTCCACTATTTACAAACATTTTATCTGCATTATATGTTCTGTAAAAAAAAATATTGTATCGGTTCATATCGGTGACCTATCTGCAGCATATACATCGATGCAGGTATATCTGTGATAGGCTCATATCGGCTGATAAAATGGGCAAAACGATAGGGCTGCATTTGACTAAGGATTTTTCAGGTCGACTAGTCGTTCATTTTAAGCATTAGTCGACTAATCACACGTTTATTTATAAACCATTTAAATCATTATAATATGCCTTTAATTGCCTAGGCTATAGTCTAATAAAGCACTCAAGCACACGCATAAAGCTTGCCACAACGCACCGGCAGATGTAATGATTATGAATGTGTCAGGGAAAATCAGTAAGGAGACTGCATTGAAATTTTAATAATTTGATAAACTAGTGCTTTCTCTTTTTTTCGATTTAAGATTAGTCATCTCCGCAGTATGCGCCTGTATGCATGTTTCATACGGATTACATAATCTGAAAATATTGTTTTCCATTTGAATTGGTTCATTTGAAAGTAGACATTTCGCTCTCTATTGATATATTTTTCATATCTGTAAGGCAAATATACACGGAGTTTCACGCTCAAGTTCACAGAGACCGAGACGGCAGAAAGTGCATCCTATTTGCTTTCATTATTTTACAAAAGTGCGTTTTGTTGTTATTGTGAGTGCACACAAATAAACATCTTATGATCTTTACAGATTTGAAAGATTTATTACTCTGATCTGTATGAGCAAAAATGAGGGAGTATTTTAAGAGCAAGTGAGTGCACCGGCGCCTCCATCTGTCCTGCAGTGAGCTACTGTTCAGCTTCCACACTCCAAACAGACACTTCATCAGCGCACATTTCTGTAGGTTAACTTTAGATTGAACGGCCGTGTAAAGTTGCTAATGTTTACATATTTCAGATTATAAGCCATATTTGAGGTCGATGAATGATAGGCGAGTGTTTGGATGAACTGCCCGATGTACTGTATTACCACAAAGACCAGCCGTTAATGATCTGTCTGTCACGGACTGCGTGACTTCGCCAATGTGGATTTTATTTTATTTTTTTCTGCAACTAATAACATTTTGGTCGACCAAGCCTCTTCTGGTCGACTAATGATTAGTCGACTATTAGGGGCAGCCCTACAAAACGATAAAGCGGGTGGGCTATAGTTATTTGTTATTTTTAGGTATTGGTTACATTTATTGTTATTTTAGTTAAATAACATCTAAAAGTGATGTTCATCTGGAACGTATGAATTTAAACTTTTTTACACAATTGCAAATAACATTGTTTTTTAATGCAGTAGGTATTAATTTGCATGGTGTATGTAAATGCATGTAGGTCTGTTACCTCAAAGGTGTTAACATGTCGTTCCAAACCCTGAACAGACAAAGGAGATTGTCCAGCTGCTTTTTTCCACACAGGGAAAGTGAATCTCTCAAACGTCACGGTTTAAAGTTTTTTAGCAGCCAGTTAGAAAGGCAAGATTTGAGAGCTCCGGCAGAGGATCATTTTCAGTATTTAACATGTGGTCTGTTCCTCGCGCAAATATATTTCACCCTCGTTTTAGAATCTTTTTTTGTTTTTTTGCTAATGAAATCATTGACATCTCTTGCAGTTACTGTGGCTGACTACATATCACGAGCTGAATCTGAGAGCAGACAGAGAAACCCAAGAGATCTGAGGAAGAACAAAAAGGACATGGTGACTCCATATTTCTTCTTTTATGCATCTCTGTGATTAGTTTTAAATTAAAGAACAGGGGTGCACAATATTTATTATATTTAATCATAGCTATAAATATAAAAAAATATATAAATTAATTAATGTCTATAGCAGTGCTGGGCAATGATTAATCGCATCCAAAATAAAAGTGTTTTTGTAAATATATGTGTACTGTGTATATTTATTATGTATATATAAATACACACACATGCATGTATATATTTTAAGAAAAATAAGTTGTTTATATATTAAATATATTTGTTATATAAATATGTAAATACATGTAAATATTTTCAAAATATATACCGTATGTGTGTGTCTTTATACATAAGAAATATACACAGTACACACACGCATATATAAACAAAACCTTTTATTTTGGATGCGATTAATTGTGATTTAATCATTGCCCAGCTCTAGTTTATAGTTATTTATTTAGATATTTTACAGACGATAATGGATATTTAATTATCATAATCTCCTGCGAATAAGCAGAAACAAAGATCTACTATTTAACTCCTATTTTACAATTCATCAGTTTTTTTTTTATATGGCAGATACATTTTATACATTTACATTTAGTCATTTGGCAGACGCTTTTATCCAAAGCGACTTACAATTGGGGAATACATAAAGCGAATCATCTTGAAGAGGCAATCAGACAGAGGAAGTGCTCGTAACACCAAGTCTCAGTCATTGTTCAAATAAGTACAAGCTAGCAAGGGAAGGAGAGAAAGATAAAGGGAAAGGTTTTTTTTTTTTTTTTTTTTTTTTTTTTTTTTTAAGAACAAGTTTAGGATGAAGCCAAGTAGTGCCGAAAGAGATGAGTCTTCAGTTGTTGCTTGAAGATTGACAGGGATCCAGCATTCCGGATAGGGGTGGGAAGATTATTCCACCTTCCAGGAATGGTGAATGAGAATGTTCTGGAGAGTGATTTTGAGCCTCTCTGTGATGGTACCACAAGGCGTCGCTCACTAGCAGATCTCAGACTTCTGGAGGGGATGCAGATTCGTAATAGTGAGTGGAAGTAGGAGGGTGCTGAGCCTGTGGTCATTCTGTATGCAAGCATCAGTGTCTTGAACTTGATGCGAGCTGCCACTGGTAGCCAGTGCAGTGAGATGAAGAGAGGTGTAACATGGGTTCTTTTGGGCTCATTGAAGACCAGTCGTGCCGCTGCATTCTGAATCATTTGTAGAGGTTTGATTGTGTTTGATGGAAGACCAGCCAGAAGAGCATTGCAGTAGTCCAGCCTAGAAACGACAAGGGCCTGGACAAGAAGTTGCGCAGCATGCTCTGTCAGGAAGGGCCTGATTTTTCTGATGTTGTGTAGCGCAAACCTGCAAGATCGAGCAGTCTTTGCAATGTGCTCTTTGAAGGTCAGCTGGTCATCAAAGATTACACCCAAGATTTCTGACCGAAGTTGATGGGGTAATTATTGATGTGCCTAACTGAATCGAGAAGTCATGCTGTAGAGTCGGAGTGGCAGGGACGACAAGAAGCTCAGTCTTTGCCAGGTTGAGCTGTAGGTGATGTTCTTTCATCCATGCCGAGATGTCCGCCAGGCAGCCTGAGATCCGTGCAGCTACCGTTGGATCATCTGGTTGAAAAGAGAGATAGAGCTGTGTGTCATCGGCGTAGCAATGGTAGGAGAAGCCATGTGCCTGTATGATGGGTCCCAGTGATGTAGTGTATGTGGAGAAGAGGAGGGGGTCCAAGAACTGATCCCTGAGGAACCCCAGTGACCAGTTGATGTGCTTTGGATACCTCCCCACCCCAGGCCACCCTGAAGGACCTACCGGTGAGATGGGATTCAAACCAGCGAAGTGGAATCCCAGTGATGCCCAGCGACGAGAGGGTGGACAGGAGGATCTGATGATTGACAGTGTCAAAAGCAGCAGAGAGATCGAGCAGAATGAGGACTGATGATTTGGAATCGGCCTTTGCGACTCGCAGGGCTTCAGTGACTGAGAGTAGCGCAGTCTCTGTTGAATGGCCACTCCTGAAACCTGACTGTTTAGCATCCAGTTTGTTGTACTGTGAAAGAAACAGTGAGAGCTGGTTGAAGACAACTCGTTCGAGTGTTTTCGCTACGAATGGAAGGAGAGCGACAGGTCTGTAGTTTTCTAAAAGAGAAGTGTTTAATGTAGGTTTTTTGAGCAGTGGGGTTATCCGGGCCTGCTTGAACGCTGTGGGGAAGATGCCAGTGTGGAGAGATGTGTTGATAATGTGTGTGAGTGCCGGTAAGAGTGTGGGAGAGATTGCTTGGAGAAGGTGAGAGGGGATTGGGTCAAGAGGACATGTTGTAGGATGGCTGGAGAGGAGAAGTTTGGATACTTCCACCTCGGTGAGGGGACAGAAGGAGAAGATGGGAGTTTGAGCAGTGGATGTGGTTGGTTGGAGGTCCTGTGTGTGTGGAGTTGTGAACTGGTTACCGATTGTTCTAGTTTTGTCTGTGAAAAAAGTGGCAAAGTCGTCAGCTGTTATAGAAGTGGTGGGCGGTGGTGGAGGGGGACAGAGGAGAGAATTAAATGTTCTGAAGAGATCACGCATGTCTGGAGCTCTGTTGATCTTGTTGTGGAAGTGTGAGGATTTGGCAGTGTGGACTTCAGTAGAGAAAGACAAAAGCAAAGACTGATACCTAGTCAGGTCCGACGGATCGTTTGATTTGCGCCATTTTCTCTCTGCCGCTCTGAGTTTGGTCCGATGCTCACGAAGAACATCGGATAACCAGGGGTTAGAAGGGGCAGCCCGTGCTGGCCTGGAGGAGAGAGGACAAATGTCGTCTAGACAAGAGGTTAAGGTAGAGCATAAAGTGTCAGTAGCTGCATTCACATCCAGAGATGTGAAATGGGTAGGTGAGGGAAGAGAGGAGGATACTACAGAGGAAAGAAGGGTGGGGGAAAGGGAGCGTAGGTTACGTCTGAAAGTAACCGGTAAGGGAGCTGGTGGCACCTGGGTAGTAAAATGTAAGGTAAATGTAATGAAGAAATGGTCAGAGATATGTAGTGGTTGTACCAGAATGTTATCTGTAGTACAGTTGCGTGTGTAAATTAAATCAAGTTGGTTGCCTGATTTGTGCGTGCTAGTAGTGGTAAGGCGTTTGAGATCAAATGAAGCTAACAAAAGGAATATTTATACATATTTTTGTGCAGTGCATTACTATGTTGTGATCAGGGTTATTATGGTTAACTTCAACAAAAAATTATGAAAAACGTAATTTTGGTTAAAATTGAGAGAATTGCAGAGACATTTCTCATTTTGTTAACGTAATGTACTAAAACTAAATTAATAATTAATAAATAAAAATACATGGACATAAAAAAAAAACTCTAAAATGACAAAAAAAGACTGTCAAAATGTAAAATATAAAAATAAGAACTAATTTAAAACAATTGTATTAAATTAGAAATAATAAATTTAATTCAAAATAATAGTATCTCAATTATACCAAAGTAACACTGGTTATAATGGCAGAATGAACTTTTGAAACCATTTGTTTTATTACAGTTTTAACAAAGAGGCTTAGTTTTCATAATATCACTTATTTATCAGTTATCTACTATAATGTTGCCTAAAATATATATATTTTTAATATTGGTGCATCGTTACTCTAAAGTTATATTGACCGGTTTCCCTCGGTCATTGAAAACCTGTAAATATTTCATAAAAAAAAATAAAAAAACTTATTTCGTAATCACCAAAAACAACTGGACTAGTTGTGGAAACTCATTGGTCAAGGTGCTATATTTAGATGAAATCTAAGTGAAGAGCTTGGCTTTTAATCGCAGCTGTTTTCTGTCATCCGCAGGGTCAAGTGGACTTCATATCGGAGCACAGCTCGGCTGAAGCCATCAGCAACGGCCCCTCCAAAGCAGACGATCAGAGCAAAACGCCACAAGCTTCCACCGAGAAGACGCCCAAAGCCAAGCCAGCTGTCGTCAATGGAGTCTCCTAATCAGTTTGGTTTATTTCTCCAAACTCATAACCTTTTCGATTTTACAATAGTGCTTGTACAAGCTTGCCAAAGATAGACGTACGGACTTCCACATTCTCGATTGCACTTTTCAGTTCCTTCACTATGGAACAGATAATTACAATGAAAAAAATATATATACAAAAGTCACACCTGTGTTCCTGATCAGATGTTGTGCCTTCAGAGCGTAGTTTCAACATTGTTGACTGGCTATAGAGCAAACAAACAGAAAAAAAAAAACAACAACAGCAACAACTTGTCTGAATATGGAAAGACTCCCAGACATCCTTAGCTGCTTTTTGTTACGTTTTAATATGCAACCACTTCTTCACGAGGGGTTATGGGAAAAAGAGGACGTTTTGCACTGAATAGTAATTTCTTGACCTTTAAAATAATGTTAGTCTGGAAACTGGTCTGCTAACTGTCCATTTTAAATGCTGTATGTACAACACTTCCTGAACGATTGATTGGGTTTCATCCTTTGCCTGTTGGGTTGTTGTAATGGTGGCAACCGAGACTGTTTTGCTAAAGGACTTTTTTTTTAATTTATTTTAAAATGTACAGTATTTAAAATTAACAACGCAGTGGTTTTTAACACTAAACTGCCTGAACTTAGCACGCAGATTACAAATTTGGACTACTGAAAGATCAATTTCCAGATGTTCTGTAAACTACGTTCGTTAGTCCTTATGGTTTTTTTTTTAAAGATCATTCTGGTTGTTTGATGTGCAATATGTTTTGTATGCAGGTAGTTCTTAAATAAACATTTGATCTTCCAGCCAGCCTTTCAAAGTTGGTGCATCTGTTGTTTTGGTCTTTTCTGTCCAAACAAGGCTCGTGAATAATTCAGCTTTCCTGTGTGTGAAGGTGCGGTCACGTTTAACGTTATTTGGCGAATTTTCACGGGCGAATTTGACAGAAAAAACATTTTCAGGAATGTTACCACGTTTAATTTTAATGCTGACTCTGCATTAGAGAGTGGAGCCGTACACTGAGAAAAAAAAAAAACATTGGTGTAGGATTCAATTTGAAAGTTTTCATTTAGAAATTGCTATTACATTTCACAAAAAAAAACATGAACATGGCCCACATTGGAGCTGAATTCAGATTAAATGTGATTTTTTTTTTTGCTGTTCACACTCATAAAAGGTACTCAATCTGATTTGGGCCACATTCAGCTGTGGTGTAAATTGATTAATTTGCATACAAAAGGAGATCAGATCTAGATGACAAGATGTTTAATGATCACGTAAGAATTCAAGTGCATCAGACAGTGCTCGTTCAAACATTCGAAGACAATCTATTTCTTCATCTGTCCATCAAGTAAATCTTTAGCCTCGTTGATTTTTGCCGCCAGATATGGGGATCCGCCTGCCGAAGAAACACAAATAACACTGACAGAGGAATTCAAATCCTGCAAAGATTTGTAGCTTTTCCATTTTATGAAACACAGAGTCTCACCTCGGTCAGGATGGTTTAAAATCATCAGTTTTCTGTGTGCCTCTCTGATCTTGTTTTTGTTAGCGGTAGGACTAAAGGAAAGAATGAAATTCACACGGGTCAAACTTTGTACAGTCCCTTCTATTATACTATCATGTGGATTGGATTTATTAACATGTACATTAACTCAGAAGGCAGATTAAAGGCCCGTTCACACCAAGGACGATAACTATAAAGTTCCAATAATCCTCCTAGTTCTAAGAGAATAGTTAAGTCCACTCCACAGCTGTAACAATAAAGGCCTGTTCACACCAAGAACAAAAACTATAACTATTAGCATCCACACCAATGCATGATAACATTACTATAAGAATGTGCTGCATTTATGTCATCGGCGCTTTAAATGCTCAAGCTCTTTAAATCAGTTGGATTCTAATTGGCTGTCAATGTTTTTATAGTTCAGGGCAGACGACAACTGCAACATACTCTTATAATAAACAGGAAAAAAAATGGCATTTTGTGTGAATGGCCCTAAGCAGATTTTAGAAAAGATGTGGCATAACAGGGTTGAAAAAACACTGAAATTTTAACTTTGTTAGCTGTACATTTTCTCTGATTTCAAGTTAATGAGCATTACTAATAACAACTACACCATAATATATTCTAAACTGTTGTGTAATACTGGAACTAAACTTTGTGGAAATGTAAAAGCCGCTAAGTAAGATTAAGCAGATTTTTTTAATGAATGAAATGTGAAGTAACAGGGTTGAAAAACTCAGATGTACATTACAAATTACGTTATTAAAAACTACAATATAATAGGGGTGACCCCGATTAGTCAACGCTTCGATAGCAGGAGCCCAATCTCACAGTCGAATATTCGCGGGGTGTTATGATCATGCCATTTTGGTTATATGGGGGTGCTCAGTGTCTGATTTCACATAGAACTACCAGTTTTCTCCCGATAAGTTAATATACAGCCTATTAGGATAATGTTGTAAATAAGAATCTGAAAAGAAATAAGCTTTTAATAAATATTTTTAATGTGCGTGAATAAATCCAACCACCCCTATAGGTTTAAGTTTCACTTAATCCAACCTCTTGGCGGCAAGGATTTAAATCTTTAACAAGACAGAGTGAAAGACCGGATTTTTGTCGATCAGGTAGGGTATAAGTGATTTCAACATATTTCAGCCGGTTTATATATATTGTGTATCTATTATTTATCTCATATAAGATGCATTTGAGTTGCGCTGCAGTAAAGCACTTCATTGTAAGTAACGGTGATTATCTCTTCAAGCACGCAGCGCGAGCACTACAAACAACAATGCAGAATATTAATAACTATGACTGTCATATACATAACATTATGAGAACACTTATAATAAAACGCTGTGAATTTTTAGAGTTTAGGTGCCGTGTTTCTGCGCGCTGTTGCGTGAAGAACGCGTCCATAAAAGGAGTTCATTCAGAGCCGCACAGACACGTTCATGCATTCAGGGCATTTTGTGCAGATAGCCTAGAAGTTGTAATATTGACGTTATGTTGTATAAATAACGAACCGTATTCTATATGAGATAAATTAGTTAAATCCCACTGATTAAAAACCTGCTATCAAATGCTTCACTCTACTGGTCTTCATCAGCGTGCGCAGCTCAAATGAAGAACATTAATAACTACTGTCCAGGGGCGCCTTAAGATAACCAGAGGCCCCTGGGCTACAGCATTACGGCAGGCCCCCCTACCTCAGAAAGCTACCTTTTTTTTTTTTAAAGCTTCGTGACAATTATTTATGTCAAATTTAGATTGTTTTTTCTTGTTAATATGCCAGTTAACTGTTCTGCGTAAAATGTGAATATAAGTGAATATGTATGGCCTTATTTTACTGCCAAATGTGGAGAGCGCATTTTTGTAGCGCGAAAGTAGATTAATATAATGCTCGAGCGCGAATCTCCCCGCTCGCACGCAGATTTCCTTTGCTCTCCCACAAAACCGGATGTGCGCGCTCAAACTTTGTCCTGTGCACTCGCACATCTCTCCGTGCTAGATATTAATTATTTTCACACCTGGATTAAACATCAAAAGTTATCAGCCAATCAGATTTTTCTACGACTGACCCGATGAAAATACTAGGCCTACATGAAGAGGGAACTGATCCTGGAATTTCTTTAAATTTAATAATATTTAGTCATATCAAATGCATATTAGAAATGGCTAGGAATCGGGTGCTTGGATCATTCTGCGCAGCGCCTCTTCAAGTCGAACACACCTATTCACTTCATCTGTGATAGAGTATGCAAACACCGCGAGAGCATCGATCACTACCGGGAGCAGAAAGAGTCCGACTTCATGTCTCCACTTTCAATTCCGCCCCCGACTGCAAGCGGCTACTCTCGGCCATAGGTCTTTTTGGCGCTACATGAAGTCGAACACACCTAGTATATGGGTGGAACAAACCAACTAAACAAACTGTGTGGGGGGAACCTAAACTGAACCCTTCACTGTATAGGCAATTACAACCAGGGCGTCGCTGAAAATGAGTGTGTGAGTTTGTTTACAGAATGCTGTTGTCACTGCTGCAAATTCCCATATAAATAATTATTATAAAAATATAATTTCCCTGCAGCCAGTGGGCCCCCCTTTTCCCTTGTAGGCCCCTAGGCTTCAGCCCCTTGAAGCCCGTGCATTAATGCGCCCCTTCTACTGTCATATACATAACGTTATATTGAGAGCACTTTTGTAAAAAAAAATTGTGAATTCTTAGGGTTTCACTGACGTTTAATGTTAACAATCTTTTAATCAAAACATAAAACATTATTTTTGTATCTGTGAGGCGTCCGTTACACATTTTCCCTGTGTGTTAACGTCAGTAATTCTGACTGTGTCTGGCTTGACTCTTGGTAATGTATTTTGGCCCCGCCCCCAAACATATGATTCGACTATCAGTCGACTTGGCAAGATTCGAAAATTCCGATTTGACTATGAAAATCCTTAGTCGGGGACACCCCTACAATATAATATTCTACATTGTTGTTTAACAGGATGGAACTTAAAGTGGAACTTAACAGTGAAAATGTTTTGGAAAAACAAATGTGGTATAACAGGGATGAATACTCAAATTTCCACCTCGTCAGTTGTGCATATCCAATTATAAATCAATGTCCGTTATACTAACAGTACACTGTGTGTACCGAGTAGGGATGCATCGATCCGATACTCAGGATCGGTATCGGTGCCGATCCGGTCATTTTCTGCGGATCGGGTATCGGAGAGGAGACCGATCCAAATCCGATATTGTGCGTATACTATTCTGTGTTATTGTTAAGCCCCGCGAAAGTACAAAAGCATTATAAAAGCACCATAAAGTCAAAGTCCAAGTGTTCTGAAGCCGTTCCATGGTTTAATGTGAGGTACAGATGAATATTTAAGTCGTTAAATTCAAGTTCATGTAAACTCTTCTCTCTGCTGCGTCTGTCTGTCATCCTCCGTTCAGCATTCAAACTGCGTGTTGCGTTCGGTTACTACAGTCAAAACAATGAAACTCTCTTCAAGAGCGCTCAATAACTGAGATTTAAAACCGTTAAAAGAAAAGGCTCAATAAACTATCGCACAGATTTAATAAGCTACGCATCAATCTCTCTTTCCTCTGTGCTTTGAACTTCTCTAACCGGCGCTGCGCGCTGTGACTCCGTGCTGCTTCAAGTGCATCATTCTGCGCACGGGATGCGCATAAGCGCTTTGTTCCGTTCTCTATTGGAGCTTTTCGTATTATAATACTTTGGCGCAATGACATTATTTATAGCATTTCTTGTACTGTCCTATCAAGGCTATTAATAATCTAATGTATAGCACAGTAATGGAGGCAGGACTCCTCTATCATATGTTGCTGCCTTCATTACTGTGCTATATATTTAAAAGAAATGTATTTTAATTTTGTAGTTTATATTTATAAATAAATACATTTACTTATTTTCATTAATGTATTTTACAACAATGCAAAGAGCAATGTGTAACATTTTACCAGATTTATTCCTTCACATATTCACTTTTATTTGTTCCCCACTAAATAATATTATTTCACTAAATGTTTAGATTTTATAAAATTGTGCACTCATGATTTTTCTAGAATAACTTTTGCTGCTAAATTATCCACTAACCTTGTTTATAATAGTATTTTTGTCATAGATTATGAATGGGCCTGTTTACACCTGGTCATTTCATGCATTTTCTCTGATCGGATATCTATTTGATAAAACGTTTCCATTTATACTTGGCCACATAAATGTGTCTTCACAAAACAGATATACATCCGATCTTCAATTCCCGCGCTATTTTTCAATTTAACGAAGTTCACGTCAACGAAATCAAAAGCGCTGCATTTTATTAATTATCAGCTCATTTCAAGATCAAAGACCGCAATATGAGAGCGAGCGGCATCAGCACTGGAGAGATAATTTTGTCTTATAAGCTACTTTTAATGAAGATGATTGTGTGTTGAGCGTCTGTGACTTACTTTGTTTCATTCGCGGCAGTTTGTGCGTCTGCTTGCTGAAGAGATGCTCAGCTCATCCACGCGATGCATGTTGCATTAGCGCAGTCATATCTGAATGTCATATAGCCTATAACACGGTCTCACATGTTTATTATTTTTACATTTTGGGAGGAGTAAAATTCACATATGTGGATTCAACAACCAGATGCATTTACACTTGTCCAGTTTTGTCTGGAATGTGGCCCAGACCACCTCCTGAAATGTTTTGAGCGATCAGATTTATATTACAAAATGCATGAAGTGACCAGGTGTAAACAGTATAGTGTAAACCCCTATATATTTTTTTCATGTTATTTTTCATTAAAATTAAGTTGTCTAGTAGATTGTGTTTAACACACAAGTATAGAAGTGACACAGAAGTATAGAAACTCTAAATTAAAAAAAAACAAAAAAAACACCCTGCGCTAGGATCGGATCGGAATTGGCCGATATTCAGAATTTTCTGGATCGGATCTGAAAAAATGGTATCGTTGCATCCCTAGTACTGAGTATATGTATGTGTATATTGCACATTGTCTGTATAAGTCTGTAAGTATGTAATGGTACTGTCTCCATGTTAATTGTTTCTGCACTGTCTGGAGCACACTCTCAAGAATTTCACTCATCAAGGCACATGTGCTGTGATGATGTGACAATAAAAGTGATTTGATTTTATTAAAAACAGCTACTCTGTGGGGGGCGCTCGCGGACGCTAGAGAAGATGGCCGCCTAAATTGTAGCTCCGCTCCTGATTGTTTAATAAATTGCTACCCTCCTCGATTTAAATTAAAGAATCTCCTAATTTAAAAGCTTAACACACGGCTAACATGTCCGAGACTCAGGATCCAAAGGATTTTCCACTTTTCGCAACCTCGCGGTCACAGAAAAAGAAGAAACAAACTGCGTCAGCAGTAGAAACGTCTTCGACTTCAACGGAGCAAACGGACCCAGTTTTGAACGAAATACGTGCGCTTAGTACCCGATTGGGTAATATCGATGGTCATTTCGACACTATTGAAAGTCGTCTCGATGCTATATCGACCTCGGTTTCTGTAGTTCATGAGACTTTATCCAATTTGTCACAAAGAGTGTCTTCGAGTGAATCCCGCTTAATGGAAGCTGAAAACAGAATCTCTACCACAGAGGACGCTCTGCAGGCCCGCGAGAGTGAACTGTCTGCTTTGACGAAAACAGTGACTCAGCTTCAAGCTAAAGTGGATGACTTAGAAAATCGAGGAAGACGTAAGAATCTGCGAATCGTCGGTTTACCCGAAAAAGCTGAGGGCTCTACTCCGCTCCCCCAATTCCTGAGGGAAATGATACCGAAATGGCTCGACCTCTCTTTTGATCCCAGGCTTGAGATTGAGAGAGCGCACCGATCGCTCGGACCTGCTCCAGGAGTCAACGACCCACCACGAAGTGTACTGGTCAGATTTCTGCGCTACGTGGACAGAGAGTGCATTCTACAGGCAGCACTGAAAAAACGGCAAATTATTCACAAGGGCAAGCAGGTACGCTTCTTTCAAGATCTTTCAGTGGATGTGATGAGGAAACGGAGGGAATTCGACGCTGTGAAGAAGATGTTGCGTTGTCTTTATGATTCGGAGCTTCGTATGTTCAGCACTCCGGCCGCGGTGGAAGAGTTCATAGAGACTTTGCAAGATAAGAGATAAAGGGATTCTTACTTATTCTCTCATCTTTATCATACTCGGAGGTGTAGTGACTTTAATTTTCACGGGTTCTCACATGCCATTTATTCGTTTTTAATCTGTTCGGAACGGCAGATGTGACTGTTCATATAACGGACTTTTCATATTTTCCGTCATTTTTCTTGTATGAGTACTCCGAGATAATGTCTATTTTACTGGAGCGGATTAACGTAGTGTTTCTCAAAATAGGCATGATCCTGAACCTTCTGTTGGTAACAGGTATAACTTTTTTTTACCTGAGTCCAATGGGGTGCAGAGACCTAGGCTTAGGGGGACTTAGTTGGCCCTGTCAGTTGGGGACAGAGCCGGGGGTGAGGGAGAGGGGGTTGTGTTTTTGTTACCTGTTCTTTGAGGTTAAAAATTTGCCCATGAGATACTTTTGTAGTTTTATTTTTTTGTCGAAAATTACATTAACAGTCTCTTATTTACTCACACCTTTTTGTAATGCAGAGCTCGGCTAGATTTATGACATGGAATGTTAAAGGATTAGGGCATGTGATAAAAAGGAAAAAAAATACTAACTTTTCTAAAAAAGGAAAAAGTTATAGTTGCCATGCTTCAAGAAACTCATCTATCGGATAGTGAGCATCTGAAATTGAATCGAGATTGGGTGGGTCAAGTGTATTATTCTTCATGCCTAGCCAACCCTAGAAAAAGAGGTACAATTATTTTAATTAACAAACACTTGCCATTTCTTTTTGAAAACCAAGTTAGAGATCCTGAGGGTAGATTTATTTTGGTCACAGGCCTTATATATGGCCAGCATATTACAATGTTGAATGTTTACGCACCTAACGAAGACTTTCCCAAATTCATGTCCAAAATGATTTTGTTATTCAATGAACACTGCAAAGGTCTAGGAATCTGTGCTGGAGACTTTAATTGCGTGATTGATGAAAGACTAGACAAATCTTCATCAGGTACTCTAGTCCAGAGGTCTTCAACCCTGTTCCTGGGGACCCACTATCCTGAAGAGTTTAGCTACAACCCTAATCAAACACACCTGAAGCGGCCAATCAAGCTTCTCAAGACTGCTTGAAAATTGCAGGCAGGTGTGCTGAAGCTGGTTGGAAATAAACTTTCCAGGAGAGTGGGTCCCCAGGAGCAGGGTTGAAGACCTCTGCTCTAGTCAATCCTAAATCCTCTTTGGTTCTCAAAAAATGATGTAAAGAGACAGGTTTAATTGATAGCTGGAGAGAAATGAACCCTCTCACTAGAGACTATACATTTTACTCTAATCCCCATGGTTCGTACTCAAGAATTGATTATATTTTTATTCCAAATACTCATTTCAATCTTGCATCTTTTAGTCAAATTGGTTCAATCGCCATTTCAGATCATGCTCCGGTTCAAATAGATATTACATTAGAAACCCCACGACCAAACAGCAAGGTATGGAAACTGAATTCTTCCTTGCTGTTGGACCCAAAATTTTGCAACGTTGTAAGGGACTCGATACAAAATTATTGGTCAGATAATAAAAACTCACCAGTTTCCCCTGCAGTAATGTGGGATGCAGCTAAGGCTACAATACGCGGATACATTATTTCTTATACTGCTGCACATAAGAAAGCCCTTATATCTAAAAGGCAAGATTTAGAAAAGGAGGTTAAAAGACTAGAACACCTCCATAGTACAACCCCCACTCAAATTAACTGGTCTGCTTTATGCCATGCTAGGGCCAAACTTAATCTTGATCACACTAATCATATTAAAAAACTACTGTTTCTTTCCAAACAGAATTATTACGAGCATGCAAACAAATCTGGTAGACTGTTAGCATATCAGATTAAAAAGAAACAATCTGAGCGAGCAATTAAGTCTCTAAAGATGCCAAATGGTGTCACTACATACGATCCTGTACTTATAAGTGATGCATTTCGAACCTACTATGAATCGCTCTATTGTTCACAAAACAGTGCCTCACAATTAGAATTTCAAACTTTTTTCAATAATATTTCTCTTCCAGTTATTTCGGATGAAGACTGAGATTACCTTAATTCAGCTATAACTTCAGAAGTGGTCCTGGCTGCAATACAATCAATGTCATCTAACAAGTCACCAGGACCCGACTGTTTTCCCCTGGAATTTTATAAATCATTTTGGCTCGAGCTTTCTAACATTTTTATGCCAGCTTTTCAAGCTATTTTAGATCAAGGCACAATACCTGAAACATGGAAAATAGCAAATATCTGCGTAATACTTAAGAAAGATAAAGACCCACAAGATTGTGCATCATACAGACCAATAAGTCTACTTAATACAGACTCTAAAATACTGGCAAAAGTTTTGGCATGTAGGTTAGAGAGCATACTACCCAAGTTAGTTAAGCCGGACCAAACAGGGTTTGTGAAATCGCGTTATGGCACCGATAATATACGCCGACTTTTAAATGTTATTCATTTTGTTCAAAGCGAAGGGCACCCTGCACTTGTCCTCTCCCTCGATGCTGAAAAAGCTTTTGACCGAGTCGAGTGGGACTTTTTATTTGCCACTCTTGGAAAATTTAACCTGGGGAATAATTGTATTAGGTGGATTCAGTTGCTTTACTCTGATCCTAAAGCAACAGTAATCGCGAATGGTCTCACTTCTACTCCGTTCTGTATAGGGAGAGGTACAAGGCAGTGTTGCCCTCTTTCACCTTTGCTGTTCGCTCTAGTCATTGAACCCTTAGCAGAACTCATTAGACAGAGCAGAAATTTCCATGGCATTATAGTGGGAGGAGAAGATCATCGAGTATCACTTTACGCTGATGATGTACTTATATTTATGTCTAAACCAGAGCAATCTATTCCAGTTTTATTGAAATGCATTTCTTATTATAGTAGTCTTTCTGGTTATAAAATAAATCTTTCCAAATCCATTGCACTACCTTTAAATGTCTCTTCTTTAGAACATCTAAAATTAATTTCCCCTTTCCAATTATCAGAAAATGGCTTCAGATATCTAGGCATTTTTGTCACAGCTTCACTTAATGATCTTATAAATAATAATTATAATTATATTCCTCTTATAGAGAAAATAAAGCTTAACTTGAAAACATGGTGCTTACTCCCAATCTCATTTTTAGGAAGAATAAATGTAATAAAAATGAATGTACTTCCCAAGCTTTTATATTTATTCCAATCCACACCCAGTTATTTAGCAAATTCATTTTTCAAAGATCTCAATATACACCTCTCCAAGTTTATCTGGAATAATAAAAGGCCACGTATCAAATTTTCCAAATTAATGAAGCCAAAAGATAAGGGTGGGATAGCTCTGCCAAACCTTCAGTTTTATTATTGGGCAGCCCAGATAAAAAATATGATCAGTTGGTGTAGTGAGAGGACCAATTCTGTTTGGTATAAGATGGAAGAAACAGCTTGCGCCCCTTTACCAATTAGATTTTTGCCATTTGTAAAGAACTATACAAAGATAAAAAAAAAAGTTTCAGAAAATTTTACCATATCAAGCACTCTTCGAGCCTGGAGGGATATTAAGACATACTTAGGAATTTCTGTCTCTCTTTCCTTGTCTTCCCCACTTTCTTTTAACCCTGATTTGCCTTTAACGTTGCAGAAGATTGGTCTTTCAGCATGGCTGAAACTGGGAATCTCTCAAATATCTTGTTTATTTTCAGAGGGCACCCTAAAGTCTTTTCAGCAGATTGTAGAGCAATATAAAGTTCCAAAGTCCAATTTTTACAAATACCTTCAATTGCGATATTTTTTAAAACCAAAGATAGACAAAGAAGAGTTGAGAACTGAAACAACAGAGATTGAAGACCTTTTACTGAATCCAATTAGTTTAAAGGGATTAATATCAAGGGCATATGACATCTTGTCTAGTAATTGCACTTCTGCCTTGCCGGGACTAAGGGGTGTTTGGGAGAAGGATATTGGTCAGACCATTGAAGAGAATGACTGGGCTATTGTATGTGATAATATGTATCCGAAATATACTTCTCTTGGGATCCATGAGCTCAACTTTAAATTTTTTAATAGGATATATCTTACACCGATGCGTATTAAGAAGATGTTTATTAATGCCACAGGCCTATGTTTCAAGTGTAAAAAAAAAAAAAAGGCACATTCATTCATTGTTTTTGGTACTGTGACAAAATTTTGCCATATTGGAAGAAAATACATAGGGTAATGAAAGATCTTCTTGAACAAAACTTTGATATGACCCCAGCTTTATATTTATTGAATCTTAATGTGAACAGTTTATTTAAAAATGATGCAATAGAGTTATTTATTGTCCTGGTATATTTAGCTAAAAAATGCATTTTGTTACTTTGGTCTGCATCACAGGCTCCATCTTTCAAAATGTGGATATCACAGATTGCTATGTGGTTGCCACTTGAAAAGCTCACTTATGATAAACATCAAAAATCTGACCAATTCTGGCTGATATGGTCTCCCCTTTGGGAATACATAAAAGAGCTCTCTTGATGTACATACAGGACTGTTTTTTTAATTTCCTTAAATTTTTGTATAGTTCTTATTTAAAGAATGCTCTAAAATGGTGTGATCTCTTTTTTTAATTTTATTTATCATTTGTTTTTCTTTGCTTTTTTCCATCCATTTTCACTTTAGGGTTTTGTACATTCTGTAATATGAATATATGATGTGATACTGTTAATGTTATTTGATTTTGTGGGCAAACAATAATAATAAAAACAAAAAACAAAAAAAAAAAAACAGCTACTCTGTAAGATATTCTACACTGTTGTGTAACAGGGTGGAACCAAATATGGTGGAAATGTACATGATGTAAAGTAAGATTAAGCACATTTTAGAAATAAATCATGAAATGTGGAATAACAGGGTTGATAAAAAACAACAGCCACACTGTGATCTATTTAAGAGTGTTATGTAACAGGGTGGAACCTAATATATATCTATATTGTAAATATAAATTATGAAATGTGGAATAATAGGTTTGAAAAAAACAACAACAACCGCACTGTAATGTATTTAAGAGTGTTATGTAACAGGGTGGAACCTAACATCGGGGAAATGAAGATGCTGTAAAATAAACAGCTGTAGTTCTGTGTTGTATCAGGGTTAACGGCACTTACTAAAAATTTTAAATGTAATTAATATTCCTTTAAATTCTGACTAACAGGGTGGAAATTTGTGTGAAACAAAGTGCATTTAAGGGTGGAAAGCAGTACTAGGGATCTAAAATTTTTTTATACATTATTTCTATTTTTATTATATATTAAAACACATGTATCCTCTGATAACAGTAATTGTATGGAATATACATTTAAATATGTGTATTATTTTGTGCAAATAAAGGCTATATCTAAACTTAAAATTAGCAGTATTAGTGTATAACAAGAAATTAGTCTCAATTGACAAATACATAATTCATGAAAACATAGACTACCTGATGCCAAGAATAAGGGAAGCTTCTCTCCTGGCCATCTTTGGATCAAAACCACCTCTGTAGTATCCGCTACCAAAAGCCTGTCACACATATATAATTTGCATTTGTTAAAATACAATTGTATGAATTTATTGAGATAAAGTATGGATTATATGAAGTGAAAAATATAACTTGCAGATTTGGATGCTTCCAGAGCTTGTTTCACTTGCGGCTCCATATGTTTCATAGCTTGCATTGCATAGCGACCTGTAAAAATGGAAACCATTAGAAAACAATCCGGCTTAATTAATCAACAGAGGGAAATGTATCATGTTCCTGTGCAGATTTCTCATATTTTGTTGGAATCATACCTGCAAACCCTGCTGCTGCCAGGGTAAGGCCCACGGCCACCATGGTACTAGTCTAAAACACATAAAACAATAACCCTTGATTGTGCAATTTGCATTAATTGAGAGGCAATTTGCATTATTTAATGCAACCACACATCAGACACGTCAATCACAACACATCCCTTATATACAGACGATTTCTCATCCACAGCATTGATTACATGTATCATAATCATATCTCACAGTTCTCACAATTTACAGTGGCAGACGATATTAACTCATATCCAGATTGCAAAGGTTTCATTTGAAGCTTCATGTTTTATATTGTGAAGCTGACCTATAAAAAACAGGTTTTGAACGTGTCAAATATCTACAAACACGAATGATTTGCTCAGACAGTCAGTCAGTAACAGCACTGAAAGTCACTATCAGTTAGCAATGTGCTAATGCTACATCTCATTTGTTTCTAAATGACTTAATAAACGCAATAAATTCACGTCAGACTGTGTTAAAGTGGGGACACTTACCATTTTCTCTGCTAAGATTCTGTGTTACGATCGTCTATAATCATACCTTTAATCATTACTGACTGCTAAATGTCAGGCTCATGTGTTGTTGTTATGCTGACTTCTGAACTTCATAGAGCTACCTGCCGCAAAACGAGCCAGCACGTCGCAACGCCCGAACCGATGTCGTAAATCGTCAGTTGCAAATAAGGTAGAGCTTCTTGGTTTGATGCTGTGCAGAAGTGTAAGTAGTTAACCATAGTAACAGTAAAACTTATGATTATCTGATGGTGTTTATTAGTGAAAAGGTGAGTTTGAAAACGAAAACCTATTTGTTCATAACATATAAAACATATAACCGTAATCAGGGTTAAATTGGGATTTGTTATGGGGGGGGGGGGGGGTCTATGATATCGAGTTTATAGCCCATATATACATTTACATTTGGTAATTTAGCAGACACTTTTATCCAAAGCGACTTACAAATGAGGACAATGGAAATATATATCTATTATGTGTGTGTTTTTGCAAATATGATTTATTCTAATGCAATAGTCTCATCGGTTTTCTATCAGCCGTGGCATAGGATAAATCTGCATGTTTTTATATTTTATCCAAGGGCATTTATTTATTTATTTGTTTACCTTTATAGAGGGCATTTTCCCACTAATCTCATCAACTTTCATTTCAAATTCTTACATTTGATCTATAAATTCAATTTTAATAATGTGATTGTTATTATCTATACGTTATCAAATTAAATACTATATACTGAAAAATACAACTACATTAAATTATGAGATTATTTTAAAAAAATGAATATACAAACAAGAAATGATGGTGGAAATGATACTTTTCAACGAAATTAAAACGCTAGTAGTGAGCGTTTAATGAGTGAATCATTGAGTCGTTCATTCAAACGATTCGTTCAAACGGCAGATTCGTCAGATGTTTATGCATGGGTTAATGAAACTTTGACTCAACCGATTCATTCAAAACACTGAATCATTCAGCAATGAATCGGATGATTGCTTTGAGATGCGCTGTGGTTCAGCCAAAAATGTAAGTGACCTAATATTATTGTATTTGCTCATTGAACTGTTTATAGAACTATTAAACAGTCGTAATGTGAAAACGTTGAGTGATGTTGCCTAACTAACTGTATTTTAAATATAAAAACTTTCCGTTTTGAATTTTTACCTCAGTTTGCTGCGTTTCTTAGTGTTGCGTGTTTTGATTTCTCCTGGAGAGTCTGCGTGAGCCTCGCCTCAGCAGCGCAATCTTATACTGTCAATAGATGCATTATAGTATAGCTATATCCACTATTCACCACTTACTCTAAATGTAATAAAATCAGAATAATACTTGCATTTTGGTGTTTACATAGTTATTTTTGGTTAATGGTGTTTTAATCATGTTACTTGTCTGGCATTAATGAAGCGGTAATGTCGAGCCCTGGAGGCTCAGCCCCGGATAGCCCCGGCCCAATTTAAACCCTGAACGTAATATAATGTAAGCCTATAGGCTTTATATATGTCCTGAATAAGTGAAATTATTTAAACAGACCAAATCTATTAACACATGTCATGGATAGAGCACTATATTATGACCGAGTGCCATATTTCAATGGTCATATTTCACCCAAAATCAATATTATATATATATATAAAAAAACATTTATAGATATAATATTTTCGTGACAGTTTCTTAGATGCCTAAAATTCCCATTACTGTTACTGTTATGCAAAAATCTCATTTTCATGAGGCACATATAGTTAGGCAATATTAACAAGCGCTGTGTTTACATGGACCCTATAATCCGATCGTAATAGGACTAGAAGCACAATCGGAATAAAAAAGTAACTTGTAAACACGTCGATCGGATTGAATTGGCCAGATCTGATTAAAATTTCGATCGGATTGTAAAACGTGGTTTATTCCTTTTGTAATCCGAACGAGAGGACATGTAAACACTTGATCGGATTGAAACCCGAAACTGGAAAGTAGGCTACTGCGCATGTGCAGTGAAGTAAAACTAGCGTAATGAGGTATGACGCACGGAACGAGCTGTTCTTCCTGGTGAATAAAAGTGTCATAAATGAGTGTCCAGTCATTCTAAAACGCTGCTTTCACTCAGCATATGTGAAGTGGAGCAGGACAACGTCCCACCAGTCCTTGTTTAAGACTCCCATCCACAGACGACTGGTTTTTGGGCACGGGAAGGGACACTTTTACTGCTTTCTAAAGTAAGCAGCACTGCACAATAGTTAATGTGCTGGTCGTCGAGTAATTAGGACCCGAAGTAAATAAATATCAAGTGTGCTTTTTAAAACAATATGCGACAACAGCGGGAAACTGAATATTCATGCAGTGTGCGCATGTCAAACGATTAAATCCGATCAGAAGCTTGTGACATATAAACGCTCACATCAACCCGATCACTTTATTTAGCGTTCATGTAAACACTACGTTCGGATTCGTCAATCAGAATGAATTCATTGGGATGGAAGCAAAAAGTGTCCAACTGTCCATGTAAACGTAGATGCAAATAGCCAAACTTGAAAAGGTAACCTTTTCAAGGTTAAAGGAAACCCCAGCTAAACTGGGCTGTCAGGTAAAATGGGCCAAATAAGTTTGTAGCATCATATCTCTTTAATTTTTTACAGCCAATCACAATAACTGATCTTGCATTGTTGCTTAAACACTTGTTGACATGTAACAATAATTTAGATTGGTCAGTTTTTTAAGGCGGGCAGGGCAGAGTGTTATATGAAGCTTGTCAGAGAAATTGTAAGGTAAGTGAGCCTGACATAGTAAATTTCATTCATCACTAATAAGGGTACTAAAGCAATTTGAAGTATGCTTACCAACAAAGCAAAGGTTTATGAACAATGTTTTGATATGCTCTTTCAAATAAAAAAGTTTAATTTAAAAAAGAAACTTCAATTTTTGTGAAAAAGGTCAATTTATGTAGAAATGGCTGGTTAAGATAAAATGGGCCACAATTTTCAGCTAAAATGGGCTGCATACACACACACACACACTTTTACACAGAAATTGAGGGTGAAAATAGGTTTATAGGCCTAGATATGTATCCATACAAAATCTTAACAGTCTTTTAAAAAAATTAATTGCATTGCAGACAGTATGGTAGGAGGAGAAGAAAGGTAACAGAGAGAGAAGAGAAAGGAAGATGTCAGTAAAATGTGCTGCATACATACACACACTTTTACAATGAAATTCAGGGTGACAATTAGGTTTATAGGCCTAGATACAGTTCTGGTCAGAATTATTGGCAACCTTGGTAAATATGATCACATGGATTAAAGTTCTCCGTCGCTACGATGGATTTCCGTCAATTACAGGGTGTCGTCTGTCCTTAATGACTTAAATTTATTTTTCATAATTTTAAGGCCGTAAATATGCTTACATTTATCAAATAGTGTAATGAACGTCTTTATTCTAGTTTGAACAGGTCTTAAATTAAGGAAAGACGAGGTGTAGCCTGCTGAGGGGGATGTGATCAGAGCCTGGAGTGGAGCGAAAGCACGTTCCTCTCTCTCTTCACTCTAAGCGTTCTGTAATCACTCCGCTCTGGATCACTCCATTTTAAAAGTTATCAGGGATTAATGTTTTCTGTCGCTATGACGGATTTCCATCAATTGGAAAAAATGAGGGGAAAAGAAACATGTAGCGCACTGTTGTTCTGCCGTCACACCAAAAATCATCCCCGCCACAGCTGCAGGTTCTCACTGACAACATATAACGCTGCTCACATCATTCACAGTCAGGTTTAGCAGAGAACACAGAGCAAAACTTGAATTTCAGCGTGGGATTGTGGATATTAATAATAATTCTACTCATTCCCGCAGGTTCTGACGGAATGTATCACATTTGCACGTGCTTTTGAGTCTTGATAACTCACTCGCGAGCTCTCATTTTCTGTGCGTCCACAGTGCGATAAGGAGAGTGACAACTTTTAATAATTATTAAGTGAGTTTGCAAATGTGATATTGGTTTAATACAACAGATAAATAAACAAGTACTGCATGATTTTACTCTATATCATCAACGAAAATAGTTCCAAATAAAGTAACAGCCTAAAAGCAAACACAGCGGTGTTTCATTCATGAATGAAAGTGCGTTTTTAAATGAATCTTGTGAGTCAGTGATTCATGATTACCCATTCATAAAGACTGTGCCTGCTTCCCAATGTGCATACTATCCATCCTAAATTCTATGTGATATTAGTAAATTTCAATACTATTTAGGGCAGATAGGGTGGATATGCACATTGGGACGCAGGAAGTCACTTGCTTCATTCCGGAATGAATCAGCCGTTCGAACGAATCAATTGAATAAACGATTCAGTGAAAAAATCTGTGACTTACCGCCACGTGCTGGTGGTTTCAGTTTCATTTTTAGCGTATCATTTCAGTTATTTAATTCATTTAATATTTCTGTATTCAAAATTGTATATTTAAAACATTAATCTCCACATGAATCTATGAATTTAATTGCACTCATGCCACCTCTGAGCCTCATTATACGTCTGAAAATGTACCTACAAACTACAAGCCACTGTTGTGTTCTTCTGTGCCACCTCTGTAGTACAAATCATTTTTTTATTAATACTAATTTTGTATGATTGGTAACTTAGTCTTATTCTACTTCTTATTATATTGTTTTAAATATAATTTTTTAAAAAGCTTGTAACCGTAAATTTTTGAATTTGACAAAGATGAAAATGATGCCATTGCAAAGGTAATAGGAAAATACCTTTTAAGTCACTTTAAGGGTGTTAAATGTCACCTCATATTAGGAAGGCTAATTTTTTTTATCAGAATTTTTGATTATTGATCAGAAGGTGCTCCTAAATTTTTTAAATTAGGAGGACAAGCGCTCCTAAAAAGAAAAGTAAGCATAGAGCCATGTGTAACATTAGATCTGTGCATGAGGTCTTAAAGAGACAGCAGCCTAAATAAACCTGCTGCTGTCGTTCATTATACAGTGAAGACTATCCAGTGTTATTTAATAGTTGAATAGATTATAGTTAGACCTAACTGAAAAAATTAAGTACTAATAATTTAATTTGTATCTTATTGTTTTTGTTTGTGCTATTGATTGTAATTAATTTATTTGTTCTTATTTTATTATTTACTATTTACTTGTCTTTTTTAGTTAAAATAAATTCAATTGTAAGTGCAGGTGAATCTTGGGTGGGGAGGGGGCGTGGTTCATGGGAAATAGTCCTGCCACCACAGCTGGAAAATATCCCAAACACTGCATACATTTAATAAAATAAAAAAATGCATTTACAAAGGTAAAAAGAAAATCGCCCTGTAAATCACTTTGTCAAATGTCACCTTGTATTAAGAAGGCAATTATTATTATTTTTTTTTTATCAGAATTGTTTTATTATTGATTAGAAGGTGCTCCTAAATTTCTTAAATTAGAAGGACAAGCGCTCCTAATTACAAGAAGAAAAACACGGCTCTTAAACTGGGTGTGTGACAGGTATGGCTGTGGAATGGGGTTTGGCCGAGGAAAAATTTTCAGTCAGAAGATTTTTTTTTTTGCTTTAATCCATGTGATCAAAGAACACTGTAAAAATTAATCTGCATTGTTAATCCTTTTGATCTTTTATTAAAAAAAATCACAAACATCTAACCTTTCATTGGATAATAAGAATTTAAAATGGGGGAAATATCATTATGAAATAAATGTTTTTCTCTAATACACATTGGCCACAATTAACGGCACCCTTTTATTCAATACTTGTTGAAACCTCCATTTGCCAGTTTAACAGCTCTAAATTTTCTCCTATAATGCCTGATGAGGTTAGAGAACACCTGACAAGAGATCAGAGACCATTCCCTCATACAGAATCTCTCCAGATCCTTCAGATTCACAGCTCCATGACGGTGCTTTTTCTCTTCAGTTCACCTCACTCATTTTCTACAGGGTTCAGGTCAGAGGACTGGAATGGCCATAGCAGAAGCTTGGTTTTGTGCCCAGTGACCCATTTTTGTGTTGTTTTTGAGGTTTGTGTTTGGATTACTGTACGGTTGGAAGATCCAAACATGCCCCTTATAAGATTTCTAACAGAGTCAGTCACTTGTTGATTTTTTTATCTGTTGGTATTTGATAGAATCCATGATGCCATGTGTCTAAACAAGATGTCCAGGACCTCCAACAGAAATATAGGCCCACAATATCAAAAATACAGCAGTATATTTCATTGTACACATGGGGTACTTTTTATCCCTGTGTTCACCGAACCCATCTTGAGTGTTTGCTGCTAAAAAGCTCATTTTTTAGTTTCATCTGACCATAGAAGCCAGTCCCATTTGAAGTTCCAGTCGTGTCTGATAACTGAATATGCGAATAGGAGTTTGTTTCTTGGATGATTGAGGAGAATTTTTTTTGAAACCCTCCCAAACAACATGTGGTGATGTAGGTGCTGTTTGACAATTTTTTTAAGGTTTTCTGACCCCGAAACTCAACCTTTCTCTACAATTCTCCAGCTGTGGTCCTTGAATAATCTTTGGCCACTCAAATTCTCCTCCTCACCGTGCATTAGGACGATCTAGACATATGTCCTCTTCCAGGCAGTTTCATATCATTTTCTGTTGATTGGAAATTCTTAATTATTGCCCTGATGTTGGAAATGGGAATTTTCACTGCTCTAGCTCTTTTCTTAAAGCCACTTCACTAATTTGTGAAGCTCAATTATCTTTTGCTGCACATCAGAAATATATTCTTTGGTTTTTCTCATTGTGATGGGTGATTAAGGGAATTTGGGCTTTGTTGTCTCTCCTCTTTATATTTCTGTGAAACAGGAAGCCATGGTTGGATAATTTCATGTTCATAATCCCCCTGGAGTGCTCAAAATTGTGAATATGAATGGGTATATACTTCAGAGATATTTTACTCATAATAATTTCTAGGGGTAACGATAATTGTGTCCAACGTGTATTTGAGAAAAACATTTATTTCATAATGAGATTTTCCCCCATTTTCAATTGTTTTAGTTCAATGAAAGGTTAGATTTTTTGTGATTTATTTTAATAAAAGATCAAAAGGATTAATAATGCAGGTTTATTTTCAGAGCCTTCTTCGATCATATTTACCAAGGGTGCCAATAATTCTGACCACAACTGTATGTATCCATACAAAAACTGTATGTATCCATACAAAAAAATAAACAAAAAAATAAAATAATATATATATATATATAATCTGCAAAGACTGCCTTTGAAGGGAATGCAGCAAAATATCTAACTGGCCTGACTATGTGCAATGTTAAGACCTACAGTATACAAGAAATGTTAAAGTGTTTTTGTGTATTTTTTTAATTTTTTTTAACAAAGATGTCAATACATACATGCACACAAACGACACCAATGCACAGAAACACACACCTATACAACATGATCAGTTAAATTTTAATTGCATTGTTTAATGAAATATTCGTTCAACTTTCTATTTAATTAAATATATGTATGGTGTTGTTGCAATTTCACACTAAAGACAATAGTGTCAATTTACTGTTAAAAATAAAATGATTTCAGCCAAAATTACCTGGCTCATTTTAACTGAACAACTGGCCCATTTTACCTGAATGTTGTGCCGTGGCTCAAGAAGGTACCTGGTGATACTCTAAGTCTCATAATTTTAAAACAATTATATTTTTTCACATTTAACATATATATATAAGAGACCCATGCTAATTTATAAAAATATCATTAGATCTCATGCATAGCTTATTTGATGGTATTATAAGTCATTTACCAAAACGTGGCCCATTTTAGCTGACTTCACCCTATAAATAAACAAATAATTACATAAAATCGCTATTTCTATAATTCAGAAAAGGAAAACATATTTGTAAAGTATTTATACATCATGGTAAAATTTGTTACTGAAACTTACACTGATTTATTTATTTTTAATTGTAGTATAGTAATTTTAGAAATGTAAACAAACTGTATTACAGTGTTGTCCATGATAAAATACTGAGAATAATGGGAATCTTTTTTTTTTTTTTTTAACTATCATCTCATAATTCAGACTTTATATTTCATAATTGTTTAGGTCATAATTTTGACTTTTTGTTATAATCATGACTTTTTACTCACAATTTAGACATTTTATCTCATAATTATGACTTAGCATGTCATAGTTTCGACTTATGTCATTATTGTTTTTGTTGCCATAATTTTGACTTTTGCCATAATTATGACTTAGTATGTCATCATTTTGAAATTTTTCTTACAATCATTACTCATAATTTTGACTTTTAATCTCATAATTATGTCCCTTTATGTAATAATTGTGATTTACCAAACCACAATAAGTAGTCTTCATTTTCTTTAAATCTACATAAATCTCATAATTAAGATTTTGTATCTCATAATTTCAATATTTTATCTCATAATTATAACTTTGTATATCTTCTTTTCAAATTGTTGCAAATGTTTTTGTTGTCACAATTTTGACTTTCACCATCATTATGACTTAGCATGTCAAAATTTTGACTTTTAATCTCATAATTATGTCCCTTTATGTAATAATTATGATTTACCAAACCACAGTAGTCTTCATTTTCTTTCTGTAAAATCTACATAAATCTCATAATTATGACTTAGTATCTCATCATTTCAGTATTTTATCTCATAATTGTAATTTAGTATATCAGCTTTTCCAATTGTTACAAATGGTTTTGTTGTCATAATTTTGAATTTAGCTCATAATTATGGCTTAATGTGTCATAATTGTCAATTTTTATCACTTTTTATTAACGTTTATGTCTTAATTATGACTTAGTATCTCATAATTTCAATTCAAGTCATAATTTTGACTTTTTGTCACAATAATGACTTAGTATGTCACAATTTTCACTTTTTGTTATCTCATCATGACTAATATTTTTCATCTTTTATGTCATAATTATGACTCAGTATTTCATAATTTGGACTGTTTGCCTCATAATTTACTTAACTTATAATATTGTCATATGTCATAATTGTTTTTGCTGTCATAATTTCAGTATTTGCCACAATAATGACTTAGTATGTCATAATTTGGACCTTGTGTTTCATAATCATGACTCATAATTTTGACCTTTTTATGCCGTAATTATGATTTAGTATCTCATAATTTAGGCTTTTCAATCTCATAATTCTGTCTTCGATTTATGTCAAAATTGTTTTTGTTGTCATAATTTCAGCTTTTTGCCATAATTATGACTTAGTATATCATAATTTTGACTTTGTATCGCATAATCATGACTCATAATTTCTGCCTTTTATGCCATAATTATGACTTAGTATCTCATAATTTTGAATTTTAATCTCATAATTCCAATTTGATTCATGTCATAATTGTTTTTCTTATAATTTCATTTTTTTGCCATAATTTTGGCTTAATATGCCTGCATTTTGATTTTGTATTTCAATCATGACTCATAATTTTGGCCTTTTATGCCATATATATGACTTAGTATCTCATAATTTGGATTTTTTAATCTCAAAATTCCGACTTTGATTTTTGTCATAATTGTTTTTGTTGTCATAATTTCATATTTTTATCACTATTATGACATAGTAATTTATAATTTTGATTATTTAATCTAATAATTCCTACTTCGATTTATGTCACAATTGTTTTGTTGTCATACTTTTAGCTTTTTGCCATAATTATGGCTTAGCATGTCATAATTTTGATTTTGTATCTCACAATCCTGACTTTGATTTATGCCATAATTGTTTCTGTTGTCATAATTTTGACTTTTTGCCATATTTATGGCTTAGAATGTCATACTGTTCACTTTTTATCTCATAGTCATGGTTTCTAATTTCGACCTTTAATATCATAATCATTATGATTTATCAAACCACGTTTTTTTTTCTTCTTCTGTGGCCGGGCGTGCTTCCACATATAATATAATTCAATTTCAAATTGTTCCTGGAAATGAATAACTCTGGTAAGTTTACCCAGGCTGACTTGAGACTCTCAGGAAACACAAAACAAAGCGCAAAGGGTTCTTCTCATCGGGATGGATTTCACTCCAGCAACACAATGAACGGTTGAAGGTCCTAATTATTGCCCCCGTCATTTGCATAATTACAGCGCTTTTTCTCCAGCAAAGGACAGTATAGAAATTGTAAATTGTAGTGGACGGTGCAGCAGTCAGTGAAAGTCACGTCTAATGACAAATGCGTCCCCTGCAAGCTCCTGGCACACCGGCTGGAGCTTCAAAAGGATCGCAAAAGCCAACGGCATGCGAAAAATTAGAGTTTTGCCCCCAAATCATATGGAATTACAGTGGCGGGTGCACACGCAACATCTCCACACAAAAAGCCCAGAGGAAGCAGCCATTTCTGTTGGTTTTATTAAACCAACCAAGCAATTTATTTCTTTTGTTCAGGAGAGTTCTACTTCATTGATTAACAAAAGCAGGGATATCATTTTTTCAGCCTTTTTCAAAAGCCTGAAATGTCAAGCCTTTTAAAGCAGATTATTCTGCCTGTGTGCAGTGAATGCAGCCCGAGTAACCTTTTGTCTACAATTAAATATTCCAGCATAAATATAAAAGAAAATCAGAGATGGGGAAGATTGACTCAGGAGAGATTGGCGAGGTAGATCCTCACACTGATAGTGCAAACAGCTTGCTTCTAATTAAATATGCCACCGAGTCTCAAAGCATTTGCTTTCTGCCGCAGCGAGAGGAAGCTGCTGAGAATGTGAGGAAGAAATGTATCACCCCATCTCTCCGGCCGCAGGCTTCCTTTGGGCATCTCAAGGTATTTGGGGATTTTTTTTTTTTGTGTGTGTGTGTGTGTTGTTTGTTTGGATAATTATTTGCTTTAAAATCAAAGGCTATTCCTGCAGGGAGCCGCCTGAATGGAGTGCAGATCAAAAGTTCTGGGCTTGTTTATGAAGCACACTTTGATAATTGAGCTTGACAATGTGACTTTGGGGACGTGAGGTGTTTATTTGCCATTTGCTCAAGGCTCTTGCTGTGGGGAGTTTTTCTGCAAATGCTTTTTGCTTCGGAGAACGTCTTTAAGGGCTTGCTGTTTGCACGCGTGTTTACTTGTGGAAGTTTGGTGACGGGGTTTATTAACCCTCAAATCACAGATAGTTATGAGAATTTAGATCCGTTTTGGAGTAAAGTGAGGTTTAGATTTCAGCATATTTGGTTCTATATTTTGACACAAAAGGCCAGAATGGCAGTTTTTGGGTGCACAATTAGGAATATTTATATTTTAACATTATTATGTAATAATATTTCAGCTTTGCAAGGAATGCAAGAGACTAAACTTGATTTAGTTTAAAGGGTTGTTTGTTGCTCAACTCTTTATGTGTTTTAAATATGTTAGTTGAATATTAAGCATTGTTCTGATGCCTTATGATACAAACATAATATCTTAAATGTTACAAATGCAGTTAATGAAGGAATCGCACAATTTAATTTTTATTTACATTATTAAGCAGTGATATCTATAAAAAATAACATTATGCTATTTACAAGTAAAAAAGAGATGCAAACTAGAGATAAACAGGTCACAAACTATATATATATATATATATATATGTATGCATGTATATACACATACACATATTGTCAAAATATCTATAAAATATAAAACAGTTGTAGATAAAGTATGCCAAAATATTTACAATAAAATAAAAAATCTATCTATCTATCTATCTATCTATCTATCTATCTATCTATCTATCTATCTATCTATCTATCTATCTATCTATCTATCTAAACACATCTCTCTCTCTCTTCTCCCTGTATATGCAAGTGTATATATTTAGTTTTATATTTTTATAAATATTTTGACATTATTTACAAGTATGACATTATATATGAAACAGTTTACACGTGAGTTATTTTAAAATATTGCCTGCATCCTGAAAATTGAAGTTATAAAGTTGTAATAAATCTTATCTAGAATGAAAAAAAATAAACTGATTGCAAATTTGGTTAAGCCTCAGAACATTGCCTTAAGATGTGAGGTGTAGATCATGATTTTTTTAAATTAGAAGTGATAATTTTTCTGAAGACAGTGTGAGGAGGAAGAAGTCAAACACATGTCACCGTCTGCATTTATGGGTATTATAGATTTGGAGAGTCTCTCTTTAAACAGATAATAGCTGCACTCAAGGTCATGAGAAACTCACACACACGTCAGGCTCACATTATGCTGAATTTTACTTACAGAAATAAGACTGCCACGTGTGCGAAAAGGAAACAAGAAATATTTGAATCAAATTGGCAGATTTCTCCGCAGCAGCATAATGTGCTTCAGAAATCCCTTTATCAAATACTACGATTATGTGCTTTCACTGGAAGCTGGCTGAAAAAAAAAATGACTTGACAGGATATGTAAATATATTTAAGGTCACTCTATCACCTAGTTTAATTTTATATTATAAGTGCAGCTTTTTTAATCTTAGGAGACAAAATGATTGAGATTTCAAATATGTGACACTTCACATATTTATGCAGTTTTTCTTGTGTTTGTGAGGGATTCTCTTCAGTGTGTCATTTTTATAACTGCTAAATCATGCACATTAATATTCTGAATCTGATTAATGAGATGGTTTTGTGTTAAACAAATTTTGTATCCTCATATCAGACAAGTTAGCCAGTGTGTCAGTAGATATGACATTTATCAAATAATTTCACATATCATATATACATATAACCATACATACAAACAAAACCCCCTAAAACTGAAAGTTATTCAGTGATCAGTGGGTGCCTAGAACAAAGATATTCAGTGATAATAATGACTTGCTTGAACTGTCTCTCTCTCTTTTTTTCTTTTATAAAGGTAATTTTTATGAACTTTTGAGGCTAGCTAGCCAAAAATGTGTATAAGGACCCTGACCCTTGTATGAACCTTAACCGTTGTAACCCATGTTACAGCTAAGATAAACATGAGACCATATGATTTTTAAAAACAACAATTTTTAAAAACGTTTCTTTGTTAAAAATAGGAGTGTATTTTTTTTTTTTAAAGTAGTGTATTACAACTTTTTTTATTTTAAATTTTAAATTATTTTCTTTAATTATTTTTAATGATAAAAGCTTCTGCTAAATGCATAAATGTATTTGGTATACCCTCATAGTTGAGGATCTGACATAACAAAAAAATAAAATAAAAAAGTATCATCCATGCAAGTCAAATCATAATCATTATAAAAATTTGGCATGTACATAAGCATATTCCACAACACCTCAGAGTGTCAAAACATGTTCATGACTCTAAATTGTCACAGAATAATATATAATAATAATAAAATTATAATTAATAAATAAAAATAATAAAATCCTAGGTTAACCAGTATTTCCGACAACTCAATTTTGTGTTATAGGTCACATTTTAAAGGGTTATTTTTAATTTTTTTTTACAAAATTGTGATAAAGCCAAATTGATAAATTGATAAATGACAGTACATATGTTTTGAAAATACACCCCGATACTAAAAACGTAACGGAAACCGTACTTTTTGGTGGTTATACTTTACTTGCAACAGTAGCATCTGTTTGCTGTCATGTGAAAATATGTGCGCCGAATAGTAAAACATTTGGTTAAGGAAATGTTGGGAAAAAACAGTGAAACATTTATTATTTGTTTAATAAACACCTCTCAAACTTTAATTTTGTCTTCTTTTGGGGAAGTTTAAGCCTCCCCTGTACTTCACACAATGACATTATGATCAAGTTAGTGGGACTTTTAACAATCGTTTTTGGATAATAGTGTTGCACTTCACTACGGTAATCTAAAAGTACAGTCACATTAGCAAAAAAAAAAAAAGGCGAAATTTAGCTGGCAAAAGGGTCTGTTATCTGTTGTCAGTAGTGTAGCGATGTATGTAATACTTCGGCCTTATGCATAAATTTTCCTATTAATATGACTGGATTTCGCCTTTGAAGATTTGCCAAACAGCAGTAAATAGGCCCACACCTTAAGGGGGAGTTCATAAAAGACGCGTTCTTGTGTCCAAAAACATTAAGATGTAGCACAGCAGAACTGAACATAAGGCAAATAAACATTCAAACCTCTTATCCATATGCAAATATGTTTGCCCCTCCCCCAGAGACATCTGATTGGTCCATTGTTTTGAAACTGACATTGTTCCATTCCACTGAAAAAAACTGAACTATATTTAACTTGACAGTTTTCAAACTGACTCACTCTTTCCACACCCTTCGTATCAGTCACACGCTCCGTCAGAGCTTTCTCTAACGTGTAAAAACACTACGTATTTGCTACAACATGTATGAATGATATAAGAACAGCTGTCCCTCAGAATGACATGTTTGTGGCTCGTATGATTTGAAATGAATCCAAATTGCAATTCCTGCCAGCGACATTTGACTTTTTCCCATTCGGCTTATCAAAAGCTCATGCAAATGGGGACGAAGGCAAAAGTCTGTAATTACAGGAATTAAATTTGCCGCATCTGCTCTGCTCAGCGATTGCCATCGCGACCATCTGTAAGTGAGCATCTTTCAGGTGGCCTATTGAATCAGCCGTTCATTCAGATATCTCGAACATGAAGTGTCATGTGGATGTTTCTCCCACTGACTGATCACTGTCCCCCTCTTTCTCTCTTTTAGTTGATGTACATTTGGTTTTTCATGTGATTACAAGTAACAAAAACTACCATATTGTTAGTGTTGTTGCTTTTTCGAGTTGAGCTATTCAAAATTTATTTTTACTTGTCAAGATGTCATTTAGAAAAAGTGGTTAGCTACAGTATTAGTTGCTAACAAAATTAGCTAGCTACACTGATGCTACTTAAGGGGGAAATGAATATTTGTCACATTATAGGCACTCATAACTTGTCAAGTAACAAACTGCTCACAATTTGATTAATTTGCCAAACTGCTTTTTAGAAAATTAAGTATACTATACTACCAGCTGTTAACAAAATGTAGCTAGCTAAACTGAAGGAGGCAATACTTTAGGAGGCAAAAGAGATTTGTCCAGTTATATTCTACTCATAGTTGGTCAAGTTACACATTTATAACAAATCTCAACAAATTAGAATACTTCATAAGACCAATAAAAAAAACATTTTTAGTGAATTGTTGGCCTTCTGGAAAGTATGTTCATTTACTGTATATGTACTCAATACTTGGTAGGGGCTCCTTTTGCTTTAATTACTGCCTCAATTCGGCGTGGCATGGAGGTGATCAGTTTGTGACACTGCTGAGGTGGTATGGAAGCCCAGGTTTCTTTGACAGTGGCCTTCAGCTCATCTGCATTTTTTGGTCTCTTGTTTCTCATTTTCCTCTTGACAATACCCCATAGATTCTCTATGGGGTTCAGGTCTGGTGAGTTTGCTGGCCAGTCAAGCACACCAACACCATGGTCATTTAACCAACTTTTGGTGCTTTTGGCAGTGTGGGCAGGATTTGGCAGTGTGCCAAATCCTGCTGGAAAATGAAATCAGCATCTTTAAAAAGCTGGTCAGCAGAAGGAAGCATGAAGTGCTCCAAAATTTCTTGGTAAACGGGTGCAGTGACGTTGGTTTTCAAAAAACACAATGGACCAACACCAGCAGATGACATTGCACCCCAAATCATCACAGACTGTGGAAACTTAACACTGGACTTCATGCAACTTGGGCTATGAGCTTCTCCACCCTTCCTCCAGACTCTAGGACCTTGGTTTCCAAATGAAATACAAAACTTGCTCTCATCTGAAAAGAGGACTTTGGACCACTGGGCAACAGTCCAGTTCTTCTTCTCCTTAGCCCAGGTAAGACGCCTCTGACGTTGTCTGTGGTTCAGGAGTGGCTTAACAAGAGGAATACGACAACTGTAGCCAAATTCCTTGACACGTCTGTGTGTGGTGGCTCTTGATGCCTTGACCCCAGCCTCAGTCCATTCCTTGTGAAGTTCACCCAAATTTTGAATCGATTTTGCTTGACAATTCTCAGAAGGCTGCGGTTCTCTCGGTTGGTTGTGCATCTTTTTCTTCCACACTTTTTCCTTCCACTCAACTTTCTGTTAACATGCTTGGATACAGCACTCTGTGAACAGCCAGCTTCTTTGGCAATGAATGTTTGTGGCTTACCCTCCTTGTGAAGGGTGTCAATGCTTGTCTTCTGGACAACTGTCAGATCAGCAGTCTTCCCCATGATTTTGTAGCCTAGTGAACCAAACTGAGAGACCATTTTGAAGGCTCAGGAAACCTTTGCAGGTGTTTTGAGTTGATTAGCTGATTGGCATGTCACCATATTCTAATTTGTTGAGATAGTGAATTGGTAGGTTTTTGTTAAACGTGAGCCTAAATCATCACAATTAAAAGAACCAGAGACTTAAACTACTTCAGTCTGTGTGCATTGAATTTATTTAATACACGAGTTTCACAATTTGAGTTGAATTACTGAAATAAATGAACTTTTCCACGACATTCTAATTTATTGAGATGCACCTGTATATTCTACTCATAATTGGTCAAGTTACAAACTTATAATAATTTGATTAATTTCTCAAAATGCTTTTTAGGAAAAACATAGTTAGCTGCTAACAAAAAGTACACTGTAAAAAATTGCTGTAGTTTCTACAGCAAAATTTTACAGAATATTACTGTTTAAACATTATACAAGATGTAGCTGTAATTCGCAATGCATTATGGGTCAAATAAGGTTTTACAGTTGTTAACAGTATATTTCCATGTCAACTGTAATTCATTTACAAGAAGCAGGTGTTGTCACTGTAGCTCCTGCTTTTTACACTAACTTACTGTAGTGTGGCATTATGGGATTTCGCGCGCATCATTCAAATCTGAAATCCAGCTGAGTGGAGCAGTGCCAGAACGATTGAAGATTAGAGGCTTTATTCATAATTCCTGGTAAGTTCACTTAATTTTACTTAAGAAATATATCCTTTTATATTTATTTAAGTTAATGTATACGTGATATCATGTCACAATTGCCTGCTATCACGACATTTAGACAAGCGGCCTTGGTAACTTATGTGCAGTAAGCTGGAAATTGCTATCATTGCATAGTTAAGCTAAATGCTGCATTTTTTCTCATTTTGGCAGTTTAATTTTCTTATTGAGAGTATTTAAAGTAGTATTTACCTAACTTTTAGCTTAAAGCCCAATGCAAACGAGTGTCATAGTAACTATCTGTCAAAATAACTGACGAACAGCAAAATATGTGAAATTGCATTTGTTTATATGTGTTCAACTGTCCCATATTGACGTGATGCCTTACTAATTAGAAACTACATGTAAATTAGAAATTGTGTCTATGCCACTGTAGTTGTACTCGACATTAAAGCTCGTCTGGGCCATTTTTTTAAGTGAAAGACATCTTTACATGCCGGACTGGACAAGTTACTTTAGCCTGATTAAAATTTGAGTGAAAAAAATAACTAAGGAAGCATTAAAACGCGAGACTGATTCTGATTATATTACATTCAACATCAAAACAAACCAGCTTAACGGCACACATAAACTCACGGAAGAAACATGAGGTAAATGTTCAAACTGTTGAGTTTATTTATAACATATCATATCGTTAAGTAGCATAACAAGTGAGCTGTTTTGATGATTATCACCATTGCAAATACATAGTTCAATAAACAATTAAGTTAGTTAACATTAAGTTACTTACTTTTTAGACACAATATTGACTATTGTTCTATTTCACCAACGAAACTCGTTCCTAACTAAGTTCATAAAGCAAAATTCAGCTTGTTTTTACTGAATGATTCAGCATTTGGAACAGATCGGTACAATGAATGAATCACTCAATTGACTCACTCATTAAGTTATTTGCTGCCACCTAATGGCGATTTAGTTCCACGTTTAAAAAGTATCATTGCATTTTTCCAACATTTCTTATTTGTATTTTCAAAAAGTAATGTAAAACATTAATGTCATAACACAGTTGTAATTTTGCATTGCATTAATTTGATTGGTGGTACAGTTCTACAATGTATTATTATAATTTAATCTATTGATAAAATGTAAGAGTTTGTTTATTTTAAAATAGATGCCTTTTTGGGTGTTCATTTTGGTCTCATTTATGTAAATGCATTTAAAGAAATCACAAGATAATTTTCTATATTTCTTGTAGGTGCAAAGAATAGCAGCTGATGTGGAGAAATGTTTGATGCTTCAAGACTCTCTGAAGCTGATTACATTAGGTAATGTATTAATTCTTATTAATTCTGTAAATCATTTGATAAACTTGTATTTTAGATTACATTTTATATTGAAATACTGCATTGTAGGTTACATTATTGCTTATATTTATTCATTTCAGGTGCACCCAATGGCTTTTGACTATTCGAGGGTCAGATGGTTGTGAATTCATACCTCAACTTTGTGGCTGGATTTGCAGTCTTATTACAACTTCAGTCTGGCGTCCCAGGAGCAGGCATTTTGTCAAGGCACAGAAAAGTATGAAAGACATCGTCAAAATAGTCCATGTGACATCAGTGGTTCAACCGTAATTTTACGAAGCGACGAGAATACTTTTTGTGCACAAAGAAAACCAAAATAATGACTTTATTCAGCAATTAATCTCCTCTGCGTTAGCATAGAGCCATTTTGGAGAATATCCGCTGGACGCAAACTGCGTACGCTGTTCTGTGTCAGCTGGGTCACACGGATACGCTGTTTTCGTTCAAATCAAAGCGTAAACAAACATAGAAAGCGTATCCGTGTGACCCAGATGACACAGAACAGCATACGCAGTTTACGTCCAGCGGATATTCTCCAAAATGGCTCTATGCTGACGCAGAGGAGATTAATTGTTGAATAAAGTCATTATTTTGGTTTTTTTTGTGCACAAAAAGTATTCTCGTCGCTTTGTAAAATTACGGTTAAACCACTGATGTCACATGGACTATTTTGACGATGTCTTTCATATTTTTCTGTGCCTTGACAATATTATTTACTCAGCAGGTAGTGGGACAGTCACAAGCCTCCTGGTTTTCATCCAAAATATCTTAAATTGTGTTCCAAAGACGAACAAAGCTTTTACGGGTTTGGAACGACATGAGGGTAAGTGATTAATGACAAAATTTTCATTTTGGGGTGGAGTAACCCTTTAAGTACTGGTAAATGCTGATTGTATTGTATAAGTGGCATTTTTACATTTATTTTATTGAGCTAGTTTCATTCAATACTGAACTTTATCCTAAAGCTTCTGCTTGTTTTTTTGTGCAGATGTTTTGTTGGAATCACAACACTCACTGGATACAAGACGGATACATAAAGGCAAAACAAGTGGAAAGGTCTCAGAGAGGGACAACCCTCGTGTGTGCTCATCTCAGAAAGTTGATGGACTTTCAGTATGTATTTATTAAATTGTCTTTTGCAGGAATATTCTTAATTTAATAGAACATAAACTCAAACAACAGAATTTGTGGTATAATGTTGATTGCAGCATTTTATTTTAATCCTTTTCATTAAAAAAAATAGTTTACCAAAATTATACAAATTCTGTTGATTGACCTTGAAGTTAATGTTCTACTCAGAATATGGCTTTTTTAACATGTATTTGTAGTTAGTTTGTGATGCTATGTTATTTTTATGATAAGATTTTAACTGTTGAAAGACTGAAAATGTTATTTTACCAGTAAAAGCCTTGCGATGTCTTTCTGCCAGTTTTAATAAATACTTATTTGCAACATCTTTGACTTGGTTTTTATTCACTTGTAAATGTATTAAGATAGTGCTCATTATAATGCATTTATATCAGTATTTTACAGTTTACTGTTAACATTTTTATTTATTGCATTTTCACTGTTAAATTACTACAACATCATTTTGGATTTAGGGGTATTTACAGGATTTTATTGGCAACTTTTGTTGCCAGGTAAATACTGTAATTTCATGAAATTCCAAAAAAATGCTGTAAAATATATTTACAGGATTTTATTGGCAATTTTGTTGCCAGGTAAATACTGTACTTTAGTGAAATTACAAAATATTGCTGTAAAATAAACTACAAGTTTAATTCAATGTTACTGTAAAAAATACTACACATTACTGTATTTCACATACGGCAATTAACTGTAATTTGCTTTGCAGTATTATACTGTAATCCATTTTACAGCAATTAACATCATTTTTACAGGATTTTATTGGCAACTTTTTTGCCAGTAACATCCTGTAAATTCTACAGTACATTTTTTACAGTGTAGTTAGCTATACTAATGCTACTGAATGGGGGAATATAGATTCGTCAAATTAAAGGCTGCTTAAAATTTGTCAAGTTATAAATTGATAATAATTTGATTAATTTGTTTGTTACTTTTTTTTGGAAAAGTAGTTAGCTACAGTACTAGTTGATAACAAAACATAGCTAGCTACACTGAAGCTACTTTAGCAGTAAATAGGAGCATCACGTACTTATGCACTATTCTATGTGGTATTGCACAATAGAGAGTATTGTGTATTCACACTGAAAATTCTAAATAGATAAAGTGCACTTTAAATACCCAGATTTGCATTTAATAACAAACAAACAAGCAAACAAACAAACAAAAAAAACACTACGCTACACTGCTAGTAATTGAAAAAAAATGTTTTTTTTTTTTTTTAAGTGGAAAAAGCTGCATTGTCTTAAAAAAACAACTAAGCTACAGTCACACTGAAAGAGGTTAAGTAGGTTTGTTAACTTTTACTAAATGCACAGTAACATTAGTGAAATTTCGGCTAAGTTTTGTGGGCTAAAAAAAAATATGTATTATATTATTTTCACCCAGTATAGTAACTGTGTTCAAACCGGTTATACTGATATTAGCACTGGTTTGAGGCTAGGTGGTGCTATGAAGCAATTTTTGCTATGCAAATTGCGCAAGGCAGTTTGATTGTAAACTGAGATGCAGGTATCAAATTTTTGGTTACCAGGACAATCTCTCACATGAGAGGCGGCATGTTTGCAAGATCGCAAAAAAATCTCACAGCATACTGCTGAATATTTATCACTTAACACTATTCTATTCGTTAGAATACTGATATAGGAACTGTCATTGTCAAGTAAATTCCATTCGTAATGTTTCCCCCTTTAAACTGGTATGAAATTTCCAACCCAGGCTCATTGGAAGTACGTGCCTCTACCTACGTTTCTGCGAAACTCAAAAAACATACCTATATGTACGAAACACTTCAGTTTCAAGTTGAACACTAAAGGCATTAAAACAAACAACTTTTTTTCCTTTTACACAAAGTATGATTTAAAGGGCCAGAGTTTCAACTAAGAAATCCTAATTTTCACACAATTTCTTGCACAATATTATGTTATGACTTTGAAAACTGATACTTTTGAACGTTACCATCACAAATACAGCTTCACATACAGGTGCATCTCAATAAATTAGAATGTCGTGGAAAAGTTCATTTATTTCAGTAATTCAACCCAAATTGTGAAACTCGTACATTAAATAAATTCAATGCACACAGACTGAAGTAGTTTAAGTCTTTGGTTCTTTTAATTATGATGATTTAGGCTCACATTTAACAAAAACCCACCAATTCACTATCTCAACAAATTAGAATACTTCATAAGACCAATAAAAAAAAATTAGTGAATTGTTGGCCTTCTGGAAAGTATGTTCATTTACTGTATATGTACTCAATACTTGGTAGGGGCTCCTTTTGCTTTAATTACTGCCTCAATTCGGCGTGGCATGGAGGTGATCAGTTTGTGGCACTGCTGAGGTGGTATGGAAGCCCAGGTTTCTTTGACAGTGGCCTTCAGGTCATCTGCATTGTTGGGTCTGGTGTCTCTCATCTTCCTCTTGACAATACCCCATAGATTCTCTATGGGGTTCAGGTCAGGCGAGTTTGCTGGCCAATCAAGCACAGTAACACCATGGTCATTGAACCAGCTTTTGGTACCTTTTGGCAGTGTGGGCAGGTGCCAAGTCCTGCTGGAAAATGAAATCAGCATCTCCATAAAGCTTGTCAGCAGAAGGAAGCATGAAGTGCTCTAAATAATTCCTGGTAGATGGCTGCGTTGACTGTGGACTTCAGAAAACACAGTGGACCAACACCAGCAGATGATATGGCAGCCCAAATCATCACTGACAGTGGAAACTTCACACTGGACTTCAAGCAACATGGATTCTGTGCCTCTCCACTCTTCCTTCAGACTCTGGGACCTTTATTTCCAAATTAAATGCAAAATTTACTTTCATCTGAAAAGAGGACTTTGGACCACTGAGAAACAGTCCAGTTCTTTTTCTCCACAGCCCAGGTAAGATGCTTCTGATGTTGTCTCTGGTTCAGAAGTGGCTTGGTAGCCCTTTTCCTGAAGACGTCTGAGCGTGGTGACTCTTGATGCACTGACTCCAGCTTCAGTCCACTCCTTGTGAAGCTCTACCAAGTGTTTGAATCAGCTTTGCTTGACTGTATTCTCAAGCTTGCGGTCATCCCTGTTGCTTGTGCACCTTTTCCTACACAAATTCTTCCTTCCAGTCAACTTTGCATTTAATATGCTTTGATACAGCACTCTGTAAACAGCCACACCTTTCAGTAATGACCTTCAGTGACTTACCCTCTTTGTGGAGGGTGTCAATATTTGTCTTCTGGATCATTGGCAAGCCAGCAGTCTTCCCCATTATTGTTGTTTCAAAGAACAAGAGATACCCAGAATTTATACTGTATGGATGGTCATTTATTGAAAATCAAATGTAAATATTCTAATATTTTGAGATACTGATTTTTCACTTTCACGAGCTGTAAGCTCTAATCATCAAAATTAAAACAAAAAAAAAAAAAACGTTTGAAATGTTTTACTTTACATGTAATGAATCTAAAATATATGAAAGTTTAACTTTTTGAAATAAGTTACAAGAAAAAATGAACTTTTTCACGACATTCTAATTCATTGAGATGCACCTGTACATGGATTTTCTAATGCAGTAGGCTTGCTTGGTAGCTCATGAGATACGGCATTATGCATGAATCACAATCCTGTGAAACTATGGTTCAGCAAAACAGCTCAAACCCCCGTAGAAAGAAGATCAAATAGCACGGTTGCATCAGCGAATGCATTTTTAAATCACTTTTACTTTTGTTATCACTGAATTCTCTACCGCCGCAATATGTGCCTGAATCAACAGAATAAAAACACTGTAATACTTGACTGAACCAACGTAATAAAAAAACGTATATCTTTTTCGGAGAAAATTGAAGTGACATTTTAGTGCCACTCACTGCTCCCACCACAAACCTACTATGTGCCATACTCTGGTTTCTCATTTTATGAGGAATTGCAAAATAACGCATGACCCAGTTAATTTTTATTGGTTTGACTTCAGAACATCACGTAACAAATGTATATTTCTGCTATAAAGCCACCAATGATCAGAACCATCATTAGCATTCCTGTGTTCCTGTGGCTCAGTGGTAGAGCATTGCGTTAGCAGCGCAAAGGTTGTGGGTTCAATTCCCAGGGAACACACATACTGATAAAAAAATTTATAACCATGTATAATGCACTGTAAGTCGCTTTGGATAAAAGCGTCTGCTAAATGCATAAATGTAAAAATGTAGCATTCCAACATTCCAGGTGGATTCTGCAAAACTTGTTGCAAGTAAAACTAACTTGGAAACTCTAATTTGTTTTCCCATTGGTTGCATTTAAAGATGAACAAACTCTTGGTAATGATTGAATGTTTTCGATGATTTGCAACAAAACTACCCTTGAAGTAACCAAAGATCTGTTTCTTTGATGCTTGCAACTGCAAGATCATGGGTTTGATTCCCAGTGTACATCTTGGTCACTCCAGATAAAAGCACCTGCTAAATATCGTTTCGAAAATTCCTGGTAACGATGACGTGTTTTGGCGGTCTTGTAGCCACTGGCCCTTCGAGTTTGAGTGTGCAACTGTCTTCTGCTCGAGCCGAACAATGTTGAACACAAGTGCAGAATAATGCAGCCCAGCGCTCTGTTTGTTCCCACTTCTTTTTCCATCTGCCACAGCCTGTAATTATCTACAGCTGAAAACAAGTGCATGCTGAAATGCCCATTGGGCCATAGAAATGGAATTATAGCCCGCGTCGCTTTCCTTTCTCTGCAGAAAGAATGCTTCTTTTTGTGGCGGAGAATGTGTGTTTAGTTTAGTTTGAACTATTTTGGCAAGGAGGGGGCTCTCGACAGGCCAGCCGCGCGCCACGTCTTTGTTAAACGTCTTGATGATGGAAAATTGATCAGGCTTGAATCAGAGGTTCAATATATGGTCTCTCTCAGTCTATTGTCTAGGTGAATTGCACATGGTGAAGGGCCACAGGCAGGTTGCTATTAATATGACAGCCTACTCCATATCCAGCTATAATTTCTAATGAAATACCTAATCTCCATTATTTTGATCCAGGCGGGCGATAGCGTAGAAGAAAAGGAGGGAAGAGGGAGAAAAGGCTTTTCTTTGCGCTTTTCCGTTCGAGAAATGGCAAACCGATCATTTTTGTCAAGCTCTTTTTTGAAGCCGACCGAAATGCTTGTGGATTGCCACAGTTTAAAAAGGCACCCAGATAAAGCCATTCAAGGCACTGAATGCAGACGCCATCTGTTTTTTTTTTCTTCTATTTCCTCTTTTTTCTTCTCCTTTTTCAATCCTTGTAATCAAATTTGAGGGGGGAGTTTCAATGAAAGTACCTTTTGTTGGGCTGAAACGAGCAAGTAATTTACAAACTGCCCTTCCTTTGTGTGGGAGGCTAAAGGAAAAAAGAAATCAGTAGCTTTTAAAGCTAGGCCTTGCTGCGACTCCGCAGATAATGAAAGCCGTCTGTGTTGTTGGCTAGAGAGCATTTCAAAGGCAGGCCTGACTCAGGGTTACACTGCTAAAAAACCTGCGTGTGTTTGTTTTGTGCGGAGAGCAGATCCAGTCTTCAACGCGGTACGGATGCGGGGCGAGTCGGCGAAAGAGGATGCCCGCTTTCTGCTGGAAACCGTTATTAAACGTGTGGGAATCTAAGAGGACTTGAGGTGGCTTCCCTTCACAGGAGACGTTCAAGTGGGAAGCCGCTACTTTTTTTCCCTCCTGCTTCTTGGTGGAATATTGCCGGAAGGTGAGTCCCTTGGGATTTCTTCTCCTGATGATTCCCGTCAGTCAGCGCCGCGTCTGTGCCAAAATGTAAATTAGTTTTTTTTTTTTTTTAAATGAGCAGTGATTTATAGCTGGGCACAGGAGTGTAGATTGTGTTCACTTGGCTGTAGAGGGCAGAGCAGGTAACCTCTTACTTCAAGGGATTTTACCACAATCTGTCAAATTCAACTCAATATGTTGATAATTAGCATAATTGTGGGATTTCAGTGCTACCGATTTGCAAAAATATCTTATTCCATGACACTGGAATGCTTAACAATTAGTATTGGAAAGTTTACTTTGGTTGTTGAGAGATCCAACATTTCTTGTTTGGCTTAGTGGCTTCGTTCGAGAATGAATTCCCCCATAACCCTGAAGTATTTTTGTTGCAATGAGCAAGTCATCTTTGGGAGCTTGTGATTGACAGTGCTTATTACATATTTATAACAGATTTATAACAGATTTTCTTTAAATGGCACCGAACAATGCTTAATGCATATGCACACTATTCTGCATTCATCTTATGCATTTCATCTGCAACAGTTTTCACTTATACGTACTTTTATTCTAATTAGCCAAGTTTCAGAGCAGTAGTTTCACTTTCGCGCCTCCATTAACAATAGACAAACTGCAGCATATTCAATTGAGCCGGTATATTGAAATGTCAAAATTTGCACTGGAACAAAAACCGGGCAAACTTCAATCTGAGTCTGAATAGAATATTAAATAAGTCGACTCTCTACCGCCACCCAACCATAAGCGTCACCCGCATCGGGCCGCCCATGGGAGAGGCAGTCAGTCAGGCGGAGTGCATCATTTACTGCTCATTCTGTACATAATGCATTCTGGGATCATTCATGTGTGCATTATAGCAGGAATTATGCAATCTGTATTGATACAGGATTACAATGCCTTGCCTTTACCGTTCATTTTCACGCTTAAAAAATGACTTTCTTGCTAATACAAGTAAACAAAACAAACATGTTCATAGAAATGCACTTGCAATGGAAATCAACGGGGCAACTAACTGAAATATTCCTTTTGTACAATGTTTTGTACAAAATTACGTTTAAAGTACATTTCAAATCCGTTAAACAATAGGAAGAAAGTATTTAATATATTTGTTTACAAACTGAGTTACGAGTCAAAACTATTGCTTGTGGTGACCAACAGACTCGTATTTAATTGGAATATTCTTTTGTACAAATTTTTAAATTCAGTTTAAAATCCATTTAAAATCCGTTTGAAATATGTTTCAAATACGTTAAACGATTGGAAGAAAGTATTTCAAATATTTGTTTACAAACTGAGTTACGAGTCAAAATTAATGCTTGTGGTGACCGACAGACTTGTATTTACCTGGAATATTCTTTTCGCACAACATTTAAATTATGTTTTAGATATGTTTCAAATACGTTAAAAGACAGAAACAAAGCGTTTCACGTATTTTCCGCCATTAAGAAGGCATTCCCCATATGTGATTCATCAGTACACTAATAAAAGCTGATAAATGTGGTGCGTCCCTTAATGCATGTAATCATGTGTCACCCGTCGTTGTTTTACGCAACCAGCTGAGGTTTATCGGATAAATCTGTCTCAATTATGTGCCATGAACGCATCCCCCTCAGGGGCGTCAATACCAATGACTTAATGGGCTGCTAAGGGAGGGGGTTTGTGCAGAGAGGGGTGGGCGGTGCTGACCGCCAATTACAGCCCAATGAGCCGCGGCCAGTCAACTGCTGATGATCACAGACTATTTCCACAGGACTCAACGCCTTGCAGTGCATATTGGGTTCAACCGTCTGACCCCTGGGCCACTTTATTCTGATTCAGGAGCTTACTAATGCTCCTGTGAAGTAGGTTAGTCTAATATTGGACTAATTATAATAGCTTGAAAGGGTTATTTGGAGGTAATTATTTGGAGTATAGCCAAAATGTTATAATATAATGCCAAGTAATACATTTTAGATGGAATTTACATTTAATGTAATGACAATGTGCAAAAACATATCTTTAGTGTCTTTTTCATGAACCGGTCAGTTTTGATATTTTGATACTTTGATAAAGTGTTTTTTATCTAGTGGAAAGAAATTAGCCAAAATAAACACTTTTAAGTGTTTATTTTGCACTATGCACATGTCTATTTGCATCTGTAGATTTCAGTTTCAAAACATATGTTTAAAGAGTTTTTTTTTCTCCTGCAGAGTCAGAAATCTCTCAGTTTTTACAGAGGGGTTTGTTCATATATCAACTGTCTGATTATATAAATATATTTTATTCATGAAAGCATGGTGAATATGTATTTATTTCTGGCTGTTGACATTATTTTCTGATGTAAAGAATGATAAAAAGTGATTTCCAAAATCCAAACAGTGTTATTTTAGTATCATTGAGATACTATTATTAACAGTTTGAATTTAGTTTTTTTTAGATAATCCATTTTCTTTAAAATTTTTGTTAAATTATTAAAGTTAAGTAATTTTGTTTGTTTTGTTATGTTATTAGATTTTGTTCTTTTATATATATTATTATGTTTTTTAATATGCCTATATAGTTTTTATACAGTTTCAGTTTTCGTTATTTTAGCGCATCAAGTCAAACTAAATAGAAATGAGAAATGTTAGCAACTAGCTGAAATAAAATTTGATTAAGTTTTTTACATTTTATTTCAGTTAGCATTTATTTGATTATTTTAGTGTTTTATTATTTCAAGAATATTTTTATCAATAACATTTTGTTTTATATTGTTTTAAATATTTTTTTTCTAATTCTTTTTCTTATTTCTAGAATCTGGCTTTCTCAAATGTTCAGATTGCTGTTCCTGAATTGTATGCAAATGAGAGAATTAGTGCATATTAAGTTAGATAAAGCCTTGTTTGTATATTTAAACAACATATTATATATATATATATATAAACAATGTCATAATGCACAAATATTTCTAAACCTAAAAACAGGCTTTATTTTTATAAAGCAAACTATCTTTTTATTTTTTTAATTCTGGCAGAAAACATGACTCAGGCTATATGCTATAGTGTTTTTCAGCTCATTAAATTCAGACTCTAGTCCAAATGGACCGAAACGATCCATGTCGATTTGCAGGAGCAATCAGAGAAGCCTGTGCGATTAGACTTAAATACAGGAACATTGATGTAGGACTAATCTGAGAGTACTTTGTCTCTCTCAAAGCTCTCCGGGCAAGCCGTCTCGAGCACCTACTTGCCTTAAAACCTGAAATTAAAACGATTTATAGACAAACCCCAGCAAAGAGGACCCTAACCCTATATTTAAGCCCAGAAGTAGCGCTTCCACCTGGAAAGCTGTAATTAATAGGGCCAAAGACTCACTGAAGTCTCACCTCTCCGTAATCTTCGAATGTAAATGAGGGTTTAGCGCTGATATTACCGGACGTCCAGGAGACACTGCTGAATTAGGACCTCAATCTTGGTTTTTCAGGTTCACCACAGGACTGGTGATAGCGAGCAGTTAGCAGGCTAATACACGTTTGCTACGGCAGCTTAATATTAAATTTACTGATGCTAGCAGTTAAAATTGATCTGCCTTGGCAAAAAAAACTGTCTATTCCAATCCTGCAGCTGTGATGTTTCATTAGCTCTGTGTGAAATAAGATTTTAACCAACTTTGCTGTGACTAAGCAGTGTGGAGTTGCTAAAATTGCAAACAGAACCATAAAGATATGCTGGACTGACCCTAACATGTGCTAAAGAATCAGCTGCGCGACTGCAAATGGACTTTTAAGGCCGCTCTTGTTAGGAAGTAGGCATTAAGATGAGCACATAGAGCACAAGCTGGTCAGGTTTCAATTCTGCAACGTTTGCTATGGTGGTGGGGGGGGGGAGTCTGAAATTGACCTTGTTTACATTCTTAATGCATGTTCTTGGTCTTATTCTCAATGATATTTCAGTGTGCATTAAAGAATGACTCTTTCTGGCTCTGAAGCGATAGCTGACAACACAACTCATGTTTTTCATGATTCAGAAGATGACTGAAATAAAGTTTTTTCTTATTTAAAGTAAACTGACTTGTAAATATCTCAGACTGAAAATTTACAAACCTTAACTTGTAGTTGTTTTGGTGAAAAAAAAAATCAGGTATGTTTAGCTGTAATAAGATTTAGACATGAATATGGAAGTTTTCTAAATCCTATTATTTATTCTATTACAGAAATTACATAAATAGTGAACACACACACACACACACACACACATGTACGTATGGTGTATTAAAATTCAGAATATCTTAAAAATTAATATATAAAAATAGAGATTTTTATATAGAATATAACATAAATCTGGAGTCAGTAAGGTTTTTAAAATGTTTTTGAAAGAAGTCTCTTCTATTCACCAAGGCTGCATTTATTTTTATTAAATATATATATATATATATATATATATATATATATATATATATATAAACAGTAATTTGTAAAATATTAATTACCAAAATCATCAAAATGACCAAAGATTATGGAAAATAAAAAAATACAATAAAAAGGTAATATTGTGAAATATCACTACAGTTATAACAAATGTAAAAAAGTGAAGTATTGCTGCAATTTAAAATGACAAAATAATCAAAATGATCAAAAATAATAAAAATAAATTGTGAAATATTGCTGCAATTTAAAATAAAACCATCAAAATTATATATATATAAAAAAACATATCGTGAAATATTACTTCAGTTTAAAATTGCAAAATCATCAAAATCATCAAAAATACAGTGAAAACAGTCATATTGTGAAATATTACTGCAATTTAAAGTAAAACCAGCTAAATTATAAAAAATACATTAAAACAAACATATATAGTGAAATATTATTGCAATAAAAAAAAATCGAAAATGATCATCAAAATGATAAAAAAAGTAACAAAAGTAATATTGTGAAATATTATTAAAATCACATAAAATACACTTTTTTTATGTGAATATATTGTAAGATATAATTTATTTCTGTGATCAAAGCTGAATTTTCAGCATCATTTCTCCAGTCTTCAGTGTCACATGATCCTTCAGAAATCATTCTAATATGCTGATTTGCGGCTCAAGAAACATTTCTGATTATTATCAATGTTGAAAACAGTTGCTGTGATTAATTTTTTTTACAGAAACTGTAATACATTTTTTTGTGAGTGTTTTGATGAATAGAAAGTTCAAAAGAATTGCATTTATTTTAAATGTATGTTTTTTTATATTTGAAATTGAGTGTAAATACTTTTGCGTGTTATTGCTCAATGTCTTGTCATGAGACGGTAAAATGCTCTTATCCTGACTGAAGTGCAACATCAGTGATTTCTGTGGCTCCTCCTCCTTCAATATCACATCATCTTTATCCATAACAGTGCTGCTTTACAGTCTCTCAAAACAACATTTGCTGATCCTAAGATGCACATGCATTTGTGAGCACTGGATGATGCTATTATATAAAACATTCATTAAATATCAAAGATCAGATGCTGCCTGTCTTAGCATGATTAATATACACCATGATGGCTGTCATTTGTCCAAAAATAGGGCATGTAATGTGCAGTAATGACACACAAAACATTTTTCTTGTAGCATTTTTTAAGGATTGCACTTTGCGCCCATTAAAGGGAAGCATGCAGAGTGCAGCCCGGCATGAGAAAACGTGTCAAAAGGCAAAATATCTGATAAACAGAAGTGCATTTATTGTGGCAGTTGTTAAATAATAATGTTGATTATAGGTTGGCTCAGCACAGATGTGGTAATTGTCTGTCATAGACGTGTGCTGCAGATGACAGCCACGAAATAACAGCCAGAACAGCAAATCACATGCAATAAACATCGGCTCGTGGGAATGTTGTAGATCAGATTTTAGTGAGACGTTTTCAGGACGACAATTGATTTCCCAACCTTTTCTATAATCAGACCTATAGATGAGATATAATTGCAATAGTTGTAAAATGTTTGCACAAAATTTCAAACTGACATTTTAAAGAAGCATTGTAATATGGTCACATATATTGTGCAGAAAATAAACAGCAAATAAAACAGCAGGACAAATTGGTGCGGCAGTGTAAAGGATATTGTAATGCAGTGCAATCAGAGTCAGTGTGCACATATAAATTCACTATTTATTTGAAAAACAAATGACATAATTATGATAATATGAACAAAAATGAATCAAATAAACAAATAAATAATCAATACAATTAAACATACATACCCCCTCCCCACAAGAAAAAAAGAAAGAAAAGAAACTGTAACAGCTACAATTATTGGGTTATTGTTTATATAATATAACATGCAATCATAATTAATATATATTATATAATAAAAATGTATTTTTCAAGTATATGTATAGGTTGGTGTTGTGTATATCTGTGTTTCACTTTAAAAAAATATCCAATATTATCACATTAAAATGCTGGTAACACTTTACAATAAGGTTCATTAGTTCACATTAGTTATTAGTAAACATGAACTAAGAATGAACAATACTTCTACAGCATTTATTAATCTTAGTTAATGTTAATTTCAGCATTTACTAATGCATTATTAAAATCACGAGTTGTGTTTGTTAACATTAGTTAATGCACTGTGAACTAACATGAACTAACAATGAACAACTTTATTTTTATTAACTAACATTAACAAAGATTAATAAATAATGTAATAAATGTATTGTTCATTGTTTGTTCATATTAGTTAATAATACATTAACTAATATTAACAAATGACACCTTATTGTAAATTGTTACCACAATACTGATTAAGAAAACAATTTTGACAGTGTACTGTATGTGTAAAATTACACACATTGCTTCATATATAATATTAAATTGGTAGCATTTACTTACAGTCCTATCTACATGAATACATACTTATATGTGATAACTATGTAATAACCCTGAACCTACACCTAAACCTAACCCTAACACTTACAGTTACTATGTATTACTCAGTAGTTTATTGGGTAAAGTAAAATAAAGTGCGACTGCAGTATTTTACTGTAGGAGCATCTCATTGCTCGTTTATGATTATATTTACCTGTTATGAAATGTTATCACTGTTGTAGGTGAGTTGGTTTATTTTGATGCACATGTGATGAGGGATTTCTCTCTGTAGTCATTCGCCAGCGTCACTACTGAGATGCTGCTTGCCCAATCAGATTAGGTGTTTTAAATTTTAAGTTTAAGTTAAGTTTTAAATTTACTTTATTCTGATTGGTCAAGCACAATATTTTGCAAGTCTAGTATATATTTGTCTATTTGTCTATATTTTGGTTGTGGTTCAGTCATCCACAGACAGAACAGTGGATCAGCAGCTCAGAAATCAAACATTTTATATAGACCTAGAATATTCATAGTTACAATACAATTACAATTTCATTACAATTTAGTGTATTTTACACCCCAACATTTTATTACTGTAATGTGAAATGTCATTCATATATATACATATATATATATATACTAATTAGGCTTGGGGTCAACACTCTTTTTTAATGTTTTTGAGTCTCTTATGTTTAACAAAACTGCATTTATTTGATAAAAAATTTAGTAAAAATAGTAATATTGTAAAATATTATTACAATTTAAGAACTGTTTTCTATTTGAATATATGCAATATATTTCTAATTATTGTCAACACTTGTGCTGCTTTTGTGATTTTTTTAATGAATAGAAAGTTCAAACAGCATTTATTTAAATATTATTTTTATTCATGACAACATATAATGTGAAAACAACATAAAATGTCACTTTTATGAAATTGTAAAATAAAAGTTAGAAATCATGTTTATAATTTCTATTTTACAAAAATTAACAAAATTGTCTGTTCTGCTTCAAAACAAAACAAAGCAAAACAAAACAAAACAAAACATAGCAAATCAAAACAAAACCAAAAACAAAACAAAACCAAAAACAAAAACCAAAACAAACCAAACCAAAACAAAAACAAAAAAACAAACCTTAATGGTCCTAAAAATAGGCTTTATTGTCTCTATGTTAAAGAAAACTTAATATCTATCTATCTATCTATCTATCTATCTATCTATCTATCTATCTATCTATCTATCTATCTATCTATCTATCTATCTATCTTTTTCACGAGTTGGAGTGAAATGTGAACTGCTCCTGTTTTTCGCTCATCTATCTCTCACTGTCTGTGAGTGTAATAATATACTTATAATACAGCTGTAGTAAAGTAGCCATCAATATTGAGTCCACTCAGAGTGCACTCTTGTTTCTCTTCATGGGTAATTTGGTGTCTATCTGTCTGGCCTCTCTCAGAGCCATTTTCTCTGCTGCAAGCACTCTTCAGCCAGCGCCGCCCTCCCCAAACACATATATAATTGCACATATTTCACCAATTAATGTCAAGCCTCTATCAGCATGTGATTGAAATGAAAGGCCGCCGGGAGCGGGATCGATCTGGGCGGCCCGTCGCGCCTTTAAATGGACTGCACCAATCACACGCCAGTCCATTTCCAAATCAAGCCATTGGCTGCTACGGCCGAGAGGAAGTGTCACTCTCTCTGACTGCGAATACTAGCTTACTACTGACTAAATACACTATTTATGTGTGAAAAGATGCATTATGTAATGATAAACATTCAAAACATGCTACTGGTCATGTCGCATGTAAGTAGCATCCAGTTATTTTCTTAAAAACAAAGAACTACAAGACTCACCATATTTTTTTCCAGTTGATCAATCACAGTTAGACAATTGTTTTTTATTACAACGTTTCTGAAATATTTTGTTTAAATATGCAAATGAGGCATTATCTCATTAAATATGCACCAGTTTGCATACATTTCCAGAACAGAAATTGAATAAAAACAGGTTCAAAATGTGTTTTATTTGTTGACGTTCTAAATGGTTTTGCATTTTGGATTTATCTTTTTATCACAGAAAATAATGTCAATTTTTACCATACTTTTAGAAATAAAATGTTCCCAGGCAAAGATCATATGAACAAACCCCTCTGTGAAAACCTTCTGAATATATGAATAAAACTGTAAAGTTTAATGGATGTAAATGCTGCTAAAATAAAGAAAACAAACTCATTTTGAGAAAACAGCCTTTGAAAATATATGTTCTAATTCAAATCTACAGACAAGAAACACTTAAATGTGTATTTTAGATTTTTTTTTTCTGAAATAAGGAAACAAAATCTTAAAATTAACCATGAAAAGCAAAGTTTTTCTTATCTTGTCTTGCTTGAACTATTATAAGTATTTAATTATAATTGTTATGAATAATAATTTATTTCTGTCAAGATGAGAAGTTACACTTTATATATGTAATATATGATATCATTTATCCTTCATTCACACTGGAAATGTAAGGAGAGCCCATAGTATTGTGGGATAAAGTGTAATTTCTGCGTTTATTACATTTATTAATCATCTTAGGTTTCCCCCCCTCCATAAATCTTGTGACAGCACATTTTTTTGATGTTTTGTGATATTCTGTCAAACACACAGACACAAACGCAGGACTGTCAGGGTTGTATTTTGTTGTCTGATTGCTCTTCCAGCTTCAGGCTAATTAATGAAGCTGAGTAATTAGCCATGATGTATATTAGTATGGAGGCAGTGCCCCCTACAGTATAGACTAGAAGAAGAAAGCTGCCGTTTGCTTAGTGTCTGCCATAGTCTCGTAAACATAATGAATCTGATACTATAGAGAATAGTTTCATATTTTATTATCATGATTTATTTATAATATCCAAGCTGTCTGTTTAAAGGTAACTATTCATGAAAGCAATAATGCTCAGTTAATTTTAATTTATTGTATTTAATTAATTAATTTATTTATTTATTTATTTTTCTCATGTTTTTGATGATTAATGTCCAGAGACAGAATGTTAGTATTATTTATTTATTTGTTTTATTATATAGTTTTTTTTTTATTGAATATATAATGGTAAAAAATGGTTTAAAACATGAGGTGTATTTTTAAAATAATATTATAAAATAATTATTCTTTACATTTATTTTACTTTTAAATAACAGTAGAAATTATATATTATTATTATATTTTATAGAAATTATATATTATATATTAGTAGAGATGTGTTACTTTATCCATCTTAAATATGCTCCACTGACATATTTTTATATTTATATTTATGTCAATAAGTCTAAATCACATTGTAACATATTGTACTGTACTATCAAACTGTATATAATAAATGTTACGTTTTACCCTTTATCTTCTACTCTTTAAATAGCATTTGTCTAAAAAATACAATTTGCTAATTTGCATGTTCTTATTTAGACAACATTTAATGATAAACTAATTATCTAAAATGATCAAACTCATTTATATTTATAAATAGCTTTGATTTCACTCCCAATCACATCACATCAGCGATTCTGCTCCTGACAGCACTGCCTTGCTCATCTGCTGCAGATAAGATGAGCTTTTACTCCAATAGATGGCAACAAAACACTAGGCTGCAGTCAAACTCAACCTATAGCTCTGCAGAGCACGAGGTGCATCGGGAAACTATGATATATGTCTTACCTACAGTAATTACATCAAACATAATTCCCTCAGCGTAAGTGCTTCATTAGAAGAACCCGGCTGAAATTAATCTTTTGATAATCCTTAACGGAGATAAACCTGAAGTGACAGCAATTAAAGAAGCAGCAAAAGCAGTTAGTGCTTAAAAATTCTGCTGGAATCCTATTTGACTGTAATTTATTGAAAATGTTAAAGATTACAGTTTTATCTTGATGTTTGCTTTTATTAATAAATAATAATGCATTTTATTTATAATGCACTTTCTCGTACCCAAAGTGCCAAAAACTGTAAAAATACAAAAATAATACAATTCAACACCCTTTTATTTTGAACTCTTATTATAGAATAATACAATTTTCAAAAACATTTTAATGCAATATTCTATTTTTTAATGAAGAAACGCATGAGTCGTGAATGCTAAAAATGACCCCCATTTATCTTCACAAATGTTTTCTTTTCTCCCCGCAGCTCTACAACTACTTTTGTCTTTAATTTGTCTCTTTTCTCTCTTTTGCAGAAGTGTCTAATGTAATTGAACTCTAATGCATTAGGGATGGTGATTGAAATGCCAAGGACACGTATAATTTCCCTCTTTGTGCTCTCGGCCCCTGCGAGTGCTCTCTCTTGCTCTCGCACTCGGGGCCCCTCTACCTTATGGCACCGCTGACAATCAGCCCTCGTCAGTGTAATTAAATGATGGTTTATAAAGTGTGAGAAGCCACTATGACCAAAAGCAAATAGGTGCTTATCGGCGAGCTGCTGAACAACCCTAATTTTCTCCAGTGGCAATTTCCATCTGTTATCTGGGCTCGGAATCGGCCCCTTTTAGCCCTGCACTCTGTTTCTCGATAGCGAGAGCTCGCTCCCCGCTGCTGTTTCTGTGTTTTTTTTTTCTGAAATATACACACATTTTGCCTTTGACAGAATGACATTTTAACAGCAACGTACACTTGTCTTCACTTCCCTCGGCAGAGTGACATTTCAAAGACGAGGAAAATGAAATATTTTGAGGATGGGCAATTATCTGTGTATTTTTACGTGTTTTGTTTGTTTGTTGACATGCAAGAATCTCATGGCATGAATTATTTTAGTTTTTGACATCATCTGCTGTAAAGATAATGGGCGTAGAATGATAGCAGATTTTGGTAAAATACCAAATTTTATTTAAAATTATAGTACCAAAATTGTATTTTACTAGTTAAATGTTAATATAGTAAGCTATATATTTAGGCAAAATTTGGTGTATTGTTTATAATAATATAAACATACCAAATAAATAGTATACCAAAATGTATTCAAAATTATAATACCAAAATTGTAATGCATTTGTTAAATGCTGATGCATTAATATATAACATGTTTACATATTTGGATTAATTTTATACTTAATAATACATGCAATAATTCTAACGATAATGGGCATAGAATGATAGGCAATTTTGGTAAAACAATATACCAAAATTGATCTAACATTATAATAACAAAATTGTGATTTATTTGTTAAATGTTGATACATAAATATATACATTTTTTAAATATTTGGTTTTATTTGCATATGATAACACATGCAAAAGCTGCATGATATTAATTATTTTTGGTAACATTGGTTATATTGTTTATACATAACATTTATTTAAAATAATAATGCCAAAATTGTGACTTATTTGTTAAATGTTGATATGCTAATATGCAAAATGTTTACATATTTGGTTTAATTGTGCACCTAATAATGCATGAAAAATAGCATGATATGAATTGTTTTTTAATAACAACTTGCCAACATTTATTTCAAATTATAATACCAAAATTGTAATTTCTTTTTTTTTTTTTTTTTTAATGTTGATACATTAATATATAAAATATCTAAATATTTGGTTAATTTTGCACCTAATAATGCATGCAAAAATCACATGCCATGAACTATTTTATTTTTGACATCATCTGTTAAAGCTGGTAGATTTTGGTAAAATGTGGTAAATTGTTCATAACAATATACCAACATATTTTTACAATTACAATACCAAAATTGTAATTTATGTGTGATATTTCCAATATTTAATTTAATTTTACACCTCCCCGTCATCTAAAATATAATTTTCATCAACTAAAGCTAGATATTTTAAGCATTTTCTTCTGTAGAATTTTTCTTACTGCAATAATATCTGTAACTCGGGTACAGTAAGCTTATAATAGACTTGCCGTGCTGCTCAGAGAGTAAAAACAGTAATATTGTAAGAATATTAGAGCTCACGGTCTGGGTTTCATTACAGCTGCTTTTGAAATGGCTAACTTCTGTAATCTTCAAATGTTTTATGGAATAATAGGAGACATCATTCAACCTCTCAAGTTTTTGCACTTTGAAAAGAATCAGCCGGCTCGTAGTATTGGAACACAAAAGCCTAACCGCATTATCTCTGTGAAAGAGGCCGGTTGCTGCAATGATTTTATTGAATTAAAGGGAAAAAAGTACCGGCAGCATGCTTTTTAAGGACATATTGATGGAAGGCTATCATTTTTGCCAATTAATGTGTGTTTTAAAGAAAAATAATTGATTATAGATAGACCCACACCCTCCCAAAAGTATATCCACGCGCCTCTATCAAGATCCACTCTCTGATTATTAAAGAAACATGTGAAATCTCAAATCAAGATTGAGTGAGACACTTCAGCTCCAAATCCTCTTAACCAGATTATTAGCTCTTTATGATCATACACAATGGTGAGTATGTCAGAGAAAAGGAACCTGAAATTATCAGCCCCAATGAAAATGAGTCCAGCCCATGTCTGATGATTTGAGAGCATATTCATTTATTGCCACAATGCTGATATCAGCATATGTGCCCCTTCATTTTCACCAATCTGGATATTAAAATCAATACTAAATTAATCCTAAAATATCAATTAAAAATAATTAAAAACTTAATCATTTTCTACTAAATTAATTATTTTTAATTTGAGGAAAAATAAGTATAAAATAATATATTTAAATTATTTATTAGCATGTATAAGGATGTTCTTAATTTTTTAAATAGCATTAAATAAGAATACAATTATTCAAATAATTATTTACAGTCTTAATAATCATTTTTACAGATAGAAAATCAATAACTGTACCAAAATAGAGTGTCTCCATCCAGTGTGTGTGTTAAGATGTGATATAGAAGCTGAATTCTTACCCTACAGGTGAAGGGCATCAACGTCGCACGAGGTTTTCAACACACTGAGTGTATGAAAACCATGACCTCACAGAGGCCACGGCACACACACACACACACACACACACACACAATCCCACGTGCATGAGATCTCTTTTCAAAGCCTTATCACAGACTGCATTCACTAAACATGAGAATTTCTGTGAGAACTTCTGTGCGCGCTGTTGTGTTTCTACTTACTGTTGTTTAATGAACATTCAATACTTCAATTATATTTTCTATTCTATTCTATTCTATTATATTACATTATATTATGCATTTTAAAACAAGTGAAACAAACCAAAAAACTATTTAAAAAAATGAATATTAAAACTGAAATTCATTAAAATTCATTACAATTATTGTGTATTCCTTATACAGATTATCTTTATATCATGTTGCATTTACAAAAATAAGAAATTATGACTTCATCCCTTATAATGTTTCAGAATTTGAAATTACTTAATGAATTTTGGTAGATTTATTAAAAATGTTGTATTATTTTTTACCATAAACTATATAAGCATACTAGATTGACAAACACAAATATTGCATTTCAAATGTTATCTTTTGTGTATTTTTATATTATTAAGCACATTGTTTGCTTCAAAATTATTGATATGAATGATATATACTGTTGAGACAATGGGTGTAGAACAATAGTAGATTTTTGGTAAACTTTTAGCAAAATAAATCAAGTATTTCTAAATGTTGATACATGTTTAAATTAATATATAAAATGTTTGTATGTTTGATTCGCTCCTTTTCAGTTTTCATCAACTAAAGTGAGTTGCCATTTTAGTAAAACTGACTTGAAATAATATGACAGAACCAAACGTTGTCTAAATTTAAAATATATTTTTGTTAAAAGACAAAAACTATGACTAAACCAAAAACTATGTAAAAACAAACACATTTTACCATATTTAAATCCATTCTGCATATTTTGCCCAAATATAGTGTGGGAAATGTTTCTCAATCATAACAGGCAACTTAATTAATTCACATGTTAGCCATTAAGTCATATTTTAGTGTTTTTAGCATTAATATAGATGTAGAATGATTGTTTTCTTACAATAGATTTTGGTAAACAAATTGGTAGATTGTTGGTAAATTTGGTAGATTGTTGGTAAAATTGGGTAGATTGATAAATTAAACCAATAATCTGTCAAATTTACATAGAATTTAGTGCAGTAATCCAGCTGCAAAAAAGTTAATAAATGGTCCTTCAAAACAGCTCTATATTATACCTCATGCCGTGTGTGTGTGTGTGTGTGATCCGTTCATTTTCATAAACCGGTTGGTGATAAGGTTAGCACCTTTCTCCACATTTACACACCCACCCCTGTTTGGCTGGATCTGAGAGGGGTAATTTCCTCCCTCAGCCTTGCCCCCATTATTGGGACATCATGGGGGCTGAGCCTCTGCTTTCCCCGCTGGAGCAGAAAGGGGCTCGATCGACCGTTTGTTTTTGGCACAGGAGGTTAGTCCAACACTTGACTGCTGTCCCAGAGGTACTTTCAACCTAACGAGAGAGTATCTGTTTCCCCAGATCAGTCGCTGTCTTAACTTGACATCCACCGCCATCTGCTCAGGGTTTAATGCTCAACTAGCGTCAAATCCCGATGTTTGCACAGAGCCTGATCCCGGGAGCTCAGAGGAACACGATCCTATAGTCCTCTCCTCTCAGATCCAATCCGCTGATTAATCACTTAATCTGTGTTGCAAACACAGGAACTCCCAGAAAAACACAACACATGTCTGAAGCCTTCAATGGCATGATAGTATCGTGACAATACACCATCTCTGGCTTCATTGTTCACTTCATCGCAATCTCTTTCTTTGATGGCTAGCTAATTACATCAAGTTTCGCTGAAAAAAAAATAAATCCTGCAGGCATAAAATTTCAAGCTTTTTCCTCTCATTAACCACAAGCCACTTCCAGTAATCTGTATTTCATGGAGAAAGGAGGCTTGAAAACAAACTGACGCTCAGATTTCAGGCCATGGAGTCAAATTCCTCCGCACATTTTCGCCTGCTACGTGCTATTAGCTTTGCTAGCATCAGACGGACCGAGGCTTTTAAGCTCTCACCTCGCCGTTTGAGACTTAGCTACCTTAAAAGACGTACTTCAAAAAAATTCAAAAGTCAAAAAGTGAGCGTGGGGAAGGCGTCGGGAAGCACAAGCGCACATGTGTGTTTAGCAACGCTAAGTGCTTCCCAATCTTGCATCACTTGCTGCTCATGTACTGTATTATCTTGGACGATTGTTTCTCCAGCGTGACTGATCCCGCCCTGGGAATAAATCATCAGAATCGCAGATCCGGCGCGTTAAAGGTTACTCACCTCCTCCTGATCCCCTCTACCTTTTTGGCATTTGCAGAAGGCGTTGCGTCGAGGTGTGTGTACCTCCAAAAGGACCAGAAAAAGTAAGCGGCTACATGGCGAGCGAGAGGCTAATAGGGTTAATTGTTATGTAAAAAAGTGCCACGGTCAACTGCGGGGTGGGGCGGCCCCCCTACTCCCTTCCTGTCCCAGAGGGGAATTCAAGCCCAGATGGCATTTTCCTGGAGGCTGTGACCCACAAGAGGCTGGCGCCCACAAAGAACAAGGTGCATCGCCTCCGTCTAATTAATTTACTATTATAGCACCTGTTTCCGAATAGATAGGCCGGGGAAGAGAAGCGCTCCCTAGACGCAGCGGTGGGGCTTGTGGTAAATGGGGTTTGAGCTGATTATATTAAGCTGATGCTTTGATCATCTCAAGGTGTTAAAATGGAAATATGTTTTGGCTGGCTGTGGGCCGCCGCGAGAGGGGAGCGGTGCAGGGACGCGGCTGATTAGTTTTGACTGTGGAATCGCACAAGGCCTCTCGCTCTAAATAGGAATATCCCATTTTTAAGCCTCGCCGCAGCAGCGATGCTACTTTTTCCAATCACTTTCCGAGCTTGGATCGGCTTGTTGCAGCGTTTCGGTCATCAGGAGGACCGTGCGAAATCTGCACACACAGAACTCCACAGATTTGTGCTGATTTAACAGCGTTTGACATATTTTCTGCTTTTTACGTGTTTGTTTAAAGTTTTTTTCTTTTCTGCTAAATTGATTGTGCTTTTAGCTACCAATAAGAGTCAACTCTCTATTTAACCACAAAATTACTGACAGAAATGTTTGATTTCAACAATGATAATGAAAACAATACGAAAATTATGTGCATCATGGTGAAAATTTTACAATTTTAATTGAACACGTTTTTGCGTGTTTGTTTAATAAATTGTTTTAGTAAACTTTACGTATTTTAATAAATTGATTATGCTTTTAGCTACTAATAAGAGTCAATTCTTCATTTAACCACACAATTACTGACAGAAATGTTTGATTTCAACAACGATAATGAAAACAATATGAAAATGATGCGCATCATGGTGAAAATTCAGCAATTTTAATTAAACACATTTTGCGTGTTTGCTCAATGAATTGTTTCAGTAAACTTTCCCCCGGTTTCACAGACAAGGCTTAAGCCTAGTCCCCAACTAAAATGTAAGTCTGAGCAGTTTCAACTGAAAGAAACTTGCACTGATTGATCTTGAAATATGTCAGTGCCATTGTTTTGTCTCAAGATGCACACCAGTAATGTTTTTTCTAAGGCATGTCTATAAAAAATACTTTAAAATCCTAATTGAACTATGGCCTAGTCCTGGTTTAAGCTAATCCCTCTCTGTGAAACCGGGCCTTTATGTATTTTATTAATAAATTGATTATGCTTTGAGCTACAAGTTAGAGTCTAGTCTAAATTGAACAACAAAATACAATATTACTGACAAAAATATTAATTTCATTAACAATAACAAAAATGAGATGAAAATTAAGCACAGTCAATCAATCAATCAATCAATCAATAAAATCATATTCCAGGAGCTAAATTTTCAAATATTATCTTCCCACTTGTGCCAATGTTGTTTAATTTTTTTTTACATAACTTGATAATGATTTTAGCTACCAATATGTGTCTAATCTCCATTTAATAGCAAACTTACTGACAACATTTCTGATGGATGTGTTTGATTTAGTCAATTGCTTTGCATCATGTAATTTCAGGAGCTTGAAATTTTACAATTTTACAGCTTTTATTAAATGTTGATACTTTAAATGAATATATGAAAAGTAATTATGTTGACTATTTATTTTATTAATTTTATACCTTCTTGCCAACTAAGTTAGATGTCTTTTCAGTCAGCTGAGTAAACTTAAAGGGTATTTTTGTCAAAAGACAAACCCTATGATATGTTTTGCCTTTTTATATTAATAAACACATTACTAGCAACAAAATAATTGATATGTCACAGAAGGATATAAAATGCTGTTAAGACAATGGGTGAAGAACAAAAGTAGATTTTGGTAACATTTGGTAAATTGTTGAAAAACAATATTTGTTAAATGTTGATAATTTTTTTAATTATTGTGTAAAACTTGTGTATATTTGTTAAATTTAAATTGTTATTTTCAGCAACTAAAGTTGGCGTTTTAGTAAAACCGACTCCAATTTATTTGACATGATGAAGCATTATAAAAATTTAAGGGATATTTTCATCAAATGACCAAAAACTGACTAAAACAAAAACTGTAAAAATTAACTCTGTTTAACACATTTTAGCATGTTTGAATCCTTTCTGCAGATTTTACCTCAGTATAGCACAGAAAATGTTTCAGGCGACTTTATTAAGCCATTATGCCAAGTCATCCATTCGTTTAATCAGTGCGCACAAATACATATAGAATATGACTTTAGTGTGATATTCGGTTTAGCGTTAATATGTTTTCACATCGATTGTCATTTCATCTGTTCACACTGATGTGATGGCCTATAATGGCCCTCCTCAGGTTACGTGCTAATCCAACTCAAATATTGGTCAAGTAAGTGCGAGGCTTTAAATGCGGTTTGGCGAGGCGGTCGGGAAAGAGGGGGGCTTCGTTGGGTCCGTGGCAGGTGGGGGTTGGTGAAATGAAGCATCAATGATGGAATAATAGCTGATGAAATGGAAGCCCTGCTCCAAAACACTGGCACTCAGTAAATGGATTTAGGGAATATGCTAATCTCGCCTTCACTCGCACTTTATTCATTTCCGCCCCAGTGCCCCTCAAGGATTAACATAATTTATCACCTGAGAAACACCACAAAACAATTTTGCTTGTGTAGTAAAAAGAAAAAAGTACACCAACAAGTAAGTTTGGAAATCCCTCTTCCTCAAGGAGCGATATGATATATGATTCAGGGCTGCTGAAGTCATGATAGCGCTAATCTAATTGGACAGTTATGAATAACGTTAGCAATTAATTGATGTAGGTCAAGGCCGTGGAGCACGGCCTGCTATTTATCATCGATGTTTGCCTCAGGCTTTGCAGAAGCAGACAGGTTGGTCATATTAGCTGCTTATGGCCGTGAAACAGACCGGTGTAATTCAGACAGTGCAAATGTTTGTGCACCCGTCCTGAAAAGAGCTTCATACACATCACTGATTAAATGAGTTCATCCTGACTGCCAACAGGTTCACTTCATATTACAGGAGATTTCCTACCTTTTCCCAAATTTTTAATGTATAAAGACATGAAATTTATTTTTGTATTTATTTAACCCAATTGTGCATGATTCAGTGGTTTAGGGTATTCCGCTGAAAATGAAGATTATTTTCAGAAAACAGTAATATTTCTGTATGAAATTTTGAAAATTTGGAAAAATTCTTTGGAGAAGGTTGCTAAATAACAAAAAGTCTTGTTTGCACATCTCAGGCTTAAAATATCACACCCATAACCATCATAAACACTGAGGGACAACCGTAGGGGACATGGCCACCCAATATTCAGATTAATGGTCAACAAATGTGGACTACACAACTACATTGTGTCATACTGTCACAGTAAATTAGGAATTCATCTTCCTTAATCTTTTTTTTTCCTATTATGATAAAAAAAAAAAAAAAAAAAAATCTTGTTTTGTGCCAACCCTGTTGCATTCAGAAGTTTTGGAGGGTGGAATGTTAAAGGTTTGAAGATCTGTAAAAGATCAATAAAAATAATTTATGGTTGCACTTTATTTTACAGTACACGCAATTTACAGTGGACTTGCGCAAAGAAGCGCTAGATTTACATTTACATTTATGCATTTAGCAGACGCTTTTATCCAAAGCGACTTACAGTGCATTCAGGCTATACATTTTTTATCACTATGTGTAGATAGAGTAACTACTTGTTAGGTTAGGTTTAGGGTTTGGTACAGTACATAAAATACCAAAATTAAAAGTGCTACAAACATTACCAAATTGAGCCAATAATAATATTTTCTAAATAAAACCAAACAAACAAAAAAAGTTTTGTTTTTTTGTTGAATAAAGTAATTTATATAAAACTGCATATTGAAAGGCCTAGGTTTTAATTTCAGTAAAAGAAAAAAGTAGTAGAATTAAATGTATTAGCTTATTCCATATAACCAATTAAAATGTAACTGTGATGAATGTAAACTGGCTAAAATTCAGATTTAAAAAAAAAATGTTTTTTGTATTTTGGGTGTAATTCTATTTTAATTAAATTTGAGTTAATTTACTTAAGTATCAATTAATTTACTTAAAACTTAATTCACTAATTACTTAATTTCTAAATTAATAATTAATTTTTGCATTACAACTTAAATCAGTGCTAAAATTTTTTTTTACAAATACATTTTTGACTAAGTTCAGTAACCTGCTCATGGTGACAGACATAACACACAAATAGCACCATTTACTTAAATCCCCCTTTTTTAATTTGGAGTATTATGTGTATCTTTTTTGTTTCTTAGAAAATATTATGATTATGCTTTAAAAATTCTGCTTTTATAATGAAATAGGAGCCAGCTGTTATGAACAGACTGGACTCCAGGTTTAGCTGCCTCACTTTATTTATTTTTTTTACAGAGTTTACCATTTATTTATTACAGTAAATGCCGGTCTATATTAGCATTGAAACTTCTGACCTGGTTTGATTTGCTTCGAGCCTGTTGGCTTCATTGACTGTAGCAGGCATTGCACATCTTTAACAGCGAGTACCATATGTTGTGATTGCTCACATACATCCCAAAACGCCATGTTTTTCTTGGCACGATTCTCTAATTTGGCATCAAAAGGAGGACGAGAGAATTAGACTTGCTCCTCTGCACACCCTATCTTACAAGCCACGGGAGCTGAGTACCTCAACATTCGCTTTTCCAATTTCTCCGTCTTTTGCATTTGGAAATCAGCTCCGGCGGTGATAACAGTCTAGAGGTTTCCTCACTTACCTTGCTGTGAACAATGAGTTTGTGGTGAATAGGTGGTATTCACATGGTTAGGCTTTAATGGTCTTCCAGGTTGATATGTCGGGGAGGGGGGTGAACAGGAATATCTCTGACGCATCCAAACGCATAGAAATGAACGCGTCGGTGCTGGAGGCTCGATAATGACAGGTTTCGTAGCTTTAATCTGCCACAGCAGAGGGTTACTGTAACCTGCAAAGGTGAGACAGTGCTTATGAATAATGAAAATATGGAGTTCCTGCTCTAAATAAAGTATTTAGTGCAGGATCTGAAGCATGAGAGGAGAAAATGAGCGGGGGAAAAGAATGAAGGCTAAATGAGCGCGAACCACATGGCTATTGTTAAACCGTGAATGTTATTAAATATTACACTTCAATAACATGACACATTAACACTTCAGGAGTCATATTAGCTACGCTTATATCGCAACTTCCTTCGGATAGTTCACTCTCGAGTTCGCGAGAGCTGCTTTGTGGCCGTTTTTAATTGGATATATTGTTGATAAGCGTCATTTCGGCCGTGTAAGACTGCGGTTTGGTTGCGGTCTAGCACGTCTGTCGTCTATGATATGTCCGCTTATCTTATTTACTGCGATTAAACATCTCAACATCGTCTGTCGAACTCTTGAAAGTGGCTAATGCTCATTAACGGCCTTACCCAAAGTCCAATTTCTCCTCTTCTCGTGTTTTTGTCCAAAGAAGATTAGAACCAAAAATCTTGACTGCTGTTCACAAGGTTATTAATGTGCTTTGGGTAATTGAACAAGTCCAGAGATGTTTTATGTGGCATGTGTTTTACCATAATATCATCAGCTTGGCAGTGTTTACATTCAGTAATAACAAGTTCTATCATTCAGGGACCAGCAAATTCACGAGCAATTCGGATTTCCCGTAATCTGCTCCCCCCCCGGTACATATTTGTATAGAAAACACAAGATTTCGCCTCTCTGTAATTGCCTTTTTTAAGTCCGTGCGGCCCATCAAGCCAAGATTGGAAATATCCTGATTTTTTTGGGGGGGACATCTTGGGACTGTGACAGCAAAGATTTGTGGAAGCTTGAGATTGTCTGCAAGAACTTGCCTGAAAGAACTGGTGTTGGCTGGCCTGCAGAGCCATGATAAAACGTAAAAAAATTAAACATCTCAGTTTCAACCAGCTTGTGTTAATAGATGGTGTACCAGAGACAGTGCTCAGATGCTAAGCTAATCTTCTGCTGGCTATCCGTAGGCGCCGTTGGGACTGTGCCATGGCGGACTAGTTGACTTTAAAAGCAAACTTTTCTTTTGACTTTTCTTTTAGTTTCTCTGTTCTCACAAACTCTGACAGCTCAAGATGCTGGAAAGCATAGCTTCATTTGCCATGTAATTTTCCACTGCTAGCAGTCTAGTATGGAGCACAATGTGATGCTGTTTTCCTCAGTGGAGAGCTAGAGAACAATCTCTAGTCTACAGATTTTTGAAGAGGCAGTTTTTGGCCTGTATTTCATCAGCTAGTCAACATAGATTGTCAAATTATTACTCTTCACTTTATTCTGATATGTTAAATGGGTCAATGAGGTGACATTTCATATACACTGAAAATAAATTTACATAGGACTTACTTTAAAACAGTTTTCAATCAGAAATTGCTAGTATATATCATGAATAATTACAAAGAAATTAACACAAAAACACAATGTGAAATTTTGAAGTAGAAAGACTGAAATAATATTTTCTTGTAAAACAAATTTCAATAATCTGTTTTATTTACAACTTTGAAAAATATTTTAAAATAATTTTTAACCCAAATAATCAGTTTTATTTACAACTTTTACAGTGTATATTAATTTATTAAGATACATTAAAAATACAATTCAAACATACAATGACTTACCTCTTATATGATGAGAATGTTTGTAATATCTGAAGTAAAATTAATTTATGCATGTTTTTTAATAATCTTTTACTATTATTTCTTACAAAAATATTTTTACATTTCAACAAAATGAGTATTTTCTTATTAACATAAAAAAACTTTTTGTCTGACAAATCAGTCATGTTGTGTGATTGCCCAAAAATGTAATAATATTTATATTAACAATTAAAGCTATTAGTAATAAATAAATGAATAAACAAATAAATATATAAACTTTTTACCTTGAAAAATGCATTAAAACCTTTTTTTAAATAATGATTAATATTTGTACACTCACTTGTGTTCAAAGTTTTTGAAAAATGTGTTATTACTTCATGATTACATCATATGACATGTCATTAATTTGAAACTTCTTGAAAATCTTGAAAATGGTATAAACATTTTTTCAAAACCATATATATATAAGTGAGCAGTGTTATTTTAGTGCCATTGATATACTAGTATAGTTTTAGCTAATAAATTATTGTATTTATGTTTGTAAAATATTTCATTTAATTTCAATTGACCCTTCGCAAAGACTCGCCACCCTTCGTTACTGTTGCTATGTCCGACAAGCCATGGCACGCTTACGCAGTGAAAAATACAGGTTACTTTTCATATGAAACAGTCTCAGCTTTCAAATTTTGAAAAACAAACAAAAGAAAAAAAACAATAAATGCCGTTTTGTGGCTCTTTAATGTGTCGTGACAGATCGCTGTTTTAAGCGGCTCGTGAACTGAACATCTCTTCCTCTTTACTACCTCTAGCATGAAATAAACATGAATGAACATCAGAAGGTATCTTGTTTCAACAATACACACTGTTTTCCACTTAATCTACTCTCTTGTCTGGCTTGTTTGTCGGACAAAATGGCAGGTTCTGTGTTATGATTGGTCAGACCGCCTGTCAGTCAAGCTTGTGGCGAAGGGTGAATTAACATTTATTTCAGTTAAAAAATGTGTTTTTATGGTTTTAGTTAACAGTAATAACCCTGATGTGATTATACAAGAAATATGTAACAATCACAGACATGAGTGAAAATATAATTTAATCTATTATTATTATACTAAAACACTATTTTTTATTTATGACTTTTAGTTATTTTAGGAATTTAACTTAAAATACATTGAAATGAGAAATGTTGCCTTGGCAAATAACTGAAATGTTTATTTTAGTAAAGTATTTTAATTTGAATGAACATTTATTTTAGTATTTTATTTAATAAAAATTTGTTGTTTTTTTATTTTATTTTATTTAACATTAATAACCCTGATGCGATTATACAAGAAATATGTAACAGTCACAGACATGAATGAAAATATAATTTCATTAATTTTTTTAACGAAAAAAAAAATATTTTTTAGAATTTTAGAAAGGAAATTAGAAAAAGAAAGAGATCTAGAGCACATCAAATTATGAATATTGTACTGCCATTGTGTGAATATGTAATCAATAAAAAAAATACTATAATCTGATTAAGCGTTTTAAAATGTAATGTAATCTAATTATAGGCACTTAATTTTTGGAATCTGATTATGTAATCCAGATGACATGTAATCAGTTAGTACCCAGCACTGATCATAAAATAATATAATGCACATTTTATGCTTTGATTGAATTAGTGCAGATGTTTGGCAAGTCTCTGATCTGCTCTTGTAATGAGTACAAGATTTTATTTTTTCCAAAATCCACATAAAATCAAGTAACTACTTACAGAAACAAAGGTTAAAAAAACAACGGTTATCTATCATCAAACTCATTAAATTGCTTGTTTTTTTATTGTACTCTTTGCCTAAAATATGAGATACATAATATTCAGTGCAGTAGCATCTTAAAAATCACTCTCTGAGGCAGAAGTCTCTAAACGCATCCTTTCCAGTCATCCTACTACTTGTCCGCTTGATCCTATTCCATCTCATCTCCTTCAAGCCATTTCTCCTGCAGTTGTACCTGCACTCACTCACATCGTTAACACATCCCTTCACACTGGAGTTTTTCCCTCAGCATTTAAACAGGCTCGTATAACCCCACTTCTTAAGAAACCCACTCATAACCCAACTCTTTTAGGGAACTATAGACCGGTTTCCCTTCTACCTTTCATTGCAAAAACACTTGAATGAGTTGTGTTCAACCAAGTCTCTGCCTTTCTAACACAGAACAACCTCCTGGACAGCAACCAGTCTGGCTTCAGAAGTGGACATTCGACCGAAACTGCCTTGCTCTCAGTTGTTGAAGCCCTAAGACTTGCTAGAGCGGCTTCCAGGTCTTCATTACTTATTTTGCTGGATCTGTCCGCTGCTTTTGATACGGTCAATCACCAGATCCTCCTGTCAACCCTATTGAGAAAGGGCATCTCAGGAACCGCACTCCAGTGGTTTGAGTCTTACCTCTCAGATAGGTCCTTCAAGGTATCTTGGAGAGGTGAGGTGTCCAAGTCGCAACATCTAGCTACTGGGGTGCCTCAGGGCTCAGTTATTGGCCCACTTCTCTTCTCTGTCTACATGGCATCACTAGGTTCTGTCATTCAGAAACATGGCTTTTCATATCACTGCTATGCTGATGACACTCAACTCTACCTCTCATTCCATCCTGATGATCCGACGATAGCTACTCGCATCTCAGCATGTCTAACATACATTTCTTGCTGGATGAAGGACCATCACCTTCAACTCAACCTAGCTAAGACAGAACTACTTGTAGTTTCAGCAAACCCATCACTATTTCACCTTCCAGTTAGGCTCATCTACCATAACTTCTTCAAAAACTGCCAGAAACCTTGGAGTTGAGATTGATGATAAGCTGAATTTCTCAGACCACATTGCTAAAACTGCCCGGTGCTGCAGATTTGCTTTATACAATATTAGGAAAATCAGGCCCTTTCTTTCGGAACATGCAACACAACTCCTTGTTCAAGCTCTTGTTCTGTCCAGACTTGACTATTGCAATGCTCTCTTGGCAGGTCTTTCAGCCAATTCCATCAAACCTCTACAATTAATCCAAAATGCCGCTGCAAGGTTAATCTTTAATGAGCCGAAAAGAATGCATGTCACACCTCTGTTCGTCAATTTGCACTGGCTACCAATAGCTGCTCGCATAAAATTCAAGGCATTAATGTTTGCCTACAAAACCACCTCTGGCTCTGCACCTCTTTACCTAAATTCAGTACTACAGACCTATGTGCCCTCTAGAAGCTTACATTCTGCAAGTGAACAACACATTATTGTGCCATCCCAAAGAGGCACAAAATCACTTTCACTGACTTTTTCATTAACTGTTCCCACCTGGTGGAATGACCTCCCCAACTCAATACGAGCAGCTGAATCCTTAGCCATCTTCAAGAAACGGCTAAAAACACATCTCTTCCATCTTTATTTGACCCTCTAACTCTAGCACTCTCTATTCTAATTCTATTTTACACACACTTGACCCACACATCTTTTCTTGAAAAACTAACACTAGCTTTCTTTTTTCTATTCTATCTACTTGTTTATTAAAAAAAAAACCTAAAAAAAAAACCTTGCTACTGTCATGGTGCACACACGAGGGAGGATACAGGAACACGCAGACGAGGACTTAAACTCAAATAATAGTCTTTAATGACATCAAGGCAGGACATGGCAGGACAAGGCAAGGCTTACAGACAAGATACACCGGGAAGTAACGAGTAGACCAGACGAAATCAAACTCAAAAGACAGGAACTAAATACACAGGGTAATTAACACAATCACATACACACAGCTGGACACAAATTAACTCATAATGACATGAAACGAGGACAGGAAACAAACCAAATATGGACACAAGAGGCAGGAACAGATGACACACAACAGAACCCTGACAGCTACGTGTACTGCGTTAGGCTAACCAAGACTTGTCATAGCACTTGCATGTTGTTGTTCTTTTGTTGGTTTTGATTGCCTCTGTTGCCCTCATTTGTAAGTCGCTTTGGACAAAAGTGTCTGCTAAATGACTAAAATAAATAAATAAATATATATATCCTACGTTTTATCGTGGGCACTCTTGTATGTCATTGACCATTAAAGTACTGGCGATGCAGAACTTTTATAAGTATCTGAGGATTTGATGGCATTGGCGCACTGCTCAAGAGATGGAGGCCTCAACTAAAGAATCATCTTTTCGTCAAGTGGACGCAAAATGGTGCCATTTTCTTTTTTGATTTGCTCAATGGCATGCTTTGTAGGCCAGGTTCCAATCCTCCCTTATTATGTCTCTGTCTATTTTACATCACACCTGTTAGTATCACACAGATGTGGATCTAGCGGGATGCAAAAAACGAGAATGAAACAAAGCAATCTGAGACAGAATTGAAACAATTACAGACAATTTTGCTAGAAAAAAGGCCATCTGGTGTATGCATTACCTCCATTGAGCAAAATCCTTTTGTGGCTTGCCAGCTTCTTTTTAGAGGTTCTCATGAAATATGTATGTTTCCATAAAGTGTCAAACATTTTCCTTCTTCGCTCTTCTTAAGGGTAAACTGGAAGTGGCCAATTCAGATGAAGTTAGTGATAGAAACTTATGCAAAAGCAGCAAATGAGCTATAATCACTTCATACTCTCACAAGTAATGATGTAAAGTCAAAAGTAATCTTGCTGTATGAGGAGATTTTAAGCATTTCCGGACAGTTGATTGCATGTTTCATTGGTTCTTTATTCATTTTGCCTGCAGGAAAACAACACTGATTAGTATTATGCTCTCTGGTTAATCTAGAGCGATGACCACTTGGATAAAACATCGGAATTTTACAATTAAGCCAATATTGTCATCTTGAACCAAATCATTACTATTTGTCGAATCTGTAAAGTTATAGATAGTATGTCATTTGCTTTCACGCTAAATCTTTTGGTGCAGTCTATTTGGCATGCGAATTTGGTGTGAAATTGTTTTTCTAAACTCGGATTTGCATCAAGGTCCAGTTGAAAAAGTGGTCTGGGTTCTTGTGGACTTCGATACATTTCACATTTTGTCTTAGTACACCCTAACTTGTGGAAGTGAACTACTACTGATAATGTACAATACAATCTCATGTAAATTTGTAAGCATTGAATATATGTGACCTAGTCGAATATATGTGAAAGTAATGCGGCAGACACACTGCGAATTAAATGTTGAAGCATTATTTTCATTTAAATATTCATAGTAGTTTGAAAATTCCATCTGGTACAGACATGAATACTCTGAGACAAGCAATATTATCTTCTCCTCCTTTGTGGTTCAGTCATAGTACAAACACTGTGATTGGATGGCTGGGCAAGAAGTTACAGTGATGAGTGCTGTGTTTTATTCAAAGTTGAACATTCTTCAAATCCTGGTGTCAAGAAATATACGCTTAAAGCCTCGTCACGCTTTCTGGCATTTAAAAAAAACACGGCACTCCCATCGAAAACAAATTTGGGATAAAATAGCCTCAGGAAAAAAAAACGCTTTGGTTGCCATATAGCCTTACTTATTTCTCAAAGCTGTTTGTCTTCAAGTAAATTGGATCTTGCATTTTTCGCAGCTTACAATGCATTCAGGACAAACTCAAGTCAAACTGAAGGGCCAAATTGTGCATGTAAATTTTAATTGTGCTGTTAATCTCAAGTGCTGTTGCCAGTACTCAAAACATTTCCAACATGCACAAAGTCCCAAATGGTGGAATTCAGCTCTGGTTTGGACCAACAATTGAACCAAGTTTGAAAGCCCAACATTCAAGAGCCCTAAATTCATCATCCGAGAAAGAAATGTAAGTCATATAATACAACCAACATCATAACAGAGGCATCTAAGCTGTGCTAAAATCAACATCTTCTTCCAGGACTGCTGGAGGATACGGTAGAGTGGGTTTTATTTAAAGGAATCTGCTTTTGTGGTGTGTCCAAATCCCAACACAGCCCGCAGCCAACTCCCTCTGGGAAATTGCCTGGCCGTGATGCCTTGTGCATGTCTTTCTCCATCACTGCCCCTTTGTTGAGGGCATCCAGGTGCCCCCAGGTCAGTCTTAACATCCTACACCTTAATCAAGCCAATAATTAATTTCATATCTCCGGCCTAGAAAAAGGAAAGGGTATTTGGTGTTTCCCCAAACCGACAGGCTCATATAATTTAGATGGTGACACTATCTGTAGAGTTGACCACCTTTGGTAAATTGGAGGCAGTGGAGTGGAAGCACTGACTAGCTTCTATTCTCGAAGGACACCATTCAGGGGTTTAACTTTTCACAGCAAATTGTGTGGGCTTGGAGGTGGAAGTGGATACAGTTGAAGGTCAAGCATGCAGTAAGTTTGAAGTGTTGATTAGCTCTTCATGCCCAAACTGATGCACTGCCGCTGTCCTTTCTGACCAAACGGACCAATTCAATGCTTGATGTCTTTTGATGGCTGTTTTGATCAATAGGAACCTAAATAACATGCCTTTCCCATTAACTTGGAGATGTTTAACTTCATTTGATGTGACTTGACTAGTCATTACAAGAGGGATCTATTTAATATGTACAGTCAGTTTGTATGTATGTTTGTGTGTGTGTGCATCCAGCAGTGAGTTTCAGTGCTGCAATCACTACTCAACAAGACCTTTTTTGCCAAGCTGTTCAGAAAACCATATCTGGTGCATTCATGAAGCCAAAAAGCAATATGTTAACCCGAAGAAACCATAATGTAGATCATGACAGTTTTAAGCAACACTGCCTTATATTCAGCTCTAATGCTAATCAAATACACCTGGACAAATGCATCAAGGTTTGCAGGATCACTTGGAATTTACGTTTTTTGATTATGGTTAAACGCTGCAGGACTGTCATTCTCCAGGACCAGCAATGAATAGTCGTACTTTGAAGAACCACATAGCAACTTGTTTGAGTATTGAAGTTGGTCATCTGTGGCTGTGTTTTTCTCGCAATGATTCTGACAATCCCAGTTCCTTAGAAATTTGTATGTAAAAGGGTGACTAAGAATGAGGCCTACAACTTGAAATCAGTAAAAAAAAAAAGAGCTTTTTTAATGCACAATCAATTAGAATTTTGCTAAGATAACACATGATGTTCTAAGATGATGAACATGTGAGTTGAGTTTTGGTATTGAACTTGGTCATCTGTGATTTTGGTGTTTTTGGAAAGGTTTCGACAATCCCAGTTCCAGCCTTTAAAAGTTAAGGCTATATTAGCATGTTGCTAAGCTAACAACATGATATTGTAATTTAAAATAAATAAGTAAATGACCTACATAGGACACAAATTTTGGGTTAGTGGATTTTAATTGAACTAAAATATTTTTAGGATTAGATAAAACATATTAGTAGCACTTTTCAGTATATTTATATGTAATTCTTCTTTCGATTCATCAGCATGTTGGATGCATTTTTTCATTGGTCAAAAATGGTAATTGCTTGTCTTTTGGAACAGCATAAGTAGCAAATACAAAATGGATTTGTGTGCAATATATATCTACACTGTAGTAAGATTTAATTCAATGGCAAAAAGTATTGCCATTATTTTAGACTGGTTTGATTTTTCATCTGACACCAACAAAATCTCGTTCACTTTTTAATGTAAAAGCATTTACCATGTTACTTTTCATCAAAAAGTAACAATGTCAAGAAATGAGTTACATTGCATTATGGTAACACATTCATTTGTATTTATCTGCTATCAGCAAGTTTCTCATTAAGAAAGTAATTCACAGGGACTGATCTCAGCCTCAGTGGGGATGTACGTGTGTGTGTGTGTGTGTGTGTGTGTGTGTGTGTGTGGTCCACAGGATTTTCTATTCACATTTCCACCAGAAGTGGAGGCTTATTTTCCACAGAGCAGCTCAGCCTTTCTTTTTGATGGATGAACTCTATTGAAGTGCTGAGTGTAAAATGGATTTTGTTCAGGTAGTCACTTTGTTTTCATGCTGATAATATTCATTTAAGCCCAGTTTTTTTCTCTGTCACTTTTCCCTTCAGATCCTCAAGCAGGGAAAATGCCAGAGAAAATGAGTTCCCTCCTTCGCCTCAGAGCATTCACCCGCTGATTCGATCCTGTTTATAGAATGGTTCGCATAATGTACTTAATTCCCAGAAAGGCATCTTCGAGCCTATTACTGTTTATTTGGAGACCCTTGGAGGACCGGTCGAGAGACTAGCCTAATAGCCTAACCTTCAGGAAACCTGGAAACTTAGTGGCCATCTGAAATATACTGGATGCTGCTTTGTTGAATACACTGTAGTTTTTAATGTTGTCTTTTTTTTAAGGATAAACTTACAGTCCATTTAGACATTTATTAAAATGAAAGTGCGTACTTTGTGTTACTAAAATAGTTTTTAAAAATGTTAGTTGTCGAATTAAATGTGGGATAATCTGTCTCAGGTCCAAACCAACAGTTCATCTTACAATTCACAATTCAACAGTTCAGATCTTAAAGTTGACATTTAAAACATTCTGGTGTCTGACTGTGACGTTGGGCTGGAAAATGCTAAAATTGTATTTCTGAAAAGCTAACAATAGAAATGAATTCAACATATTTATGTATATAAACAAAATTATTTCAATATATGTACAGTATTTGATAGTTTTGTGGTATTTTTTTAACCCGATCTCATGTATGTGCATTTCGATGGCACGATTTTCTGTTTTTATTTGTCGTACTATTTATACACAGAAATGGACTTGGCGTGCATATGATATGCAATTGGTAGGTTTTGGGGTGTGGGGTGGGTGCATATTATATGTACGCCAAAATGCGTATTATATGCATGCCAACAAAGTGCATATCATATGCACGCAAAAACTGCATATTAACGCCAAAGTCAGTTTCTGCGCATAAAACAAATTGTTCTATAGATATGCATTTTCATGAGACTTTTCATGAGATTTTTCCTGATGTCCAAAAGTAATATAAAATCTAAATTTTCATTAATATTAATTCAAATTAACCATGGATGTTGGAATAACAACACATATAATTATTTCAATTTATGTATTAGATAGTGTTGTTATTCCAATGTCCTAAGTAACATAAAATCTAATGTTTCATTAATAATATAATGAAAAGTTACAACGGACATCAGAATAACAACATATTTATATATATATAAAATTATTTCAATATATGCATTTGATAGTTTTCATTAATGTTTCCTTAAATTAACCTACAGGAATTAGTTTAGAATTTATTTAATTTAGGGTTTTTAACATTTTCTGGCCAAAGATCGTAGCCTAACCCTTTTTTTAACACAACTACCTAACACAACTAACTAATACATATTATAACTGGTTAATTAACCAGTTAAGCTTAAACCTGAAGTTTTCATATATTTTTCTATATTTAACCATACTTTGATGCCATCATATGGATTTCTACAATTTCATCAAACAGGATGGAATCATTTAAATTGAGGAAAAAAAAAACTAATGCTGTGAAACCTCACAAAATTCATCTAATCCATTTCCAATGCTTACTAATGTTTGTGCTCTTGTTTTCCCACCAAAATTATGCCACTTCCTTGAGGATGATGTCATAAAGGAACTGGCTTTTGTTAATTTAAGGTTTAAACTATATGGAAAACACTAGAAAAATCTGTAAATTGATTCCCAGTTGAAACAATATTTACTAGAAAACATGCTTGGATTGAAATATTATGATTAGAGTAAGAAATTTGTGACACTGTGATAAAAGAAAACAAACTAATATGATTTTCATCATACAGAATTTTTAATCAAATACGTGTAGCTATATACGATGGAGATGGAATCTTTTATACCTTTGTCTCTCAGCCTGAGCCGTATTGAAAAGTCAGGGCCTCTCACATCTTGTTATTCAGTGGGAAAAAAATGTCAAGGAACACACAGTGTCCATACAAGTCAAATATGAGTGCGATCTCAAGGATTTTCTTTCAGACGGGCTTTAGGAGGTTGTGTCAGCTTGTCGAGGCTCACCTATCTCCTCTAGTACATTACCAAATGCTCTAATTTCCTTGGCGAAGCTGATGTTTATTGTGAGGCTGAAATTGAAAATGGTTGGTAATGGAGAGAGCTTCACAGCCCCGAGACCAATTCTGAATCTAAATTACTTGCTTCTTTTCAATGGCATCGACTGAGGAGAGCTTTGTGCTCCTCGTACCTAATCAACCCTCAGCGTGACCCCGGATCCGCCAGCCCTTCTGGATTAATGATAAAATCCTTGGTTCAAACAATTATTCGACCTGAAATGGCTGTCCATTTTACTCGGAAAATTAAAGAATGTGAAATTATTTTTTTTCCCCCAAAACTTGCCATGGCGCGGAGCATCACTTATTTTTGATCTCTGCCCCATAAACTCTTGAATTTCTTTTTTTTTTTTTGTGAGTTTTTTTTTTGTAAAGGTGGGTGCCGGAGACCTCTTGGTTGTCTTTGACAGAGTGTGACGGGAGGTTGGGCAGGAGATGCTCTCATGGGAGACAGTATTTGCTTCCATTATGAAGTCTCAGAATCTATAGATGCAGAGAGAGAAAGAATCGTAAGGTTAGAACAAGGCCATGCTCAAATGACACTAATTAGTCGATGCTCGTAAAAGCATTGTAAACGCTCCACACCTCCCCCCGCTCACTGAGAGAAACGCTCCTTTCTCAAGGCACACCAGAAGTGTTTTACTTCATCTTTCAGGCAACATTGGCTTGTTATAAGCTGATTATCGGAAATCCTTCCATTTTAAAACATCCTTTGTGAGTGTGACAACTTGCTCACATTCATGTGAACTACAGCTGATGCTTTCTGATAATGTTGTAGTGTAGTATTACAATCTAGTTGAATTAATTGACTAGTTGAATCTCACAAAACATTTCAATTTGCATATATATATATATATATATATATACACACACACACAGATGGGGGCGTCTGCAGCTCCCAGACTTCCAGTCAACTTTCCCACTCGTGTCCACATGTGAAGCTTCAGATTTCTGCCACAGTGCATTGTTAATCACAGCTGAAGTGACATGTCATTGTAATGGTGGATATATAGATCTCATTGACCCATCGACTTCAGTCCTTCCCCCCCGAGACCCGGCACAAGTGGCCTTCAGCCCATCATTTCATAATAAAGAGAGCAGGAGAGAGCATTGAAAATGGCCCATATGCAATTAGGCCAGCAGCTCCTGTAATAAAATGACAGCTGAAATGATGTATGTTACGATTCACCATTGATTTGCACGTATTAGAAGATGACGCTGTAATTAAAAAAGTGCGTGTCAATCAAATCCATCCTCCTAATAATCCATACACACAGCAATATGTTTGTGAAAACCAATCCGTTACTTTTACCCCGAATAAATCTAATTTCTAAAGGACGCTCTTGAGAGATTGATTTGATTTTACTCCCTTTTGTGTGTCTTGAAATACAAAGCATGATGGGAAATGTGCTCAGGGTTCAAGAACTCCAGGCGTCTCAAAGAAAGAAAGAATAGGAAGTGCATTACCATGGAAATGACATGGGTGTCTGTCATTGGGGAAGGGATGAGTGCGGATACATGTCGCTTACAGCTGTTGTCTTCAGTCATCCATTAGGAAGCCAAACACATTTCATTCCACATTTCAGTAGTGAATGATCGCTAGTCAGTTCAAACCGCTTGGAGATTATTTGTTTTCAGCTTTGATTTTAGGTAAAACAAATCAATAGGAAACCCTGCATATTAATGTGGTTAAGTGTATTATAATTAGTGCTGTCAAACGATTAATCGCGATTTAATAAAAGTTTTTGTTTGCATAATATATGTGTGTGTACTGTGTACATTTATTATGTATATATAAATACAAACACATGCATGTATGTATTTAAGAAAAATATGTTATGTTTATATATTAAATATATTTATATATAATATAAAATATAAGAATATTTTGACAGCACTAATTATAATGTTAATTTCATCCGTTCACTAAATAAAGTTTGTTTTATATAGTGGGTAAACAATCAATAATTCTCATTCTTATAGATCATTTTGTTTCATTTTTGATATGCAGCTACTAGAATTTATTGTTCTGGTTTGGATTTTGATATGACATATTGAAATTGCATGTGTTATGACTATAGAAAATCGTCTTGTTGAAAGACACAATGTTGTCAAAGTTTTCAAGGCGAACACAAAATATGATTGTGCTTTTGCTTAGCACAGTTTTGAAGGTTGTCGTTCTTTGTCCATATAAATCCATTAATGTGTCACATTAAGTGCCATACTTCCTCATGGATGCTAAATGTAAGTTTATGGGAACTTTTTAAGAAATAAGACATTAGCTGCTCTAGATGTGTTTTTTATTGCCTCAGGATCTTATTTTTATTTATTTATCTATTTAATGAATAAATGTATGACGTGATTTTACCATCTTATTATATTGTATCATATCAGTATCATATTATAGTATTATAGTATTTGTGTAGTATTACCACATAACTGTTGTTATTGTTAACTAAAACTATCAAAAATAGTTTTATTTAGTTAAAATAAATAAATTAAATATAAATATTAGATTAAGAACTTGAACCCCCCCCCCCCCCACACACACACACACACACATACAAACCGTGCATGAAAAATTTAAATGTTGCCTTAATTGTCACTTTATGAAATAAGTTTGTCAAAGAAATAACTTAAATAAATGAACGATTGATTGATTGATTGATTGATTGATTGATTGATTGATTGGTTGGTTGGTTGGTTGATTGATTGGTTGGTTGATTGATGGATTTTTTTGGATTGATGGACATAATCGAAAGGTAACGTATCATAAATTAATGCATTGCATCATGTTAAACGGCAGTGGTTCAACAAAATTTGCTTCAGAACCCAGAATTTACATTGGACATCAAGTGGCGACGCAACCAAACTCGCCTCGTTTGACGAGCTTCTGCGAGTGAAAGATGAGTTTGCACCAAAATGCCATTTGATTGGATATACAGCCTTTGAGGTCATATCCTTGCTCTTAAAAATAGATATTAACAATTTTTTTTAATGACATTTTTAACAGAATTAAAGCATAAAGGGTGCAAGATTGCAACTTTTTTCACCGTCGCGCTTATCAGTGTGTTGCGATGTAATTGTACATCGACCACAGTAAGAATAGACCTACTTTCCAACCTGTTATTATAGCTGAATTTGTGTTTTTTTCTGACCGCCAGCCCCCAATCCAATCTCTTTTTTTCAGTTACGCGAAGGCAACAGCCAGTCGTCACGTGCTCAGAAAGCAGTTCCTTCATTATGCAGTGGAAACAATAGTATGTTCATGGCTGCACTAATTATTATTCTGAGAATGTACCAATTTGTTTGGTCCAAAGTGACTGTCAGCTCAGGCTCTGAAAGGGGCAGCATGCCAGCCATTGCAGTCAAGTGAAAGGAGTCCTTTCATTCAGACTAGTGGGACAGGAATGACCCTCTCGCATATGTGGGCAGGAGATGGGCGCTATGCCAGCCTTGATAGTCTGCGACCAACTCACATCCCTCAGCCCATTAAGTCTGAGTCCCATCATGACTTCGGTTAACGTCAAACCTCGGCTGTTGCTAACGGTCGCTATTGCTAGGTTCACCAAACGCGCCGTCTGATGAAGTCCCAAACCTCCGGCTCTGGAGTTTGACATATGTTTACACACTCAATTGAAATATGAATTTGGGTAAGAGTGTTGGGGGTTTTGCGTGGATAAGGCCTTGTGTTGTCGTCTTGGTGACTGTTCAATGGGCTGTAAACTAAACCTGTTGTTGTTGCAGGTCCGTTATTTCCGTCCATTTTAAAGATAGCTCATGCACCTCCCATAACGCGCTCTTCTCATAAGACGTTGGGAATATCATCTGTGTAAGTGTTCATAATTATCCTTCAGGCATGTGGCTGGGAATTATGTATGACAGGTGCTTTTACTGTAGGTTTCATCATTGATGCACAGATGTTTGCATGGCTGCATTGTGTTACAGTAAAAACTTATGTTTGTTTAGTATTTGCAACCCTCTTAAAATTAATTTATTCCTCTTGATTTCGTTCACTGGTCATAGGGGGGTATTAAAAAGTGATGCACAAAATATTGGTAGTTATATCCGTTTTGGCTGATAAACGCAATATTGTTTTGGCAGTGTTGTTATTGTTAACTAAAACTAAAAGTATACTTAAAAATACCCTTGACCTTAAAAAGCTTAGCCTTATTTTATTTCAGTTAGATGCCAATGCAACAATTCTAATTTTCATTTAAGTTGAAGTACTAAAATTACTAAAGCTGAAATAAAATAAATAAATAAATAAATGAATGTTAAGTAGAAATATATATTAAAAAACTTTAAAAAACAATTTTGACAAAGGCTCATAACAAAATTACTAACTGCAATTGAAATTGAAAATATTTAAATATAAAAGCTAATAATATTTCATAATAATTTGATAATAATAAATACTATAACAATATATAAATAATACTAAAATAACACTCCTACTTGGCCGACCTACACAGATTTAGTTTATTTATTCTTTCTTATATTTATGAAATTTTATAAACTAAAATATATATATACATATAATATATATATATATATATATATATATATATATATATATATATATATAAGCTAGCTATAAGTACTTTTAAAAAAAAATCCAATGGTCCAAAAAGAAATGGTATTTATTGTAGGTTAAGTTTTTTTTTTGTTTGTTTTTTTACCTGTTATAAAATAATAAATTACAGTAAATTAAATTAAATTAAATTATTTCATGTTTTGTACAATTCTTATTTTATTTTGTTTTATTTTGCAATTTATTATTTTTAGCAGTCAGTCTCACAAAATGTAGCTTGATATCTAATATTGGCCAGAATTGGTTAACAGCTCTAAAATATAAATTATTATCAGTTATTGTTTATCGGTATCGGTTATCGTATTGGTATTGGTTACCAGTTATTGGTTATCGTTATCAGTTATCCATATCTGCCAATATCGGTGCATCCCTATTTTGAACATTAAAAATCAGATACTTTCAACTCTAAATTCGAATTGGATTACCCACAAAGAAATTGTAAAATTTGTTGACATAATTGCTACGATCTTACATAAATTACAGGATTGCTCGAAAATTGTAAATTATATAATTGTAGATGAAACTTCTATTAGCATTGTACTAATAAAACCCCTCTAAAACCCCATGAAGTCATTTGATGAGTGCAGTTTTCTTTCTGCGCTGATGTATTTCCTGTTGAAACAGGAAGTTTGGGCGAAACATATTGAACAGCCAGCAGGCTAAGTTAGGATTCGCTAGTCGGTGTTACTAGGAAGAGGAATATTCTCAATCTAGAGAGCATTTGATTGCACAATAATCTGTTTAGTGCTGGATGAGTCATCTGTATTTGCTGTCAGTTTTCGACTGCAAGTTACTTTTGTCAACATTCGTGAAAGTCTTTCATAGTAATTTCTTTGGGACACGTCCCACTCAGCTGCTTCTTCAGTCGGGATGTATTTTAGACAATATACATTGGGTTCTGGTGGTCATAGTGACATAGACGTATGATACTTGGCTGAAAACAGAGGCCCGTTTGTTGATCTGGCCTGCTCGCGAGACAAACATTTCTCTAATGAGGCCGTAGAGGGCAGTATGCAGCAGCTCAGATAATCATCTAAAACACTGCTGTGACCTATAACACAGTTCAGCCCTCATTAATATTCATAGAGGGTCCCATTTGAGAGGAGCCACTCTTTGAGTTCTCACTGGCAGACATTGTTAGCTTTGGTTTGAGGGAAGTGTTGTGGCGGTGAAGCAACTCGAGCTCAAATTATTCCTGAGACCAGACTCATGATGACATAATCCCACATTAATCCCGCCCACTATTAATTATCTGTGACAACGGCTGTGATTCAATCAGTGACCCACAAAAGGTTAAACTGTTCAGAATAACCGACCAGTTTGTAAGTGGTTTCAAGATGAGAAGATGACATGAATTTTTGTGAATACACAACAGCTTATTTGCTGTTGCACTTCGTTTTTATACTCATAAAAAAGAAAGATAACTTTGAGTGAATATTGTTTGGACTACATGTTGAAAAATTAAATTCTGGAAACTGGATTTATTCTGGATTTATTTATTTATTTATTAAGAAGTACAGAAAAAAATTACAAAACATTATACATAAAATGATTTGAATTTGCAAATATATTTGTTTTTTAATTTCAATTTAATTTAATTTTGATATTTTTGGGGGCATATAAAAAGAAAAAAAAAAGGTGATAACTGCCTTGATATCATTATGAAGAAGAAAAATCCATATTAAATGAAAGAAATTCTTGAAAAGAAAACCATATTAAATAGTTTGGCACGATTTTGGTTATTATTTCTTAAAATAATACATTGAACATTACAAAATTGTATTATATCCAGTTCAAAGGCCTGCAGTGTGACCAAAGTCAGATCATTTGAAAAAGTCATGGCTAGTTTAGGTTGTAAAATGGCATGACTCCCCCCCCCCCCCCCCCCAAAAAAAAAAATGTTTTATTTATGAATTTGTATTAATTTGTAAAAAAAAAAATGTAAATAAATAATAAATAATAAAAAGAAAAATGCATATAAATAAGATAAAATAAAACAAATGAAATCATTGAAAAAAAATGAAAATATGAAAAAAGAAGTTCACTTTTTTATTAATAATGATTAAGATTTTACACAACATGTAATTTTTGGATTAATTAAACTATTTTTTTTTTCTTGAAAATGTTATAAGCATTTTTCAAAACAATATAAAAACCAAAATGAATATATATATATATATATATATATATATATATATATATATATATATATTTCAGGAACTTGCATTAAAAAAATGGGCATCTAATGCCATTGATTAAATACAATTTTAACTTTTATGATGGCATATTATTTCTCACATAAAGCACAATGTGTTATCCACCATATATGGACTCAGGTGCTGCTATCAAACCTTGGAATCATCTTATGAGCAGTGGTTCTTAAGGAAGTCACTAAGATACTATCTGACCCATCACATATCTTATACTCTGAGTATGAGTTGCTGCCTTCTGGTAGACGATACAGGCTGCCTGTGTGCAGATACAACCATTTTAAAAGAAATATTTTGTACCTACGTCAATTAGACTTTTAAACATGTAATTTATTCATGTAACCCCTTGTTGGTTATGGTTGTTATTGTGGCTTGGAATGTTTTTCTTTTAATTTTTTTATCTTCATTATGTTTATGTGGATTTTTATTATGCAATGTAATGTTGATCAGTGTATGTGTATGTGGGCTCCAGGGTCCAAGACAAATTTCCCCATTGTGTATAATAAGTGTATTGAATTGAAATCATTACTAAACCCATAACCTGATTGGTCTAGAATATAATATTATGATATATATATATATATATATAAAACACAATACATAAGTGTAATTCTCTACAGGGGCATTTTTTGCTTGCACATTTGAAAAAAACTTGGTATTTTTGTCACTTTCATTGTCATTGTTGCCTTGAGCCCTGATTTATTTTGGGTCCCTTGACCCAAGCCATATCTAGAGATCAGAATGTCATAGAGACTGGGGTTTGAGTCACAACCCGACCAGAATACGCTAGGAAACGCCTAGCAACAACCTCTCAACCACTCACAATATCCAAAAATGTCATGGTGACAAGTTTAGCCATCCGAGCACCACTAACTTTTTCTTCAGAAAAAGTAAAAGTATAGTTGGCAAATGTTTAAGGCACTCATATAGAACAGTGGCAGTGAATCTCGCGCTCAGTTGTGAGTAACTGCTGTCATGTGGGTACGGTTGTAAGGTCAGTGATTTGGCACTAGAGCACATCCCCTGATTCACTGTTTCCAGTAAATTCCACTTGTCTCCTTCCCATCAACACGTCCAATTCAGTTTATAGTGACCTCACTGCCATCAGTGGCAAAAAAAAGCGAAAACATGTCAGAAGCCTCAAGCTGAGAAGAGTTGTTAGCAAGCGACTGGCCCGAATGCCCCGTCATCCTTCACGATCCTCATCATACGCTCGGCAGATCCAGAGCATTCCTGACCGCTGATGTTTTGAGCGGATCCGCCGGTCACTGGTGAAGCGGGGCTTTTGTTCAGGCGTGAGTCAGAGGCAGACAGAGGAACCTTTTACGGCGTCCCCTCGTGATGTCTTCCGCCAAAGGGGAGGAGAGTTACCACTGCGTTGATATCAGAGCACAAAAGTCTTACTTCATCAACCAGACTCGACTCACAATCTTGAGTTACACCGGGTCAACTGAGACTCTGTGCTGCAGGTAGACTGGAGGTACTGTGGCATTTACTGCAAAACTGAAGTTCACGATTGCGTTCACACACCACTATGGTGTCGGTCCTGTTTGGAGCGCTAAAAATGTACATATTTTGTCAAGAAAGATAACGGTGTTGTATAACCTGACATTTGAGTATGAATCCTGTTGTGAAAAAGAAGTACACTTTAGCATACTAGAGTACTGAAATATTGTACTGGAAAAGAAAATACTTAAGCGCGAACTGATTGTAATGTTTTCACTTGTTGACAGTTAATAGCATGTTAATTGCAATTAAATGAACGTGTTCAAGCTTACATTATTATAATTATTATAGTAAAACTTAAATAGCATCAGCAGCATTAGAGTGTTTTGACCAACTTAAGTAGAACTTAAGTACATATTTATATGCAATTTCATAATTACTTCAATTGTTTTTGAAATGTGTTCAAATTGTAATTGTAAACTAAAATATACTGCATATGACATAATATATGCCATTTCTATTGAAACATGTACTGTATGTCATGTATTTAAATGTATTTGTAATTACACATTTGAAATAATGAAGTTGCATGTTAGTACATTTTAAATATATTAACTTTAAATGTAATCTCAAATAACACTACATTTAAAATGATAATCAAATACACATGCTTTACTATGTTAGTCAACACATTAAAATAAGTGTACTTCTTTTAAAGCATAACAAAATAGGTAACACTTTATTTTAAGGTGTCCTTGTTACATGTTACATGTACTTACTATTATAATAACAATAAAGTCTGCATAATTACATGCAAGTAACCCTAAGACAAACCCTAATCCTAACCCTAACTATATAGTAAGTACATGTAGGTAATTAATATTACTCAGTAATTAAATATGTTATTACACTGTAACAACGACACCTTAAAATAAAGTGTAACCACAACATTTACTTTGACATTGTTACAAAGGCACTTTGTAAAAGTCGACTTAAGTTTGTTTAGAAACAATCATGAAAGTGTCTATTTTATGTCATTAATATTACATTATCTGCAAATACAGGTTTTTAAAAACATACTTTTAAGATTTGAAGTACACTACAAGTAGACATTCAATACAATTAACTTCACTTCTTGTAAGTGAAATAGTTTAATAAGTATTTGAAGTACAGTTTGACAGATAAACTTACATCTTTGTTTGTTGTATAACATGAAAAGTGAAATGTGTGCATTTTGAAAGAATAAAAACTAAACACCCAGTTTTTTCACTGTTTGGACAAACAGCTACTCCTAGCTATTGAGCCATTGATTGTGTCATTATGTTTAGCAAGTTAAGTCACGATAGAAAATCTGTTTGATTCACCTGGTGCTATATACCTCACTACATTGGTATATTCCCTAACATCAGGGTTGCCAAGTTTGCAGATTTACCGCAAATTTGGGCTACTTTTACACAGTTGCCGTGAGTTGTTTATGAAGTCCATGGGTTAAAGTGATCTCTCCGAAATGCTATTTCAATGGAGGGGAACCCCGACTAAGTGGAAAACAGCAAAACAAACAAACAAACAAAAAAACTTAATTGGGATAGTTTTGATTAGCAATTGGGCTGTTTTTTTTTTGGAGATGGCAACCCTGCCTATATATATCTGGTATTATATCTGGTGATTTGGTACAGAGCTGGGTAGTAACTGATTACATGTAATCTGAATTACGTAATCAGATTCCCAAAATTAAGTACTTGTAATTAGAGTAAGTTACATTTTAAAATACTTGTAATCAGACTACAGTTACTTTTTTATGGATTACATGATTACATATTATTCACACAATAGCAAGAAATTATTCATAATTCATTGATTCTCCCTAATTTCTCTTTTTCATCTTATACATTTTCCTGTCAAAAATAGCCTACCGATTATATACATATTATATATGTATATATAGTCCAGTTTTGTGGACATTCACACAAAGATCAGTCATTAGTCATGTGGCGACAGCATTTGACCACTGGATTTACAAAAATCATTTCAGGTTTAAGAAGGGTTTCAACATTGCATCAACTACTGATGAACACATTAATTTTTATTTGAATTATTACTCTGTAGGTTTTTTTAACCATGTATTATTAATTATAACTAATTAAAATGCACATATTCACGCTATTTCTTAGTTACATGTAATGCAGGCATTCCAAAACTTTTTTTCATCTAAACCTTATTCACCAAATATATTTGCTTTAAGTACCCCTGAGATTTTAAAATAAATATTTCAATAATTAAGTATCACATTTGCATGTTCACGGTTTCTTTGATGTGGATTAATGATCACATGGCATGCAGGTAAATAAAAATATTTCATCTCTTTTAGTAAGTGTTTTATTTAAAACAAAGACTATAGAAATAAAAAGACGGTTCACTCCTATACTTATGAATGAGAGAAACTGCAGCGTGTAATATGGAGGAATAGTCCCACCTTCTAAATGAAAGAGCCAAATTTTCCATAGAAACCTGACTAGACCAGCCAATGCACATGAGCAGTATAAGCACGTTATGACTCCGCATGCACTTTGGCTGGTCTAGCCTGAAAAATAAGCTTTTTAAACGCTATTTGAGCATAAGAAACAACATTCATTGGGCCATTAATTTCAGATTTTTGTTGCTGATTTGACATATGTAATTTAATTGTGAGTCCAGCGAGCAGTTTTTGAGATTTCACGATTCCCCCATTCATTAAGATTAAGAAGGCATTGCAAATATGGCCGCCGAGTGAAGAGACTTCCCTTGAAAGGGAGTTTGTTTTAAAATGATTTATTTAATTTTTTTATGATTTAATTAATTGTCAGCTTTTCATTAAACTCACAACCCCCCTGCAGTTCCTTAACGAACCCTAGTTTGGGAAACCTTGATGTAATATAATGTTTCATGCCCTTTATGTTGTAAATTACAATGAATGGAACACGTTTTCTTACTCTTTGCATTTTTTACATCATTATGGTACAAGATAATGCTATTTAAATCAATGTGATAAATGGGTTAAATCAAAAGTAATCTAAAAGTAATCTGATTATATTACCTAAAATGTGTAATGTAACGGATTACGTTACTAACTACAATTTTTGTCATATAATCTGGAATCAGTAACGGATTACAATTTGTAAGTAATCTACCCAGCTCTGTTTATATATATATATATATATATATATATATATATATATATATATATACCAAATCAAAGTCATGTGGTGTGACCAACATGTAAAAAACTAAACATAAAACAGTAAATAATGTTATAGAGGAATCCTGTTGTTGTATAACATGAAAAGTGAAATGTGGGCATTTTGATGGAATAATTGCAAAAAACAAAACAAAACAAAAAACACTCACCCAGTTTTCCACTGTTCGAACAAACAGCTACTCCTAGCTATTGAGCCATTGATTGTGTCATTATGTTTAGCGAGTTAATCCGTTCTGATGAAAAATCTGTTTGATAGTGCTATATACCTCACTTATATAGGTTGCCTAGTCAAAATTGTGCTACTTTTACACAGTTGCTGAGGGGATACTCGACTAAGTGGAACACAGCAAACAAAAACAAAAAAAAGATTGGGAGACCTGGCAGCCCTGCCTATATACTGTATATATATATATATATATATATATATATATATATATATATTAGGGGTGTCAAAGTTAACACGTTAACTCATGTGATTAATGAAAAAAATTTAACGCGTTAATATTTTTTTTTAACGCAAATTAATCGTTTGATAAGGTTTGAGCCCAACTTCTTCCCGTCATCGCAGCGCGGAAGGTTATTTATCAGTGTGTGATGAGGGTACAGCGAACAGTGTTGCCAGGGTAGCGGCTGTGGCACAAGTGGCTGCCTGTGGGCTGTTTTGAAAATGCAGTCGCGGGAAAAATTACAGAGCCAAGGGTTGCGTTTTTGGGCTACTTTTATAATCTAAATAAAGTGTATATAGACAAATAAAAATAGATCCTTTTACTAATGTGTATCATACTTGGAATGTATACCTGGCAACTTAAGAGCGGAGAGGCGGTTGTAACATCACAAACAATGTGAGTTTCAGCCACAGCATACAACACAGCAGAAATAAACATGACAACAGCCACTATAGATTATAGAAGATAATAAACACACGATTACGATAGGAAATGGTTTCTATGTGATTTTCTTGAGATGAATGTGTAACTTACATCTGAAATGCTAATTTTTGCAGCGATATAAAAGGCTATAAAAAGCATATTTTAACAACAGTAAACAACCAAATTCCACATGTGATCGCAAAAGGACGTTATTACAAACACTCGATGGTGGTTTGAAGTGAGTTCTGAGTAAAAGTGTACTATTAATCTCATAAATTCTTATGATGCTAATGTTAGCTCTAATGCACCTGCAGAACAGGTCTAATTCTTCTTCATAATGCATTTTGTCATAATATTTCACGTTAGGTCGCAAGAAAATGTTTTGTTGTATTTATTTAGAAATACTTTTGATAATAGTTGTGTAAATGTATACTGGGATTGAAATGATGTGGCTTGGTAAACGTTTTATTGCCCGTATAAAGACTGATAATGGCTGAATAAAAACAAAAGAATAATGATAAAAGAATAATAAGGATTATGTCTCATACCTGGCTGAGGTGTGAAAGGTTATGTTTCCTTAAACTAGTTTGTCATGCATTTGTATATTTCAACACATTTACAGGCAAATCCTAGTATTTTAAATTTGTGATTAATCATGATTAATCACAGCCCAAGACTGTGATTAACGCGATTAAATTTTTTAAGCGATTGACAGCACTAATATATATATATATATATATATATATATATATATATAAAATCGAAGTCATGTGGTGTGACCAACATGTAAAAAACTAAACATAAAAGAGTAAATAATATTATAGAGGAATCCTGCAGACCCTCAAAACTGTGTGTCAACTCAGTAAGTCTCTTAAAATATCAGTTAATTTCACTTAAAAAAGGCAAAATGTCATGTGGTGCAACTTCCAATTTTTTTTATTTATTTATGAGATATTAATCCATAATATTTGTTGAGGGAATATATTTTACTTTATTAAACTTTTATTAACTTTATTAAAATATATTTTAATTCACATGTATTCAAAGAGTAAAATGTTATTACTTTATGGTTATACTTCTTTAGAGTCATTAAATTGAAACTTTTCAACATTATAAATCAACATAATTAGTATATTTCTAAAAACTTTTACAGTAGATTTTTAAAATATTTTTCCTTTACTTTATAATGAACACTCTTTTACATCACTGACCCAAATAAGACAAACTACCAAAGTAAAATGGGTTGTGAATGGCATTTCATGTTGACATTAATGATTGGATTGATCACGGCTGAACCATGCGGACATTTTTCTTGCGCGAAAGGCCAAATTTGAAAATGGCAACACAAGTGCTTAAAACACTGATGCCTTTATCGTTTGCAATCTCCTTTTTGATTTGACGGCCGAGCTTAAATGTTATTGTGCCTCATTTGGGGATGCATTTAAATGCAAGAATTATCCAGGCAAAATGTTGACTGATTATTAGCATGCCGCTAAATCTATGTGTGCTCTACTGTCAGCTTCTATCAGAGCAGCCACACAATGGCTACAGAGGGGAGCATCTGTCGGTAACGCGGGCCACGTGAGCGTAATTTCACCAGTGGGCCGCTTTTGTGTGCGTGGATGAAGCTGCTGCCGTGGCGAGAGGGAGAGAGAGAGAGAGAGAGAGAGTGTGCCGTGTCGGCAGGTGCATGCCACCAAATTACCGCCTGCAATTTGCATTTCCCTTCGCTAAGAAGCATGCCATTATCATATCAAAGGGAACTCACAGCAACGTCTAGTTTGGAGAGATGTGGCACTGCTTCAATTTGAGCAATTAATGCAGGATGAAGACACTTGTCATGCGTCCCAGAGTCCCGCTTCCATCTGCATTGTTCCTGGCTGTGGAAGACGAGGCATTCTCCGAGGATACGCGCACACTCACACACCTTCGTGCACACGGTATAGTCTTTTACTCAACCGGGCATCAGAAACAAATGCATTTGCATGATCTTTACCCAGACCTCTCTTCTCCATTCTGAGGCCTTGATATCTTTTTCCGCGAGCGTCTTCCGATGGTCTTTATTTCATGAATAATGAAGCCGTTGAGTATCGCATTAATGGCCTTGCGTGGTCTAAAACATCACTAAGTGCATTCAGCATTGTATGAGCTTAATGAAGATATATTAGGACTAGTTCCTCTTTGATGCGTTGGGAATAACATGATCATGTTGTCATCCGTCACCAAACGGTGACCGTCCTTCATTTGTTTTGCCGCCGACTCCGATACACCACACAATTTATTTGCCGTTAAATTCCAAGGACGCCTCAATCAGGCCTATTATTGCACACCTCCTACCGTTAAGACACAGTCCGTCATTTAATCTCCTTTTTCCCCGCGTCCTCCTCCCAGCTCTCATCGAATTGTTCTGAAGCACTCTACATTTTCTTTGGGGTCTAGCACTTACAAGATGGTATTAGTCACAGCTGTTCACTGTGATTTCCATTCCTTCTCTGGCGCAGGAGGGCTTGCCAAGTGTCTTCGAGAGCCTCTTCCCATTCATCCGAACCTCCTGTCGGATTGCTGCCTTATTTCTATGACAGTCAGCTGTTCCTAACCAGCACTAAATTGAATTTGATGGAGTCATTTTTTTTTTTTTTGGATTCCCTTCCAAAGCTGGCTGAATGGGATAATAATTCTTGATAATGCATCGAACCAGGATGTGGCATATTAAGAACGGGCGTGCAATGGTGATTAAGGGTTACTGAGGCAGAAAGAATTGTGGGAAATCCAACGGGAGCTATTATTTGCAGTCTAACAAATGTATTTAGGGTTTTATGATGTCACAACAAATATACCTTGAGCTAATGGACCCTGCTCCCATTCGCTTGGTCATCTAGCATCAGAAGGCAACAGGATTGGCCCTAAAAAAGATGTAAGATGACTGGAAGAATCGTTTATTTGTCGCTCCGTGGGTCTCCATGATTGCTTGTCACAAATGGCATTTTCTGAACTTAACCACGCAGGGAGCCCCCCAACTTTTCCATACTATTCCCGTCTTCCCCCTGGTCTTATCTTCCTCGCTGACGCTCTCCTTCCTTCTTTTCCTGTGGGTTCACAACGATCCTTGATGTTTGTGACAGGCCACGATAGGTGGAAACCCTTATCGCCGCGGGGTTCGAAGGCCTCGCTAAATTGAAAATTGCAAATGAAATCCATGGGGTTTAAATTCATCAGCTATTATGCCAGATGACCTTTGGCAGCTGCTGATAAAAATGAACGAATGTTAGCTGTGATCCAATTTTCGACACTATCCACTCCTTTGACTTCATTCACAGTCAGACAGCCGACTCACAGGAAGTGAAAATGATAGGGTTTCAAGAGCACGCCATTGTGTTGCAGATTAAGATTTTTTCTTCCTATTTTCTGGGGTTGGCCTTGTGCTACGCCCGTCTGGTATTCCGCCATTGTCCAATCAGTTTCAATATCTGCTCCGGAGGACATGTAAGTCTCCCTCCTCAGATAAACACTTACAGGGGGGAATGTTGGACTTAATAGTTTCACCTCAGAGGTGATGGTGGTCACTGTGTAGCGAGATCGACTGGCACATATTCGCTAATCTGGCAGTCTTATGGCATGTGGAAGTCTCTTCTCCTCTGAATCTGGGATGTTCTTTCTCCTTTGAACATGTCATCTCTCGGCTATTAATTTTCCACGGGTTTGACAGAAACCGTGTTACTAGGATGTATCGCAAATAAATCCCAGTTACTGAAGGATGACTTTACTATTTAGATAGAATAGAAAAGAATGCAGTATGAAAAAAAAATATATTAGAGGACAGCAGGATAGAATAGAACAGAACAGAATACGGCACCACAGACTAGTGGAACTGAATAGAATAATACACTCAAAAATATTAAGATCAGCAAAGAACAGAATAATGCATAGTAGAAAGTTATAAAATAATTAATAGCAAAATAGAATAAAGCACCGCAAAATAGAATACAATAGAATAGGAATTAGTCCAGAAGAACAAAATAGAATGAAGTACTATACAATTAGAATGGAATATAGAAATATTAAACAGAACAGAAGTATAGAATAAAATAAACAGAGCAGAATAGAATAGCATAAAACGCAGCAGAACAGAATAATACACATCAGAAAATAAAGCACAGAATAGACCAGAAAATAATAAAATAAAGCACAACAGAGTTAAATAGAATGTAAGAGACTTGAGTGGAATTGAATAGAATACAATAAAGAACATAATAGATCAGCATAAAGTTATATAACAATGCATAGCATAATAGAATAAAGCACAGCCAAACAGAACACAATAGAATAGAAATTAGCAGTATAGAATAAAATAAACAGCAGAACAGAATAGCATAAAACACAGCAGAACAGAATAATGCACTGTGGAAAATAAAGCATAGAATAGAACCTAAGGAGAATAAAATAAAGCACAACAGAATGAAACTGAGATTGAATAAAATAATACACTGAAGAATAAAATAGATCACAATAGAATCAAATAATGCAAAGTGTTCCAAAATAAAACACAACAAAATAGAATAGAAGTACAATAGAATATAGTAGTATCAAAGAAGAATAGAATAAACACAGCAGTATATAACATAATAATGTGCAGCAGAAAGCACAGCAGAATAGAAAAAAGAGTGCAACAGACTAGAGTGGAACAGAACAGAATATTACACAGAATAATAGATCACAATAGAATAAAATAGACCAATGCATAGCATTTTTTTATATAAAGCACAGCAAAATATAACACACAGCAGAATAAACTATTACAGTAGAACGGAACATAAAAATAGCAAAAGAGAATTGAACAGAAGTACAGCAGTACAGATTAGGATAAAACAACAACAACAACAACAACAATAGAATTAAATAGAATGCAATAGAATAGAATAGAATTGGAAAAACAGCATGGTAGAATAGAATTAAGCATTACAGAATATAATAGAATAGATAGAACAAAACAAAATAAATCATAATAGAAATAGGCATACAAAGAAAATAATACAAGAAAGTACAATGATGAAATAGAGTATAACAGAATTAAACACAACAGAATAGTTGAATTTTTTCGAGATTTTATTTATGGTAAGTGTATATTTTGACAATAGACTTGAAAATAAAATAAAATTGTTTTTTTTTTGTTTTTGTAGCTGTTGCTATATTGTTGTTATTGTGGACATAATTTAATATTTTTGTGGTTTTGTGATTACATTTAATATTTTGTCAGGGTTTATGTTGTTTCAACAATTACAGCAATTTTGCAGGTTATGATGACTATATTCATTTATCATTTCTTGAATTGCAGTTAGAAGAGACCTGTGCCATTTGCCCTATAGCCTACATATCCATTGTCATTTGTGAGGATAATGTATAGTGCATTATATACAGTATTTCCTCATCTGGTTATCTGATATCGGGATGGCTTATACCTCTATCCGTGCCGTTACCTTCCCTGAAAGCCGTGATAAAAAGCCTCCATCCTTTCAGAACAGATAGAGTAGCCGTCAGCAGGTCAGGTTTGACCTCAAGAGTAAACACAGATCCATGAGAGACAGTCCCAGGACGACACTGTGTGATGTGATTAAATGTGTCATGTGTAATTGTAGCACGGTGAGAAGCGCTCGCAGGAAAGGTGCAGATGGGATTTGGAAGAAGGACAATGCTAGGTCCCTGTAGGGCCCGCAGGGGTTTGGCAGTGGATCTTCAACACACACACACACACACATACACACAGAGATCTGTGTCACCAAACCAGAGGAGACACTCAGTTGCAAGAGCTTGTCACGTAAAATATGTTTGGTAACAAGCAAATAGTTTTTGCGTGTCATTCTGATGTGAGCCTAGTCCTGTTTTGGAGGACACCAGGGCTAGTTTTCACACTTTTTACCCCAGTGAACATTTGATTTTTGAAATACGCAATCCGACGAAGCGCTAAATTCTAGTAAAGCATCTTTTTGGGAATGTTTGCGAGTTGTTTTCGCCACGGCACGTCTCCCAACGCGCACCTGTCACAGGTGCTGCTCATTAATCAGTTATTACGCAGGTTATTCGGCGGCTGACAAGTTGCAATTTCCCCCTGATTTTCGGACGTTTGTCAGGTGGGAATTACAGCGAGGCGCACGTGACAAAACACATCAACCCCCACCCCACCCCCCACCCCTCGCCATGCCTCTTGGCTTCTCCCGCTATCTCCTCTCTCTCCCTCTCCAGTTTTTCCACAAACAATATCTGGGACTCAGAAGTAATAAGGCGGAATGTATAATTAATTACCCAGCTTGCTCTAATTAGGGCTGAATAAGTTGTGTCCCTCTCATCATCACAAATGTGGTGATGGGTAATACCAGTTTATGCTATATTAACTGCAAATATGCAATCCTTCTGAGAGCACTTTCCTTGATGAATTTGATGAATGTGACAATAATTAGCAGAGACAGATGAGAGCTAAATTACTACTGACAATGTAATGCTATCCTGCTTGAGGGCTTGGGAACATGGCAGAGACCAGGGCCCGTTTCTAATTAATAGTCTTTCTGCCAGGGAGGAGAAAAAAAAAAAAAAGAATGGTAATTGTTTTCGTCAAAGGCTGTAGGGAGCTATCAGGGTAATAAAGTTAATTAGCAGAACAAACAACCGTTCACCGCCTTACCAGAGTGGAAAAAGTGTAATTCAGACTGTGGCGAAGATATGAGATTAGATGATAGCCAAAGGAAATTTCACACAGGAGAAAAACAGGGAAATTAAATCAATTATTCGACGGCTTTTCTTTTGTGATTCGCGTGCGGGAAGCGCATTATTTCGCGCTTTGTCCTCATTTCCCGCGCGTGACTCGTTCGAAAGATTGTTTAATGTTTATCCTTTCCTCGAGAGCGCCGGCGGGTTTTTTCTCGCCGTTCTGGATGGCTACGTCCAGAATTTCCGAGCGCAATCAACTCTATAATGATCAGAAACGGTTACAATACCGAAGCTGTTGAAATGAATTAGAAAACCTGGATGACAATAATTCGAATACTTGGCGGAACTGAGACAATTTGACATTTTTGCTGCTTCGAGATGCTCCCGGGCAACTCGGGTAATGAAACGGTGTACTCAGCTAACCTTCAATTTATTAGTGTGTCAGAAAAGCAGTGCTTGCTTTGACATAAAAACCTCATGTTGCGGTCTGAATGAAGTAAACTCACCTCAGCGGTCTGCTAACACTGTTAGGTGTCATGTTTCTATCCCGGCTGATCCTCACGCGCTCTGCAGGGAGATGTTTGTACACAAGGTGGTGGTAGTTACGCTTATTTTATGGGATCGAGGGCTGTGAATACAACTAATTAAAATCAAATGAAATGTTTTTTTCTGGCAGCCTCGTGTAAGTGAATGACAGTCAGTCACACCCCTGTCAGATTTTCACCGGGAGGAAACAGCACAGGGTTAGAGGAATCATTATATACCGCGTTGATCTCATTCGTATTCACAAGATATTCGTATGTAAAGTTCAGATAGACGCTGAAATGTACTCTGAATGCATGTGTGTGTGTGTGTGTATATGTACACACATGCACACGCACACACACACACACACACACACACACACACACACACACACACATATATATATATATATATATATATATATATATGTCATATATAATTTATTTCTGTGATCAAAGCTGAATTTTCAGCATCATTACTCCAGTCTTCAGTGTCACATGATCCTTCAGAAATCATTCTAATATGCTGATTTGATGCTCAAGAAGCATTTCTGATTATTAACAATGTTGAAAACAATTGTGCTGCCAAATATTTTTGCTGTTTCATGCATTTTTCTCAGGATTCTTCGATGAGCAGAAAGTAAAAAAAAAAGTGTTTATTTGAAATATAAATCCTTTGTAATTTAAATGTAAATTAATATTACCTGTAATATAAATTTATAAATGTATTTACTGTCACTTTTGATAAATGTAATGCATCCTTAATAAATAAAAAGTATCTTTTTTTTTTACAAAATAATATAAAACATCCAATTTGTATTAATATATATGTAGAATATTTGTTTATATTCACAAATATTTAGTATAATAAATATTATGTTGAAAAAATATAAATTTCTTTACAAAATGAAATATATTACTTTTTGTATTCATATATGTATAATATTTTTAGATTCAGAAACATTTAATATACTATTATGCTGAATAAAATATTTCTTTATAAAGTTAAAGAAAAGAAAAAAGAAAAAAAAATCTATTAATATATGTATACATTTTAAGATTCAGAAACATTTAATAAACAAGTATGTAAATAAAATCTTCACAAGTTGTTCTTTGAAAGGAAAATGACAAAAGCAAACATTCTATAATCTATGTTTTTGCTAACTAAAATTATTGAAGTATTTTCACAAGTGGTCTCAGAATATATATATATTATCAATAAATGAATTAATTTGGGGGTTGAATTGGGAAAATGCTAGGCCTGTTTAAAAGTAAACACTGTTTAAAAACGAACATGTGTCTGAATAATCTGAAATGAGATTTGAAAAACCCCAAAGAGATTTTTTTGGATTTCCAATAAATGATCTCTTCAGATTATCTGCATATATAAATGTGTTAAGAGCACCTGCGAGATGAACCCATGGCTCTGCACGCCGCTGGCTGATAAAGATGGCCTATTTCATTGTCAGGCGTTGTTTTGTCCTGATGTGCTGTTAGCCGGCTCTCACCTGGGACCGGTGATAGCTTATCAAAGCCCGAGCAGTTCCTTTCCAGCTCCGCCAGATAATAGAGGCTTTCAGCGCTGTTGAGTGGCAGCGGGGGGAACCATGGGAACCAGTGGTCAGCTGACAGCTAGATGGACAGCTTGACTGCTTTTGCAGCATCATGGGAAATAGCTGTCACCTGGGTTGCCATTGCCCGCAGAGATAACCTTCATTGTGACAGCATATACAAAGATTGTGTTTGTCTCGGGTTTAGTGGAAGCCCTTGACTGGGAAGCTAATGCAATTGATCTTTCATTAGGGATGATCAATGCTTTCATTGATTATTGATCCTTATTTGACACGGAAGCAACGGCATCTCTGCGAATCGTCGATCGTAACCGGTGACTTAGCATGCTAGGTGCGAATTTAGCATCACTTTTGCAGGAGTGTGCTTTCCAGAAGGAAAAAAAAGACAATAGACTTTTCAGTTAAGTTTATATAATGGATAGGTGTGCTCCTTAAATCTGACTGGAGAATATCAGCTGCACTAAAATACACCAGACAACAATATCTATGACATGGAACACACAGTGAAGCAGCAGCATTGTTTATTATACAAGATTTTTTTATATATATACATTTGCACACTGCAAGGGAAGACAATGTCAAATTTAAGGTAAATAATTGTTAAATTGTTAGTATAAATTTTAAAACATTTGTATTTTATTTAGTATGTAATATTAAAATGTTCAAGTATTTTTAAATGATATAAAAATAGCAATAAGGTATGAGGCCTTGTGAATATATATATATATATTTATATATATATATATATATATATATATATTAGTAATTTTAGTTTTAATATTAGCAAGTGTTTTTATTTTATTAGTAAGTTTTTTTGTTTTTTTTTAAGTTTTAGTAAGTTATTATTATTAAATTAATAGTTAATAATTCAACTCCAACTTAGTTATTTTGGTTGGCAACATTTCTAATTTTTAAAATGTTTAAAGTTATTAAGTGTAAGCTTGACCTAATATTTATATTTTATGTTATTTCAGCTGTACTTCAAATACTGAAATGATTTTAATAGTTTTAATAGTTTTATTTTTTTCTTTTACAAAAAGAAAATTTTATCATGCATAATAAAAAAACTTTAATATAAACACACACACACACATGTATATATATATATATATATATATATATATATATATATATATATTAAATGAATAATTTTGAATAAATTAAATTATATTTAGAATAATTATTAAAAATATATTAAATTACAGTATAGACTGGATAAACTCTTCACATTATGGAATTGTAATTTTCCACCAGCAAAACGGCACATTCTTTAAAGGCTCTTCCTCTCATCAGTGCCCTCATGTTTAGCAATGGCTCATTCGCTCTTTGTGGCAATATTGGGATTCAGGCTTGATTTTGTTACAGCTGGTTTGTGTGTCATAGGGGACGGATGCTTCTGTACCCAGCTGTGGTTCTAGTTTAAATTCCTGGCCTGTTTTCACTCGATCGTGCTGCGGTGAGCGTTTGTCTTTGATCAGATCTGACAGCCGTAATCAGTGGCATTGTACATCCATGACCTGTCACTAGGGGCATCTGAACTCTGCCGTGGAAGTGAGTGTGGTTGGGAGGTAGTCAAAATACCATGCTTTGTTTTATTGGAGAACTCTTTGATAATTTAGTTTGTAAGTATTTTGTTGGAAGTGTGTTAGCTGGAGTATTTCCGACATGCCAGTACTTCAATGCACAGCGGCTGACGGAGAGCAGGAAGTCTGAATTCTTTGAAGTAGAGATGGCTGATATGACCAAAATACTATATCATGCTGTGTGAGTAATTGTAATAATGGCAAAAATACAATTGTGAGAAAGAAGTGTTTAAATGTATTGAATGTGCATTTGTAGTGTACTTGCATATACAGTATACAGATATGTACATATTAACCATACAATAAAGCCTGTTGAGCCTATTTAGTTCAATACTTTAAAATTGAATGTCATCTCATTTTTACATTTTATATGGAACTTGATGGTTATGAATAAAAAATAAGATTATTCAAATGAATAAGTCATCGTCATTGGTGTATATATTTGTATACTTGTAACGGTACATCAGTTAAGTATATTAATTTCCGATAACCTACAGTTACACATGTACATGCTTTTTTAAAAATAATTTTTTAATATTTTTTATTTATTTATTTACAAATAACATGGCTTATTAATTCATATGTTTTTTGGGGAGTCAGTACCATATGACATTTTACAACCTGACCAATCCTTGTCATAAAAAGGTCAAATTTTCAGAGTTATTAACACACAGTCATGAGGGTCGGCAGGGATCTGTTCTATGATGTCGTTTTGTCGGTTGCACCACATGACTTTAATTTGGCAGAAAAAAGAAATGACAACAATGTTGACTTTTTAACAATAATTTTATTCTTTTAATGAGACCTTGTTCTTCATTATTATTATTATTATTATTATTATTACTATTAGTATTATGATATTACGACAGTTGCACCACCCTGACATTTTTGACTTTACATTCTCCAAAGTATGACTATTTTAAATGTAATAATAGTGTCAGTCAAAAATTGAGCATCATATCACATTGTTTAAAAAGGGTAGTCATGGCCTAATGGATAGAGAGTTGGACTTGTAACCCGAAAGTCGTGGGTTCGAGTCTCAGGTCCAGCAGAGATTGTAGGTGGGGGGAGTGAATAACCAGTACTCTCTCCACCCTCAATACCACGACTGAGGTGAGACCCTTGAGCAAGGCACCGAACCCCCAACTGCTCCCCGGGCGCCGCAGCATTGGCTGCCCACTGCTCCAGGTGTATGTTCACTACTGTGTGTGTACACTTGGATGGGTTAAATGCAGAGCACAAATTCTGAGTATGGGTCACCATACTTGGCCACACACCACTTCCCTTTCCCCTTTCCTTTCCCTTTCTTTACACAGGACACAAGTAACATGTTGTAATGCATGAAACTAAATTGCTCCCATTACTATGGTGAAAGCGCATTCACAATACTGCCCTAGAAAGGCAAAAGACCTTAACTCGCTAGAGTGTGAAACTGAGAAAAATGACTTTAAAGTTTTTTACTTGTCCAGCCAAATTAATTATAGGTAGGACACTGGAAATCTGACAATTAGATGTTTTAGTAATGAAAATTATCTACATTAAAAAATAATGAGCTCAAACTTGATTTTTACCCCTATTTTGAAGTCACACCAAGGCAAAAAGCAGTAACTTCCACATTATCAATATTTTGTTGCTGATCACCATTTACAAAATCGTTATAGTAACACCTGTATAAAATCTAGTTATCATGGGCTATCTTATATATGCTATTGCATATAGTAATGTGAATGTATTAATTTTAGAATTACAGACACACTGCCCCCTTGTGGCACCAGCAGTGTGGTAATAAACAGACTAAAAGTTAAACATGTGAGTGGATACCGTTTTGCAACCAATTTATTTGATATGCTCAGTAACGTAAAAGAATGCTAGACATAGCATAATTGCTTATATTGACTTGAATGAAATAGCCTAACCTAAAAGAACGGCTTGTGGATTGATGTGAATGCCAGCAAACAGGCATGCTCAGAAATGCGTGTGGATTAAATATCTCCGACGACGTTCAGCGCCATGGATTGATTTTATCGGGTTACAAGAAAAGGTAGGATATGGAGAGGATCACGTGACCCCTCGACGGCGATGCAGGCTTAGTCTTTTGCTCCGCTCATTTTGCCACATATTTTACGATCCTGTCAGTAAAATTTAAACCACTCTGCATTGGACCCATCATGAGTGCTAAGGCAGACAAAGGGGATCGTAAAAGAGAGATTGAGCAGTCACCAATGAAGAAAAAATTCAGAGATTCAGCCATCTCCAGAGAAGACCTCGACGAGGCTATTGCTAACCGCATTGAACTAGCATTTAAAGAGCAGCAAAGCATTTTGAATTCGGTTGTGAATTCGGCAGTAAGAGATGCGATGGACTCTATGCTGATTCCAGCATTGCGCGAACTGCGTGAGGACATACAAGCGACCAACAAGTCTGTTAAAGAGCTAAGAGAGGAGTTTGAGGCCATAGCTACCACGGCGAAGCAGACACGTGACCGCGTTGATTCTGTTCAGGCAGCGGCGCGTGAAGATAAGAGGACAGTCACGGACTTAAAGGATCAGCTGGAGCAACTCACCGAGAAGATGACAGATATGGAGGACAGGTGCAGGAGGAACAACGTAAGACTGGTGGGGCTCCCAGAAGGGATGGAGGGTCCAGACGCAGCTGGTTTCCTCAGAGCTAATCTTTCCAAGTGGATTCCTTCCTTGAGGGGCCGTGACATTGAGATTGATCGGGCACATCGCGTGTATGACGGAGGGAGGGGCTCCGATTGGCCGCGCACTCTCATCTTCCGTGTACTGAGATGGCATGACAGATCAGATATCCTGAAGGGTGCTCGGCAGGCTTATCCGGTGAAATGCTCACAGAGCAATGTCACACTGCTATTTTTTCCCGACTTTAGTCCGGCTACAGCGATCAGGAGAAAGGCATTTGGTCCAGTTTTGAAGAAGATGACAGCGCTTGGTCTCCAGCCCTTCCTCATCTATCCGGCGGTAATTAAGCTACGGCACAAAGGGGAACAGAGAAGCTACGATTCCCCTCAGAAAGCGGAGGATTTTATCAGCTCCATGTCTCAGCAGAAGTCGTATGCCGCAGCTCCGCGGGGGGATGACAGGGGAGCAGCGGCCGCTGTTTCTCCAGCTTGATGGGAGGGGCGTGACGGCCGGGATGGACTTGGCCCTAGCTGCCCAGGAGGGGATGATAGCAGGATGAACATGGACGCTTGCTAAACCTTTTTTTTGCGTTTTCTTCTCTCCTCTCTCCTACTGGGATATTGTCCTTATTTATCCGGTACAACGATCTCTTTGCTGGTAAGACTGACACTCCTTTTTTCTTTTTTGGAGGGGACTAATGGAGAGTAGGTTTAATTAATAAAAAATATTTTTTTTTGGCTGTGTGAGCCTTTCATGTCTTGCGTTGGAGTGGATCGGTCACGACCTATCACTATTTTTTGTTGCTCAGTCAGACCTATGTTCTCGGTAATGTGCGGTCTGAGTTGTTCCTTGTTTATGGTTGTCGGTTGTTCATATTTTTATGTTGTTTTTGTTTTTTTACAGCAGACATTTATACTTTTATTTATTTTATCTTATTTCTAAAGGGATTTTTCATCTAGGAGGTTTGGTATCTAAAATGCACATCAGTGTTTACGTGTTATTTACAGAATGGAAGTGCTTCTGTTTTTTTTCATTTATTGAGTACAATCTTGGGATTATGAATATTCAATGCATACTCTAAATATTTTATCACTGAATGTGAATGGTTTAAATTCTGCTGTTAAACGAACCCGTGTGTTAGAATATTTACACCGTAAATCTATTTCCTGTGCCCTAATACAAGCGACACATTTAAAACAATCTGACGTGGCACGTTTCCAGAATAAGTATTACAAATTAATAGCTTTTTCCTGTGCTCAAAATAAAACTAAGGGGGTGCTTATCCTTGTTAACCGGAAGTTAAATTTAACGATTGAACACCTTGGTAGTGATGAGAAGGGTAGATTTGTTTTTATCCGATGCAAAATATATAATAATAGGTTAGCATTGGTCTCTATTTATGGTCTGAATGAGACAGACAGTGCATTCCTTACACAGATTTCCAAAACTCTACTTGAGGAGATTGATTGCCCTTTAGTGGTGGGTGGTGATTTTAATGCTGTCATAAATCCTGCTTTAGATAAATCTCAATCTGATACAACAGCCAAACCATCCTCTAAATTATTGAATAAATTTATCACTGAGCTCAACTTAATCGATCTATGGAGAATTCAGAATACTAAAGCTAAGGACTTCACTTTTTTCTAATAGACACAAGACTTTCTCTAGGATAGACTACATATTTCTCAGCCCATCTTTAATTTCATCTAATTCCTCCATCTCTATATTACCAATGTTATTATCTGATCATTCTGCTGTGTTGTGCAGTGTTCCTCTTTCCGATGGTAAAGCCAAGTCCCCTAGATGGCGCTTTAACATATCATTATTAAGTAATCAGACTTTCATTACTTCTCTAAAAGAGTATATTAAGGAATTTCTTGAAATTAATATGCCCTCTGATGTGGATCCTCAAATACTGTGGGAAACGACTAAGTGTGCTATACGAGGTTTCTGTATATCTTTCTCTTCTACTCTTGCCAAAGCGAAAACTCACCAGTTTACACAATTAGAAAATAAAATCCAATCATTACAAAACCTACAAAAACAACATTTTACTGAGCAACAGGCTACACAGCTGTCCTCTTTAAAAGAAGAATATGATTTACTTTCACACTCAAAGGCAGAATTTATTTTACATAGGACTAGACAAAAATATTATTTTGAATCAGAGAGACCTAGTCATTTATTGGCCCTTAGGTTGAAAGAATGCGAGTCTAAGGCATATATTAGCGCAATAAAACCATCAGATGATCAGGTCACCACGAACCATGTGGCAATTAATGACATATTTAAAGGTTTTTACACAAATCTGTATAAAGCCGAAACAGATTTTGACGAACCTATTTGTAAACAGTATTTAGATAAATTGGAACTGCCTCGGATCTTACAGATGGATAAAGAATCTTTGGAGGCCCCATTAAGTTTGGAGGAACTTCACGTCTCTCTAAAAAGCCTTCAAAAGGGCAAATCGCCAGGTCTAGATGGTCTCCCCCCTGAATTATATTTAGAAATTTGGGATTTGGTAGGGATACTTATGCTTAACTCATTTAATTTTGCAATTGAACATGGGGTATTTCATAGAGATCAAAAAACATCACTGATTTCATTACTTCTTAAAAAAGGGAAAGATCCATTAGATTGTTCCAGTTACAGACCGATTTCGCTTATCCCATGTGATGTAAAAATCTATGCTAAAGTTTTTGCTTCTCGTATGGAGAAGGTAATTCACAGTCTGATCAAGGAGGACCAAACTGGTTTCATCAAGGGGCGCAATGCATCTGACAATATGCGTCGACTCCTTCATATTCTTTACTTTGCGGACTCCCACCCAACCCCTTGTGCGGTCTTTTCACTTGATGCAGAAAAAGCCTTTGACAGGCTAGAGTGGAATTATATGTGGGCAGTTCTGCAATGTTTCGGCTTCGGTGAACACTTCGTTTCTATGATTAAGACATTATACCACTCACCTGCAGCATCAGTCATAACTGGTAATATTATTTCCCCCTCATTCCCTTTACAGCGGGGAATGAGGCAGGGGTGTCCACTTTCCCCCTTATTGTTTTGTCTATCTCTTGAACCCTTAGCACAAGCCATCAGGAAATCTGAAGTATCGATTAAGATCCATGACCATAATCATAGTATTTCATTATACGCTGATGATATTATTCTATATTTAGACCACTTTGATGTTTCAGTCTCTAGTATAATTAAGGAATTTGATAATTTTAGTAGCCTATCAGGATATAAAATAAATTGGAGCAAATCTGCTTTAATGCCAATTAACAATGTTAAGGTTAATTTTTCTATTCCCTCATTTATCCCTATTAAGGAATCTTTCATCTATTTGGTCATTACCATATATAAAAACATTCATAAGCTTGCCAGAGACAATTTTAATAACATTTTAGTTAAGGTCAAAAATGTCATTCAAAGATGGAAGAATCTTAAAGTCTCTCTCCAAGGAAGAATCTCCACTGTTAAGATGAATTTGTACTTTAAGGAGATCAACTCCATAATTTCTAAGTTTATCTGGAATGATAAATGTCCCAGAATTAAACTTACCACATTACAACATCCTAATAGCGCAGGAGGACTGGCTGTACCAAATTTTGAATTATATTATTGGTCGTTCCAGCTTAAGGCTCTTCATAATTGGGTTGATCCTCAATCTACAGTTTCATGGAGGGTGATTGAAGCTGACAAGGTTAAACCAAATAGACTTCAAGATATTTTATTTACTGGCACAGGAAAAAAAGGGGATAATTCTAAATTTGGTCCTGTTGTGGCTAACTCTAATAAAATCTGGAAAACGGTTGAACGTCGGATAGGTGGACCCTTCAAATTCTGTAACAGTACACCTTTATGGCACAATTTTAATGTTGTATGCGGAAATCGTCCATTTGTCCAACCCTCTTGGTCTTCTTTGGGTGTAAACACGTGCGGTGATATATATGATAACCGGGGCCTCTGTTCGTTTCAGACAATAAGAGCCAAATTTTGTCTTCCAGCATCTGCATATTTTGTTTTTCTTCAAGTACGTTCTGCTCTCAAAGCGTATGGCGTTCCTTGGTCTTCTTCCATTTCCTCTCATCCTATGCGGGACTGGATTGCACCATCTGCTGGTCGGCCATCTGTTTCCTTAATATATAATAAAATTATTGATTGTATTACAAAACCTCTTTCTATTAAAACTATTTGGAATAGGGAATTATCTGACCTTAATTTATCTGTCGACTGGGAGAGAGTGTGGTCTAATCTCAGCTTAACATCTAAAAATCTGGCTAATCGTCTTATTCACTTCAAAGTCATTCATAGAGCATACATAACTCCTTACAAAAGATTTAAAATGAAACTACAGTCAAATTTGAACTGCCATATATGTAACACTACATCATCAGGCACTTTTCTGCATATGTTTTGGGAATGTCCTGTCGTCATCTGTCTATGGACACATGTAAACCTGGTTTTGTCATCATTACTGCGAATTGATTGGTCTGTTAACACAAGTTTGTGTCTTCTTAATGATGATTCTGGTCTCTGTATTAGTTCAATGCAAAAGAGAATATTGTTTGCTGGTTTTACAGCTGTGAAGAAGACAATAATCCAGAACTGGTTTACACCACACATGTGTAGAAAAACATATTGGATACGTAGCCTCCTGCAAATAGTGTCATGTGAATGTACAACGGCGCGAGTTGGTGGGGCCAGGCCTTCGACCATTGATGCTTGGCAGTGTTTTTTGTTGGACATACGTGATTGTATAAAGGAGTGACTTTTGTGTTCTTGTTGTCCGTCCCTCTCTCCCTCCCTTTTGATTGGACCTTGAGATGTTGAGTATGTGTCTGTTGTTTTGTTTTGTTGTATTTTGGATATTATGTTGTGTTGTGTGTGAAAAAATAAAAAATTGTTGATAACAAAAAAGAAAAGGTAGGATATGGATTTAATAGGAACTGTTAGGCTACTGATTTTATGATCGATCATGCTACGGCATTCAAGTACACATGCATCCAACTAGAAGTGACAGCCTGGTGAATAATCTGCATTATAAAAAGGAAAAAATAATCTTTAAAGGTTATTCACGATTACGTATTGCTGCCAAGGTATCTAGTCTTTACAGTGCTTTGTTATATGGTGCTGTTTGGTAGATCGCGATCTAATTCGTTTGTCTACACCGTAATTAAAATGCAGCAGACTTTAATAGACAGTAAAAAAGGCAGAGCACCGTATAACTTCAAACTGGCACCGTAGCTTCATATTGACGCACGGGTAAACAAAGGCAGAACGGTGTAACTCATTTTGAGCGTTCCAAACAAAGTGAAAGAGCGTTAACCGGTGTTATAAGGTTTTCTGCCTTGGTTTCTCTGGGACTTTTTGAAGTTATGGTTGAGACGACCCATTATTTTCTTGGAAAAACAACGAAATTGACTCAAGATACTTATGTACATGATAAAGGATGTCTTGAGTGTCCCAAAAATATCAATAACTAATTTTTGACAAAAATCGAAGTTACAGTCTTTTGCCTTTGCACGGCAGAATAGTAGACCGTATTTGTCCGCTTGGCATCAAATTCTTTATTTTAAACATCTGAAAGATTGCAAAATACTGTTTAACAGCATATGTTGTCCATATTGTTATCAGTTAACACCAGTCATGACCTTAGTTCTTTTGTAAAACCTTGTTAGTTATTCCCTAGATATTAAGGCCTTTGTATTTACTCTCAGTCTGACTTTCAAGGAGTCGCATTGATGTCGCGAGGAGTGCCATTGTTAGGAAACAAGCTCTTTAAATGTGCTAAATTCTTCAGCCCCCAAAGGTAGAACACACACCTCTCTTTGTGATGCAGCAATGCCGAGGAATATTGAGCCGAGGTGCCAACCGCCCCACAATGCTCTTCAGATGGGCCGCACAAAGGCTCCTCTCACAGCATGAGCCAACAATGGCAGTAACGGACCTTTTTGCTGTGCTAATGTGGGCCGAACTGTCATGCAGATCTACGTACAACTGCTACTCTCCACCCTGCAGCAACAACCGCTTTGTTTTAAGCTTGTAGCTTTGGGGGTAATTCAGCTAATTGCTTGACAGGTTCTCACTCCGAGGGAGATTAGGAAGTCTTTGGCGGCTTCTGCGGTGACTTAGTGCTGCAACAATTTGTACTAATTAGGATCCAAAGAAAAAAAAACAAAGCTAATATGGGATTGGCTAAGCATCTTAACTTTATTACTGGTTTGGGCTATGCTGATAATAACGCAACAATGGTGTACGTCAAAGAAAGGGATTGTGGAGAGGAAATGGTGCTTTATTAGTTGTAGAGATTTTCACAGAGATTCTCAATCCACCTGCAATTTAAGTAATAAGTAATAACATATTTTCTTTACCCCTTAAATACTACATACATAAAAAAAAATTAAAAAAATCATTGCATTTTTGGTGAGTTGCATCACATGACATTTTACAACTGAACTAACTTGGCATGTCAAAAAAAAGGTCAAATCAAAAATAATTTTTGACCCCGCCCTGATTTGGCTGACCAAAATATTTATAGTTTTAAAGAAATAAAAATAAAAACTCTAGCAAAACTTCTTAATGAGACTTCCTTTTAATAATTTAATAAGGCCACCCCCCCCCCCCCCTTCATTAAAAATTCGGGATGATTACATAAAAAAAAAAAAAAAAAATAATAAATAAATATATATATATATATTATATATATATGTATATATATCGCGATTAATTGCATCCAAAATAAAAGGTTTTTTTTTTACATAATATATATGTGTGTACTGTGTATATTTATTATGTATATATAAATACACACACATGCACGTATATATTTAAGAGAAATATACTATGTTTATATAATAAATATATTTATATATAATATAAATTGCATGAATATAAATATATACATGTAAATGCATGTAAATACTTTCAAAATATATACTGTATATGTATATGCGTGTATTTAATAAATACATAGGATGATAAATATAGAAACCTGGATATTGTGCATTTAAAACACATCAGTTCATTAGTACTATTACATAAATTTCATTCTAGTTTCATTTGTATATAACTGACAAATATTCATTGCATTATGTTTATTAGTTTAAGGTTAAAACAGTGTAATCCGGTTTTTATATGCAAATATATGCTAATTTGAGTGTAGGAGTGGTGTAAGTTGTTTTACATATAAATTGTGTGATATATAAAGCGACATAGTTGATGAAAACTCTGAGTGTTTAATCCTTTCCAGTGTTATTTTAGTATTTATATACAATAATAGGTCTTTATTAATATTTTGAATATGCTTTGATTTAGATTTTTTCTTTTCTTTTTTTTTTTACATTTTTGGTTATTTTTATTTTTTTATTTTTTCTGTGTGCTATTGTAATTATTATATTAAATTACTATATTTAGGCTTATTTTATTATTATTTTTCAGTATTAGTTTGTTCAGTTTTTTTTTTTTCACTTTCCAGTTAATTTCCAGCAATTTTAGTGCTTCATTTCAAATTTTTATTTTTTTATTTTTTTCATATAGTATTTCCATGTTTTTTTTTAAATAATTTTTAGTTGTAGTTAATGAATGCTTTTCGCTCAGATACATTATTAAAAAATAGAAGAAGATACAGATAAACATTTTAAATGTTAGATTTCAGAAGTCCAACATTTCAGCATTTTTAAGTTTGACATCAATCAAGCTAATGGTTGTGTACATAGCGTGACCACTGGGTCATGCACTTGCCCCGTGGAAATAAAGTCCAGCAGCCTCGGGGGCGTGAGTATTAGCACCTCATTAAAGTAACACCTTCCTCCAGCTGCGGGGCGACACCGGGGAGGACGAGCGCTGCTGAGGCCGGCGAGAGATCTCACACCTCCCCAGGGAAGGTTTTATGTTGCTGTTCACTCACCAGGGTGTGAAGAGACACTTGCAGAGCTACACGACACAGCTACTGTTTAACAGCGGGAGTCTCTGTTTACTCTTCAGCAGGGGACAGAGAGAGAGAGAGAGAGAATCCTTACTCACTTTAAAATAACTTTACAGTCGTTGTTGATGTAGATAAACAATAATATAGTGTGTTTCTCGTAGGTCTGATGTTTGTTGCCATTGATTCTGATTCTGAAAGTAGGTTATTTATTGAAAAAGTTTTTTAACAACCGATTCAGGTACAGAATGGTGGTCGATGATCGATATAATGACAATGGAGTGACCCTAAAAGGATTGGGGCATTTAAGTCAAACTTACTGTAAAATGTCTGAATGTCAAAGCAAGTATTATCTGCAAACTGACATTTGATCATTCCTCAAATCTACCTTTTCTGAGCCATTTTTTATTTAGCTGGTGTCAAGGTGTTTTATAGTAGATGGATGAAATTAGTTTCACACACACACACACACACACACACACACACACACACACACACACACACACACACACACACACACACTACCAGTCAAAAGATTCAAAACCATTCAAAGGTTTTGGGGTAGAAAGGTTTCTATTCTATTCTAATCTATTATTCCATTGTTATGTTATTACAATCTATTATTTAGCAATCTACTTTGAAAAAAGTAGTAACTTAACATTTTTACAGTAACTATCTGTCTGTCTGTCTGTCTGTCTACCTCCCTATCTATCTATCTATCTATCTATCTATGTATCTATCGCAGTAGTCTTTTTTTATTTAGCAAGACAATTGCATAAAGTATCTTTATTTGAAAAATCAGCAACACTTTGCTTAAAGCCTTTATGTATAATGCATTATAAAGGGTTATTAAAGGCTATAATGTATTATAATTATTCATAATGAGCATTGTAATACATTATAACTTGTCATAATTAATTATAACTGAATTTAAAATGCATAGTGTAACAATGAATTTATAAGTGTTATAATGTATTAACTGTGGTTACAATTATTCATGAGATTGTACAGTGCATTATAAGGTACATTACAAGGCATAATTAATGCATTAAAACTACTTTTATAATGCATTATACAGGCTTTAAGTAAAGTGTTACTGAAAAATCACCACCTTACTGTTTACAAATTCAAATTTTTAAAGGGATAGTTCACCCAAAAATGAAAATTCTGTCATCATTTACTCACCCTCAAGTAGTTCCAAACCTGTATGAATGTCTTTGTTCTGCTGAACACAAAGGAAGATATTCTGAAGAATGTGGGAAGCAGTTCTGGGGTATTTTTTTTCCTACTATGGAAGTCAATGGTGCCCCAAAACAGCCTGGTTACAAACTTTCTTCAAAATATCTTCCTTTGTGTTCGGCAGAAAAAATAAATTCATACAGGTTTGGAACTACTTGAGGGTGAGTAAATGATGACATAATTTTCATTTTTGGGTGAACTATCCCTTTAATGGCAGTTTAATTTATTGCTTCAATTTGTCACTTGCGGAAGAGCACATGTTAGTCAGCTGAAATTCTTAACCTGTATCATAATTCAGCATTGGTAATTATTTCCATGACTACAAACATTATAATTGTCATGTGTTTAGATAAAGTTTTGATTAATTGATTAGCCAGAGCACCTATACCAGCCGCCCGACCACACCATGTTATCAGAGATAATGATCTTGTCATGCTAATCACACAATGTTTTTGTGCTGGAAGTCTTGACGTAAGTGATGAATGATGTTCGGATTCCCGCTGGGTGAAACAAAAGCAGAATTCCTGCCTCACCTTGTCGAGCGGCTTGTTTGGACTAGAGGCTTAAAGGAGGTGTCAAAGTGTGCCTCTCATCTGTAAGGAGCTTTCCTCTGGAGCAGCAGGCCCTCGTTCACACACAGATAATCACATCCCCCTGTCCTGGACCTGTGGAGATCCCACACACTACCTACAGAGACCAAACCTGTCATTCATCATGCACAAATACACTTACAGATAGTATTAGTTTGAGCATTTTCACATATTTAATGTCTAAGCATATTAGAGAACATAGTAACCAAATAAGTGTTGATTTGGGGTAGGTAACTTTTTTTTAATGTAACTACAGTTTATGTAACTACTAGAAAATAATTACAAGTTTATAAAAGTGGTGATGTTGCCATGTAAAAATGTACATGTGTGAATTTGACAGATCCAAAGCAACTAGTGCTTTTAAATTCTACATTTTACAAATGTGTGTTTTCTGGGATTCAAACCCATAACCTTATGATTGCTACCACAATATTCAAGACCTACAAGTCTACAGGAACATAAAAAGGTGCATGTGTGAATTTGACAGGTCCAAAGCACCTGCATTTAAATGCTACATTTTACAAATGTGTGTACCCTGGGATTCAACCCCGTAATCTTGTCATTACTATCACAATGTTCTAGATCTACAAGTCTACAGTAACATAAAAATGTGCATGTGTGAATTTGACAGATCCAATGAAACTTACAGTGCCTTTGTGTCATACAACAGTATATTTGTTCCCTGAGATTCAAACCCTTAACCTTGTCATAACAGTGTCCTACACCTACAGATCTACAGGAACACAAAAAGCAATCTATGTATAAGAAGCTAAATTATACTGTGCATAAGGTGTACTCTGGCGTTTGTTCAGTGTGACTTTAAATTTATAAATTTAAATTTATAGATGATTTTATAATTTATAGATGATTATTAGCATATACAGTACTGTTAAAAAAATTGGGGCCAGTATGATATATATATATATATATTTTTTTTAATAAATACTCTTGTTTAGCAGGAATGCATTAAATTCATTAAAAGTGACAGTAACAACTTATACATGGTTACAAAAGATTTCTGTTTCAGATTAAAAGCTGTCCTTTTGGACTTTCTATCTATCAAAGAATCCTGAAAAATAAAATGCATCACTGTTTCCACAAAGCATAAAAACAGTTTTCAGCGTTGAAAATAAGAAATGTTACTTGAGCAGCAATCAGTATATTAGAATGATTTCTGAAGGATCATGTGACACTGAAGACTGTAGTAATGATGCTGAAAATTCAGCTTCGATCACAGCAATAAGTTACATTTTACAGTATATTGACACAGAAAACGCTATTTTAAATTGTAATAATACTTCACAGTATTACTGTTTTTACTCAAATAAATACAGTCTCAGTAAGTAGTATAGACATCTTTCAAATACATAAGAAAAGTTTAAGAGGACAGTTGTGTATATTATAAACAATATTTTTTTAATTATTTAGTGTTTTAAATACTTTCAGGATGTATAACTCCACCCAGCCCTACACAGAAATCAGTGGGCTTCCAGGACTGGAACTATCTGTTAAAATAGTGAAAATTAGTTAAAAAAGGGAAATTTCATCACCATTAAAACAGGTTGTTGGTAAGGCAGGAAATACATTCATTATTTTTTCTTTATACATTCATGATCATTTTCCATGACCCAATGAATTGAGGTTAAAAGGTAGCAAATTAATTTTGTACTGAAACCGAACGCCCTTATAGTTCAGATTTTTGTGGTCATGGCCATGAAGGTTTAGTTTAGTGGTATTTAGCGGATATGAAGAGATGGAGGAGATTGTATC